>CM068306.1:79977730-80577730 GCA_034768735.1 Schistosoma mekongi | reverse complement strand
AAGACTTACACTTATACATAACTGTACGCGATCACATTCGATACAAATCAGATGGACGTCAGTTTGCTTGAGACAGTTTGAGCAGATGTTTTCTTTGGAAACTGCGGACATCTTTGATAAGATATGAAATGTAAATCCATAATAAAAGGATAAGTAGTGCAAAAGACAAATGTTCGGGCCAAGAAATCTACGACTTTAAATAATATCAGTGAGAGCAACAGCTATATAAGGACATAACATCAAGGACTTAACAACATGTTTTGTGGAACTTAAGATGCTTTACTAGTCGCCCAACATGACGGGATGGTTATATATAACTGGACGTTAGTATGGGTACTAAATTATTACAAGTATTAGTTATAAACCGAGTATGCATTCGTTTGTGTAATCAAACAAATATAGTTCAGCGAAATGCACTATCCTCTAGCCAGTCGAAACGACATATCATGCGTTTCAGAACGACTTGTACTGAAACTCATTTTCACCAGTGAAGCTTGATACACAAGAACGCTAGTAGATGTAATTATTTATATTAACATTCCTTTAAACTATTTCCACTCTTAAAGAATATCAATAAACTAACACTAAGTTACATACGATTCACCCCAAGAAGATCATCAAATTTTTCAACTACCAGTAGTTTAAGGATATAGAGCTAGAGTGAGGTAGCAGTTTTACGGTTAAGATGAACGTTCATCAGGTTCGATCAAAACATATTTACTATACTTTACAAAGCCCCAGTAAGATCTAAAGTAAAACGCTGTGTACTGAGTGCTAGACCTAGTGTGACAGTCAACTTTAGTCTCCTTAAAAGAGTATCATTACCTAAAAACGTCTGGAGTAGCATACTTTACCTCAGGGCATACGGCTTGAGATGTTAAACCTCTGAGCTTCCTGTTGGATTACGAAATTCTTAATTTACGACGTAGAGAACACCTAAAAATAACCGTGGTCTTGAATAGCCCTCCCCCCTCCAACTACGTCACAACACCTCAGAGGGCATCAGATAGGTCCAGAAGCCAAGAACGAATAGCATTCTCGAGATTTACTGGCCTTTCAACGAGTAGTAGATTCCTAGAACGTACAACTAAAATGAATGGTGCCAATGCTTCAAACCACCTCCGTTAAGAAATTAAGCATTTGCAGAAGCCCACCAGGAAGCAACTGATGCTAGCCTTTCGCACTTTGTAATTCAAAATACGAATTTGGATGGCGTCCAGTGGATAAATGACGTAATGCAAATCGTTGACTACACCTCGTATCATTTAACATCCTAACAGCCAAATATTCCGAATTAAGCAGGATGAAACACCAAACTCCATGGCTTCCTTGATTTCTCATTATACCTCCATTTTCATTGATTCTCAACTAACGAAATGTTCCCATGCGTGGTACAAGACGATTTTTAGATTCCCAATAACAACGAAAACATATTGACTGTTAAAAAACTAACGTTAGGCAACTTTTAGATTCTACTCAACACTAAGGTATGAAAAGCGTATCTCTTCTAAATACAAAATTAACTATACAAGTTATAATTCAATACTACATAAATCAGAAATGTAAATGGTAAAAAAATAAATCATGGAAACTCTAAGACACGAGATTTGCATTTTCACCTACATGTTGATTACAGACTTAAACACGTTAGTGTGTGTTCAGTTACTGTATGTAGTAGAATGCACACTAACGAAGGACGTAGCGCAACATTTATATAACGCGCTGAAAATAAGCGCAAACTTCAAACCACGAACCGACATTAATTGAGATCTGCATTTAGGTGGTAGGATTGTTGTTGATCATAAAAGTGCAGTAAAAATTTTTTAACCTAGCTGTTAATAGTAGTAATTACGGCGTTCATCCTTCTGTATTGTCCTCCCGTGCTTTTAGAATGTACATATGTATCTACTTTACACTTGGAAGTCTTAGTAGAACATATCAACACTATATCTAGAGTTACTGAAATCTGAAGTTTGTTTATACGAAGCAAAAATGTCGGTACGAATGTTTTTACCATCTCTTTCATGTTTGTAGATGCTGGATTTACATCGGCTATTAGTCAAGCTCTACTAGATTCACATGGGATGATATAGCTTCCTAACATAGGTGGACTTGGGATAAAGCTACACTATCCAATAAATTTGTTGTCTAATACACTCCAATAGTGTTAAACAGGCCTTTTCGTTCCTCCAATACTTTCTGTGTAAAAGGCAGTCTCACTGGGTTGAGTACATCAAAGATGTAGTAGAGGTATCACAAAGATTGGGTTGCAGCCACACCGCACGAAGTTCCGTTTATTCTCCAAACGCTGATTTTACACTCAAATGATATTGGCCTTGAAAAGTTTATAAATACTTTATTTGACGTTTAGTAACCAACAAATACAATGTAACTAAGATAGGGTTTAGTATATTCACACTAACCATATATGTCCTAATCTAAAATGTATGCCCTTATGTTTAGCTTCAGTTTCAGTTGTGAGTGTAGTAAATCAGAAAGCTTGTATTATTCACTGCACTATGCTTTTCATTATGAATCAGGTTTCTCTTTGAGTGTGTTCATCGATGGTCCAGATACCAATCGTTTTGAAGGGGGGTCAGCAATTGTAGATTACTGAATAGGAGAAGCGAAATTTCAACTTAGGTTTATTCGACCTTAGTTGTAAAATATTTTTACAATGACCTCGATAATAATTGATCCTAGATAGGGTGGAAAATATAACTGATCACTTTCCAAGTCATCGTTCAAATTACGTAGTGCTTGTATGAGGTTTCTTTCCATTCTATATTACGACAATGTAAAATGGTCCGAACAATTCTAATCTCTCTTAGTATGGGACTCTTGGGAATCTTGTTCGAAACTTATTTTCTAAAGGTTAGACCCTCTCATGAGTATACACGTCTTTGCTCGGACATGGACTGGATATTGGAACTCAGTATTCTAGATGAGGTCACATTTAGATAGGACAAAGAATTCTTAACACTTTTGTTACTACTTTTTATTATTTACCTGGTTTTTTTTTATATCGGATGCGTGTTAGCTATACAGGTGAGATCAGAACATTTACGTGCGAATCGCGTGATACAGTTAAAGTGATGTGTTAATTAATTGCCGTGGAACAAATGTCCACGTGTTCTTTGGGACAGACAGGGTGAAGTTCCAGTAGGATAGCATGCCAATATTAATTATTCAACAATGCAAGGTAACAAAATGGTTCCAACACTTTTGAACACATCTAGTCTATATAAAACACAGGATTTTCATTTGCTGTAGATGAAATAAGGAAAAAACAAGGGCAGACAGCAGTATCGTATATAGCGTATCAACTGGAGGAGGGAAAAACGATGTGACACAAACTGCTATACTGTTTTCACTTGAAGCGACCACTGTTAAAAGTATTTGAGGCTCGAGCCAACGGAGGAATTCTACGACGTGATGTTTGCAGTTCGAATGTATCCTGAGGGATTAACTGTGGACTAAACCCTCAAACACTGATAGTTCTATAGAATTTATGTAAATACTCTTGTATTTAATAATAGAACAGTTGGACTTGGGAGCTGAATATAAATTAACTATTATGAAGTTGGCGTCCTTGGTTACGAAATATGTTAACCCAGTACTCTGGACGGAAAAATGTAGATTAAACTTTGTTTGCCTCATCCAGAGTGTCTGGAGGCGTAATCGTTCATCTAGAATAGTGTGGCAGGGATTTTTCGTAACTATAAAACATTTTAGTAAGTAATTTTTCACATGCCTATGACCTAAGGTTTATCATTTTGAATAAACGTCATGCATAGCTCTTGATAATATCAATAATAATAGTTTATGCTCAAGCAGCACCTTGTACATGAGATCATACCAGTTTACAGGCATGTTCAAAATGATATGGCCCGTTTTTAACAGGGTTTGATAGAGTCACTGTTATGGAATTCACGCTATATGAAAATATTAGTTAGTTAAAAAGCCAAATGTAACAAGGCTCACAGTTTACAGTACTACGGTACTAAGGGTATATTTTGGATTATAGGGCACTTCCATCAATCAACCTTGCTCTTTTTGTCTGTGGCGCTGTAATCCCAAGAAATATGTATACATAGTATTGGGGTGGAAGGTGTCATTACTAGTTGATGTTTTGTATAATATGTAAATGTGAGATGATGGCGACTTTTAGAGGCAGTATCAAAGGTTTACTGCAGTTATGAGGGATGAAGCAACAAGTGGACAACAAATAGACATAGCTCTGTTTAACGGTAAAATTCATAGTCACACAGTTTTTATCATTGGTATCCCGTGAGTTAATAGAGTGACTGCACACGAAACGGCGACTTACGCTACTTAAGTCAGGTTATTGTGGAGAGCTAATTCCTGCGACACTACATCGGGCCGCAGTCATAGCACAGATTATTCGTACTTTCTTAAATGACATGGGTCTTCTTTACAACAAGTGATTGTTAATAAAGGGTTATCGTCTGTAGCGTTAGAAAGGTGAACAAAATGTGGTAGGGGAGGGTACTGTGGTTTCTAAGAATCTGCCGAATCACGTACTTGTAGTACTATTTTAAACTAGTTTAAGACTGACACTGTTAAAAATACTAAATGGTGATTTTTGTCTGCACTAGAGTTGGCGTAGTAATGATCTATTTCGAACTTGTTCGTTATTTGCAAATTCAGGTTTCTGGAACCTTAACATGTTACGGAAAATTTGATCTAAATTGTTGAAACCCCTATGAGCTGGTTAAATTTCGTGGATACTGAGGGCACCAGATTTAGTGTGATGAGTAGAACTGTTACGAGTCTCATTTTTTGTCTCTGTTCGTATATCTGGAGGAGGGGTAAGGAATATGATCGGGGAAATGACTAAAGTCTATATTAGTTAACTGAGCACTACTGGTATTGAAGAATTTCTGCCGACAATATACTCAATAAAATATTTGCTAGTGTATTTATAGCTTGAGGATTGTTTATTCCACAATCTTGGATGCAGCCACGATGTGTTGCAACTCACAAATTTCCAATATACAGGCGGCTTGGTGTTTTATAAAAGTAAAGTTAATAATACCTATTCGAGAAGAGGATAAGAGATAAAGTTTAAAGACTATAATTTCGAGTGTGGTTAGTATTTGAGAGTGGATTTGTGTTTGGGTGTTTAGAGTATGAAGCTGTTCAGTTCTTTGTCAAGGTTAGTGGTGGGACTCATCATCTGGAACCAACTCAAACCGTTTTAATTTGGGATATGTTTTAGATAAAATAAAGCGTATTTTAGTGGTTAGCGTTATCAATTACTGAAACAGAATACAACTACGTATCAAATTTGTAAGCGATTATTCACAGTATTACGGTGTAATGGCTGTAAAATAACCAGTCCTATTTGAACTGGCCAAAATGTATATATATAACATGAGAAGAAAACGAAAATCCCCGCCTAACACCCACCATGAACAGAGACAAAATTCAGCGAGTTATTTCTATGTAGAAAACGTTGGCGACAAAAACTAGGCAGCTTGTCCAGAAGTCTTACATGGGACATTATATGAAAAACTCTGCTAAGTTCTATAAATATTACATTGTCTGGTAGCCCGTTTAGTCGATTGTTGGGATGGGGATGTTCATTAAGAAGAATCGGTGGTCCATGTTGTTTTTGAGTTTATAGATTGCTTATCTCCATATACTGAAATAGTTTGATCTGAATGAATCTCCCTAAAATCTTACCTGTTGTGGGAATTGGCTTTATGGATTACAAGGTAGGCTCAGATATCTATTCAATTCCTATGGCATGGTTAATGGTTTGTGCAGCGACTTGCCATACGTTAGGTCATGCAGATTTATGACTCCATTAACCCAGCCAACCCTGACCATACAGGTCAGGATTCTTGACTAATTTAAAATTGATTAGTGGTTGGGTTATATTTCAGACGATAATAATACAAAAGATTACCAGTTCATTAACACATGCTGCGTCGCTAAAGACCTAATGACGCAGGTTAACTAGTGCTCCACTACCAACACTGTCCCTCTCTCGTCGTTGATAAACAACATAACACCACTTAGCATTCTAGATGGACGACGATACGTGCGTAAGGATTAGGTAATCCAGGGACCCTACGCCGTATACTCCTTCATGACTATACAGTGTCCTTACTCAAATACTTCATGATCCGTTGGGGGGAATAAGTTTCACTTACTGTCTACTTCTTAGTAGCTTGTAAATACTCTTTAATACCTATGGAAGAGTACGAAACAATTAATAGGAAAATGGCCATGGATAAAAATAATACTAAGAACGAAATACCCTGAAAAGCAGGTGCAGGCGTGATCATCGTAATATGCTAAACATGGTGCAATTGCACATACAACAGACATGCTACAGTCTGTGTGTGCAATGTTATTGCCTTCGACAATTTGGAATCTCATATCTTGTAACATTTAATTACCAAACCCGTCTGTATATGAACTGTTTACCTTCCTACCAGATCCCATAAGCCTATATATCCCACTTGATTGATATGCTCTTTGACCCTGGAAGTATTCGACTCAGTCTACTTCATTTGACAGTCCAACCACAAACACTAATATTATAATGATATATCCTAGAAGACACTGGTACACACACGTTTTGCATGCATGCTTAGTGTAGCGCAACAAATAATGATAGTAATATATTTCCTAGTGTTAAGAACAAACCCATTTTTCTAGGTAAAACCAGCGAAAGCATAACGGTTCATTACAGGATTGAGATCTTACGCTTGCTAATTAGACTGCGACGAATAAACTCCTAGGTTTAGGGGTCATAGTTGTATTGTGAAGAAAATAGGCATGTAAATGACAGACAAAGACGAAGACGTCAATACACATGTGGATACAGTAATTAAGTGTTACAGAATATAAAGATTCCAGCCGTTGGGTACGATAAAGTTGTTCATACTGACTATAGCGTATTTGGCATGGCGGTTTTTAAAGTAAAGAACAAACACCGTGGAGCTAAGTAACTACCTTTACTGATTGCAATACCAGTCGTCAGCAGAATAATTGCGCCACAAGTGTTGAGGAACATGCTACCGAAAGCGTATTAGTGTATCATCAGATATATAAGAAACAAAGATAAAAGAAAAGACAGTGCATATTCTGTAGAAAATATGAATAACTTAGACGTTAAGAGAACCTCTGATCTGGTGTGCATGACAATGGTTTGTTTTTACGGGGCATAGGTTAAGCAGGTCACCAGGAAAAAACGTTTGCACCGTGAGTTAACACAATGTAGTAAACATGTGGAAGTCCTTCTGTCCACTGGTAGCTTATCTCACTTACGTGAAAATTCGATGAATAAAAAGTTAGCGCTAAGTTGGTTTTAAAGGTGTCAACTGAAATTCAAAATATTTGGCTTAGTAGATTACGATGGGAGGGATGAGCTTAAATTGGACTTCATTACTGGTAGAAAACGCTGACGTGTCAGGTAGTTTTTGACGAAAAACCAGGTTGATTTTAAGACATCGAAGTCAAAGGTGTTTGTATCTGATACTTAATCAGGTATTCTTGATTTTTAGTGTTTCTTAACATATATGGGGTAAAGACCCTGCTTTGCGCTTATCTTCCACAGTATTCCATAATGAGTCATAAACGGATTTTAAACAACATTATTTTGGCTTCATGCTTGTTGAAATTGCCTAGAATAAAGCCTTAAATTTTCGTTGATCTATGAACTAGTGTTGCAACATGTTCGGTAAAAGAGACATCATTGGAATATATATAGCCAAAGTCGGTACGCTACAAAGTATCAATAATAATAAGAAGAAATGTATCCTGAAACTTTGTGCAGATTTCGTGCATGTGTACTGGCGTGGTCATGATGATATAACAAGGAAAATGCACCAAGAAACATGCATACAATATGGCAGATTGCATATGTGGAAGTAAAATTTACGACATGCATGGTGGATAGTACGGAATTATACCTTTTAGCCGCAATTGTCGAGCGGCTAACAGATTTTTGGGGATAGCATATTGTAGCATTGTATTATGACAACAGGTAACTTCTTCGCAGTAGAACTAAACCATAGAGACCGTTTTAAGCGGATAATGAAACAAACTTGAGGCGAGGTTGGCTTGTGAGAAAACAACAAATGTGAACTACAAGCTTATAATACTAGTAATGGGAAAAAACAGGAAAAACTTAAGCAAGAAACATTAAATTTGCATAATCAATTGGCTTATGTTCAGATTAGGCAGTACTTACTCAAAAACTGACATCATTGTTTCCTTGATAGGCGTTGACCCTGAAAATTTCTTCTCAATTCTTGTTAGCTTGCCGTGTAACGTAGATATACTACCTTTCTTTATGGCCGTGAATGTCCGACGATTTGCTCACTGTGTTTCAGCAGTGTCTGAGCAAATTGCAGAGCCTATTATTAGATGGATTATGTATATATTCGCGTTGAATCAGTGGATGCCACATAATGGCGTATAATCGAGAAATTAAGATTACTGGTCAACGAAACTCACATATTGAGTAGGTTTGATGGTATCAAAGCCTAATCGCGAATTACTTACTTATTTACTTATGCCCGTTACTCCTCACCGAGGAGCATAGGCCGCTCATCGGGATTCTACATTTAACTCTGTCTTGAGCAATCCTTTCCAACTGTTTCCAGTTGCTGTTCATCCTTTTAATGTCTGCCTCCAATTCTCGACGCAGTGTGTTCTTTGGCCTTCCTCTTTTCCGTTTTCCAACAGGATTCCATGTTAATGCTTGTCTCGTGATGCAGTCTGATGGTTTGCGTAATGTATGTCTTATCCGTTTCCAACGTCTTTTCCTAATTTCTTCGGCTGGAAGTTGGTTTGTCCTCCGCCTGTAGCTCTCCTAGGGCTACTGCCGGTCCCATGCCCGGGTAAAGGAGGAGGGTTGGACATTGGGCTTGCACCCCCATCCCGTAAAACAGAAGCTTGCTAAAAAAAACGCAAACCAGATTAAACAAGATAAACCATTTAATCGCGAATACTCAAGGGAAGAATAAACTATTTTCAAATGGTTATTTATGTGGCATCCATCATGGATAAGACAGAAGGTCGTTATGTGACGATTTTATTGTTATATGATACGAAGAGAAAAGGTCCTAAGAGTAATGGCGTTGACGCTTTATTGCCTACTTCGTTAGTTGGTACCGGTTTATGAGGGATTATTACTGCCGCCCTAGGAAAGGGTCAATCATTCCGATGAAATTAATAACCCTATCGAATGCCAATTTTATGTCGTAGTAGATTATAGGGCCAGTGGAATATCTAACTCTACTGCACGTGTCGTCATCCATCTTGAATGCCCAATAACGTCATAGTGTTTGAGGATGAAGAGGGAAAGCCAGTAATGTCGGCAATGCACTAATTAATCGGCGTCATGGGACTCGTCACAATGCGATGAGTCCTCAACTCTCCACATTATTGTCATCATAAATACACCTTAACTACTACCAATTTTGTACTAATCATGAAGCCTGGCCACAGAGGTTACGGAAGTTCCGTCTGATGTAGCTGCAGGAAGGCTTAACTTACCACAAGTCAGCCGGTTTCACCACACTCCTTACCATGTGATAGGAGCTGGAAAAGTAAACAAACATGTAAATACAACAATTCAGCTGATGGTCGCAACTATTAGGTTAATTCCTATAAGAGTATTATCGCTAAGGATAAACTCAAAATGCAGTCCGTCCAACGTCGCTTTACATTTCATATTCTTGAGGCTGATCGTATTCTGGTCTATAAAAGTAGATGCGCTATGCTAGGACTAGATACTCTATAGAGGCGGCGACTCAAGTTAAACCTAATCTTCTAACAGACGGTATAAATTTTGGGATTCAGATGTACCACAAAATGCACATATTCCTAGGTTTCTAAGGGAGTTTTCTGTTGACATCTTACATGTCGTAGTGAACAGTGCATCCGATTCATGGCAATGAAAGTTTTCTAAGTTTAAGTATTTTTCCTTTAGTTTACGTTGCTCGGCCTTGATTTTAGGGATTATGTGGAGATGCAGTGTTTTGTAGGTACTACCCATCTTACTTCGTGGTTGTAAACCCCACCGACACTAACATATACATGGTCTGTAAGTATTGGGGCAAAATCTACATCTGGTATTAGTTAAGTTTCCTTGAGAATGACTCCGAGAAGTAGGATAGAATACATTCAGGGTATGGGAGTTGCTAGATGCTCTACTCACACTGGCCAAAGGAGAACCGCTTACTTCAAAATCATTACCGGAAATCCGAAAATTTTCAAGACTATCACCCCGTTTCTAAAACCCTGCTTTTACTTCGGTGAAAGTCTCTGTTTTCACAAGGCTATCCTAGAGTGGTCAGTCGGGCTGATACTCACGTTTCAATCACGGCTTTTATGGCTATTATTTGGCAAGACACGTTTTGCTTTAGTCGTTCAGGACTGTTTACACGATTCGTCTATTATGTAATTTACTACCAACCCACATACTGTACCTATTTACCTTCCTGGCATAGACTTCCAATACTGTCAGATTGTGTTAGCTGACTCAGCTAACTGAAGGCCGAAAGCGTGACGTTCGGCAGGCTTTGGGTCCTCCTTCTGATTCCATATAATTAGAATGTAAGAAAACCGAACTTCTTTAAAGTTCTTATTAACACTTCTCAAGCCTGTCTCAGTCGTTTATTTCAACTTCGTCACAGGGACTTCCTTTATCCTTGTTTTGCTCTTCATATTTATTCATTCGAATACAGTATCGCGCCCTTTCTACGAAGGACAGTATGCGGCACCACATTTTAGTTATTCGTCATTATTTTCCACCGTAACTATACTTCCTAAAAGTGGTGTTTTGTTTTTTATAACCAAGTTTAGACTTACTATATTTACTTTTTTACTCTGGTGGGTTCAGCATTGTTCTTTCAACCCGTTAACGTCACCTTTAGGAGGAGCTTTTAATGGTTTAGTTAAAATCAAGTCGTTTACATAGGTATTGATTTTAGTGCCAACACACCTGCTACCATCTCATTTTTCCCGACAATTAGTGCAGTTCTCCCCAATGTGTTTCTCAGCTATTTTTATAAGTGATAAGGCGTAAAATAAAAGGTAGAGCGTGCGACAGGGCATATGAGTCCTATTCAACGTGTGGTCGTGGGTATATGCCAAACACATTATTGAGCAGCTCAGGAACAAAGCTTACCACCCTTTCAAAGAAAAACGATTAAACTGAATAAGCTTTGCTTACCAAAGAGTGCCAGTGGGAAGATACCCCTTAGAGTACGGCGAATGCCGGTCTTATATGGACCAATACGAACCCAACAAGTGGAGTCACGAAAGAGCGAGCTCACAACATTTATCCTTACCGTTAAAAGACAAGTATTTTTATTAGTTTTACTTTAGAAACCGTTGTAGAGATTACATTATAAAGAACAGTTGCTACACATGTTCATAGCTCATAGAAACGCTAAGCGAAAAATAAAAGCTAGACAATTTTATATCATTGCACATGTCGCTTATGGAATGTTGGAGTCGGGACTTTAATATAACCTAGACATAGATCTCAAGAAACAAACAGTTAGCTAAATGCGTTTGTCAGTGTTAGTCGTTGGTAATTGAAATTTTGTTAAAACGTTTCAGAAACAGACCTTGTGTAGATTCAGTTACTCTGTTGACAACTCAAGTTGATTCACGCGACACCGTATTTTGACTTCTAGCTTTGATTATAAGAACACTGAACATACTAAATAACAGCATTAAATTTTTTTCATTTTTAACTTAATGACGTTTTCTTCCTTATGTTCCTTCGTATTTGCACTAGGTTTTCTTAATTTTGCTTATAATAAGGAACTGCCTTTATTTTCTTATCATAATTCTATGTTAACGCTTCTTCATCTATTTGATTCGGACATTCCATCACCATTTTTGGCTCCGATGAATTGTACTCAAATTTCGGCTGGACGGATGCTTCTGTATTTAGATGTAGGAACGTTAAAAGATCACTTACTGCTTAACAACTCTTTATGTGTTACCGATGTGGTTTCAATCCTTCATGGGATCAGTCAATCTAACGAAGAGGCAATGAAATGTTAGCAAATTTTTTAACTTTATGTTTTCTAAGGGTTGGATGCTGCGGGGAAAATTTTTCCTGGTGTTTCCGGTGGTGCAATTAACTGGGTAGGAAGCATGGAGTTGTGTCGACATATTACTGATTTTAACTACGATATACCTCAGCATGTTCAAGGGATGTACTGCTCTGTATATGTAAATATTCCTCCATATAAGTATATCCCTAAAAAAATGGTATGTTTTTTTCTCATATCCTATTTATTTTAGTCATTGAAAATGAATTATGGAGTGTGCATCCCTCGTTCTTGTAGAAAGGATGATATACTGTGGCTGCTTGACATGGGTTTATCGGCTTTAGGCAATTATTGTGCAGTGTCTTCCAGGATAAATTTATCGCTAGATAACTCTGCCAGCTTTTGTCACGAAGAGCTTGGACAAGTCCCCAAAGATATTTGGTTTTGGGTAGCGATGTAAGTTAATTCATTTTTTATCATTACTATTACTGTTTAGTTTAATAAACTAATAGATGTTATTTACTCCAATTACCTGTATGCATGGTGCTTATCACAGTGTATTTACTAGCTCCTGTTGACATGTACCAAATGTAGTTAGTACAAACACAAAATGACCTGTAGTTCGCAAAATCTACATATTTGTATTTTGCTGCTTGCTAGCATCCTTTGACCATATTATTAACTAGTTGTTTCAGCTATTCAGATGCTCGTATTTGAATATATTTTCACAGCACTTGGTAAATGCTGTTGTAAATTTGATGTGTGAGTTGCAAAGACTCTATATGGTATATTTTTGTGATGATATATTACTAACTAGCCGGCTACTTTATGTCCAGTTTTAGATCGTTGGTAGTGCTTATTGATAGTGGTCTAGCTATACGACTTTTTTAACAAGTTCACTCAGAATGAATTACTGTGATATTAGCTAACTCTTTCTGTCTAGAAAAAAATGCACTGCCTGTATGCATAGCTGAGAGGATTCCGCAACTATTTACTGTACTTTGCCTTATTGTTTAACATACTAACCATTATTTTGTGTAATGGATTGAAAGTATTTCGGCAACTTAAGATGGATATAAACTATAAGTTAATGCTCTGTTTATTAACATTATTTGTGAAGGCTAAAGTCAACACTTGTTTTTGTTGCTACTGCGTTTGATTTATGCTTGTTAATGATTGATTAGAGATTGTCATATACATTGTTTTGCGATGTAGTCATATTATGTAGAATGAACAGTATGTTTCTATGTTTCTTTTAGGTCTTTATTGGCTATTGTGGCTTTCCTCTTAGTCAGTGGGACAATGGTGGATGTAGTTATATGGTGCATATGGAATTATCACTTCAATATATTCTCATACAGTAAGCTAATAAATGCCAATATATCTGTGGAAGCATCTATTACAAATGAAGCTTTTTTTGGTTGTATGGAGACTACTGTCAACGATACTGCTGCCGAACGGACTTCTGAGCCTTCAGATTTATTTAGATTGCCCTATTTTAAATATCGATTCAGTAAGTGAGCCTACACACTTCGTTTTAAATATATAATCTTGCTGACGTATGTTTCAGTAATTGTTGATGGCTATGAACATTTTATAACACTTAAGTAACGATCGGTTTAACTAAACGTTAATACACAAAAGCTTGTTATCAGCTAGCAGTAATTTATTCATACTTATATAATACTCTAAGCGTTGGAGCTAATTGCTGTTAAGAGATTCCGCATCTTATCAGCGTCTTCGCCAAACAGAACTATATCGTGATTATATTCTAAGTCAATAAGTGGATCTCCTGGTAGGAGATCAATTCCTGAAAAGTCAGACGATGAAAGTGTAATTTCTAACAGTATGTCAACTATGAAATTAAACAATAATGGGAAAAGTGGGCAGCCTTGATGGACACCACTCGAGGTTACAAGTTCAGATGACAGTTCGCCATGTGCTCTGACACGACTAATAGTGTTTGAGTAAAGAGCCTTAACAAAATTTATGTACTTTTGGGGCACGCCTTTCAATGAAAGACACTGCCATAGAATTTCACGGTCTACAGAGTCAAATGCCGCTTTCAAGTCAAGGTAAACCACTATTGTCGGTCGCCGAAAATTATGTCTGTGTTCTAAAATCTGACGAACGGTGAATATCTGGTCTATACAACCGCGACCAGGTCTGAAACCAGCCTGATTTTCTCGTATTTGTAGATCACGAGTTGCAGTTAGGCGTCTGATAATTATAGAAGCTAGTATTTTAGACACTATATTAGTCAAACTGATTCCTCTGTGGTTATTGCAGGACGATTTTGACCCTTCCTATATACTGGGACGATTAACGATCGACACGAGTCAGATGGAATTATTTCAAGTTCCCAAACCTTAGTCAAAATATTAATCAGCCTGGTTGTTAATTTAGGACCACTATCCTTAAAGACCTCTGGGGATAATCCGTCTGGACCCGCTGCTTTGCTTCGCCTTAGATTGGCTATAGCTTTTTCAACTTCGACAAGGGTCGGGGGACCTAAGTCGACTTTCCATTCTGGCTGTCTCGAAATAGTGGGAAGTTTTAGAGTAGCTGAAGGCCAACTAAACTGTTCCTTGAAGTGTTCAGCCCATTGTTCTAAACGTCTAGATTGAGAGCTAATAAGCGTTATATCTTTTTCGGAAATCGTCTCACTAACGCTGGATTTTTTAACCCCAGTTTCTTTTATCAACTTGAAAAGTTGTCTAGTGTTACCTATCGTCGCTGCATTTTCAATTTCCTTTGCTTTCGTTACCCACCACTGCTCACGGTCGTTTCGCAGACTTTTCGTCAGTTTATGCCTGATTACTCGTCGCTCATAATCGTGTTCGGAGCCCGATGGGATAAGTCTTCGGGAGTCTATTAAATCAACAGAAGCCATTGAGATCCATTGATTTTTCTTAACATGTTGATTTAAGTCCTTGATAGATATCATTGCAGATGCCACAGCTACTTGAACATCTTACCAAACGGTATCTATTTGGGACGCATCTTTATAATTGCTTAAGTGATTCCTCAGTTGTTCCTGGAATTTAATCTTGGCTGTTTCATTACTAAACTGAATTCTAAAAGGTTTTCCTGTGGTAGTTTTTCCCCGCTCGGTAAGACGCAAGCAAACGCGTGCTCTCACTAGAGCGTGGTCGGAATCCAAACATGTACTCCAGAAAGATCGGCAATCTTCTATCAAGCCTCTCCAACGGTAACTAATCGCGATATGGTCTATTTGAGTCCACCGTTGAGTAGGGCCAGGAGGTCTCCACGTTAAACGATGTCGCTCCTTATGCTTAAAGTTCGTGTTGGCTAGAAATAACCGATTATCTGAGCAAAGCTGCAGCAGACGGTCGCCGTTATCCGTTCTCTGAGCTGGAACACTGAAGCATCCACCTAAATGTCTTTCAGATTGGTTCAAGTTACCTATTTAGGCGTTAAAATCACCAGCTAAGATTACCAAATCTGAGTGTTTGGCCCTATGAAGTAGTTCAGAAAGTTTTCCGTAAAATTCATCTTTCACTTCATCCAGGCTGCAGTCGGTGGGAGTGTAGGCAGAAGCAACGAAAAGACAACGGCGTGTGTCCCTATCTTTCCGAGTTTTTACTGAACCATTTAGTCGAACGGCACATAGGCGACTGTCGACAGGGATCCATTTGAGAAGTGCTTGTTCTACTTTCATGTTTAGCTCATTACCTACATGGCTAGTTGACGAGAAGTTGCTGTTTAGTTGTCAGGTTCTACGAGGAGTTTATCGCGAAGGTCGTTCACTCTGATTAGGTGAGGTCAAGTGAATGGCCACGCTAGGATCCTGTACGCGTGTTTTGGAGACACAACATACATCAATGGCGTGGGATTCTAATGTTTTTGGTAGCGGGGCTTGCTGCCCTTTTGACACTGGGTTTGTATATTAAAATAAAGTACTTTAATGCCGTCCCACCTCTGCACAGCCAGCAGTACGACTTCATCCTCGGACCTTATATTTGCTGCTTTTGGCCTCACCACTCTTTAACCAACTTGCCTTTCATGGTAGGACTATGAGGAAAGATTGTTTCAGCCAGTATAGCCTGATTGAGTCATCAAGATAGGCAAGTTCGATCACCACGCCTTAAGTGTTGACAATTTGACAAATCAAAAGTATCGTTAGATAAAACCCTCGGTTCCCAAGCTATTGGAGGTTTTAATTATCAGAATATGGGTTCAGAATCAAAAAATATCCTATCAAAATGTTAATTCTTAAGTATTTACTTATGAAAGGCGTTAAGTTTATGAATAACCTCATCGCTATCTTAACGTAATTAAGGAGTGATCAGATATATTCACTGCGGTATTAAATATTTAGTGTTTTGAAGTAGAATTCAATAGCATGTATTTAGTTGATTTCTTGAGTAAGCGTATCCATAGTCAACTTTGTGGAGATAACCAGACAGTTACTGCATCAATGAATCTAATTTTTCATGCAAATTAAATTAAAGAAAGCTAGCGCTAATGAACTAGCCTTATGTAACATTAGGTAACTTGGTAGTAAAATTTATATATAAAGTCAGTGTAATTCTTAAAGGAGTACTTGAAAGATACACACTAAGTAGTATTAACTTTAAAGAAACAGCATGGGTTAAGCATAGGTTGAGGAAGCTAAATCTGTCTACTCTTAACAATGAAGAGAGTATTTAATCAACAATCATATGTGTACAGGGAATGGTTGTGATAATACTGTTCTTTCTTACCATCATTAAACGTTTCGTTCAATTGAATTAGCTTTTTATCGCACTGAATCTGACACTGGAATATGTGATAGGTATCACTCAATATTTCACATAATTTTGTCTTTCTATTCTTACTCTTTTTACTTATCAGTTAGACTGTCAAATCTAAATTGGTTTGTGAGATATATTGCGACGTACTCTGTTTGTTACAATACATTTCGTTTATTACGTCTTAAACCAAGCAAAGTTCTAAACAAATCAAACCAACTTTCTGACCATCCATTATTGTGCTTAGATGGCATCCGTTTTCTAACAATGAATTGGGTAATTTATGCACACTGTATAGTGTTTAGCCTATATTCTGCAAGTAAGCTGAAAGTTCTATTCATTGTTAGAATAGAATTTATCACTGTACCTATAAGATTTTCCTTTTGATTGTTAAGTATACAGTCATATGTGGCTTTTCTTATATGAGTTTAAGTTGTTTATGCGTTTATAAGTAACTATTAGAATACATATTAATGAATTTAAAATTCCTCAGGCCTAACAAATGGTTCTGTTTACAATCTTTGCTTATTTGAATCTCAGAAGTTCTCTAAAGTGGATATATACAACATTCCTGAAAATGAATTTATGTAAATGACCGCGTATATGTTTAATGCACCGTAACTCTGTGAATGATTGTGTAATGAATAATGTCACTTTAAAGCTCTACAGAAAGTCTTACAGCTGCAGTTCTCATTTGTGTGTTACACGCTTTGTTGTTTAATGCGATATTCGATACTAAGTTATGACTATGCAGTTCGTTAGCTCATATTGGCAAATCGCCATATTCTTTTTAAGTTAAGAGGTAAAATCACTAAACAGGCTGATTATATATAATTGAGCATAGAAAGTATGATATTTGTAAACTTTAATCTCATTATATTTTGATTTTCTTGCAACAAGTCGAGTTTATTAAGTAATCTTTTACAGATAATTCGTTACTATACTTTGAAAATCATTATCGAACATGGGCATATCAGGTAATAATTGGTTCGACGTTATCTGTGGATACATTTTTTTTCATATCGTAAGTTTCTATATGTTCTATTCCTTTATTACCTGCCAGAAATGTTTTTTGCGTTTCATTAATAGAACTACCGACATTCACATTTCATAAATTTGTTATCATGAAATTCAGTAGAATATTTTAAACCATATTACATTAAAGGTCATGTTAATTATCTAACAGTGGTTAGATTTTAAGTCACGTTCTAATTACAGCTTTTTGCAATAGTTCCCGTTGTATTATTGGAGTACAAATTGTTTACACACTCAATTACTATTACCAGCCACACATAATTTTTATACTAGACATCTCCCCCCCCTTCATAAATTCCTTTTCTTATTATCGCTTGATGTTAATTGTTAATTAAGAGTGAACTGTGAGGCTAAGACTGTTATAGTGATTATCGAGTTAATTCATACAATTGATGTCAACTAAGTTGACAACTTGATGTTATTAGTGGGTTGATTAATATTTTGCTCGTAAGCGTATATTGAAGAACTGATATGAATAAATATTTACTGCTTTTTTGATGATACATAGCGGAATACAATAGCCTGAGTATACACACTTGAGTACTAACTCAGTTAATTATGGGCAACATTTAACCTGCCAAATACGTGCACTGGTTCAAGCTATCATAACTCTATACAGCAAGGTGTGTACGAAGGTCGTAAAATATTATTATCATCATTTGTCATAAAAAGAATAACCGTGGAGAATAAGATCCAAGAAAAGTAAATAATTCCTATGGAGAAATATGTAAATTTATTTTAGAGCCTAATTTGCAGTTAGACAATGAGTTAATGCACCTATAGTATTGCTACTGACTAAGAACCATTTAACCCGACTTCGCGAACTACTACAGTAAGTGAGCAGATCTAAAATCTGCTATTACCGCCTAAAGATCCAAAGGACTAATCAATATACAGGTGATTCTTGTGAAGTGTTTTCACATGAAGCTATCCATATTTTACAAGTTAGCTGTAGGTTTCAAGTAGATGTATTTATTTTGTTTCTTTCTGGATTTGCGTGACTAAGTTTCTGAATGCCTTCTGTTAGATTGTTCTATCATCATTCACGCTTGAAAAATTTGCATATTTAATAGTTAATGAAATGAAATCAAGCATGGCATTTACACTAATGTCACGAGTTTGTTTTTCGTAAACATTCTAAAGTTAAACCGTATGCATTACTGAACATCTGTGCGAACTCTATCTCCTCGACAATAGTTTCAATGTTTTTAAATTTATTTCTGTATTTCACATGTTTTAGGCACAATCTAGTTTTATATCATTCACTGTTTTACTTTATATTTAGTGGTTTATTATCCACTTATCTCAGTATACTGAAACTTCGACAAATTGATAATTGGAAACATGAGATTAAATTTTGGTGTGGTTTTATATTTCATCGTATTTTACGGTAAGTGCAATTTCAACCAGTTATAATCTATTTTATTTAGATATTACGTGTAATCTACTCCTTGTTACTATTATTATTTTATTTTATTGAAGTAACTTCTACTAATGGTAGTGGTGTTAATCTTGAGGTGCCATAGAGGTATGGCAACTTGAACCGATGCACACATGTGCCAGGTTCTATGTTGATTATACATGTTAATTATACATACGTACTGAAGTGATGATGATTAGTGATATGATTTACATAAGTAGGTATACTGTGAAGAATGGAAGTTATCACATTTTATTTATATGATGTTAATGAAAAGTTCTTATTTGAGTAATAAATTCTTATATAAATGGTACAGATGTTTAAAACATATACAAGAAAATTAGAGTCCCCTAAAATTTCCATACCACACTTATGATATACGAGTATTTCGAAAATGCACTTAATTTATCACAAGTTAATTTATAAGTTATTCAGTAGTTGATCAGTTTGTAAGTGAAAAAATAATATTTACAATTCAGGATGAATAATTTTGACTAGATTGAGTTCTCATGAGCTGAATGGTTTAGTTGCAGAGCTTTCATTGTCATTCTAGAAGACTTTGTCGAAACGAATTTTTAATACTAGTCAAAAGTTTACTTCGACAAAGTCGTTCAGGATGTTAAAAATGACTCAACAACTAAGCTATACAGAATTCACCAATAGAGTAACTTACAATGTAATGACTCGGGATATACGTCTTATTTTCTTTCCAATTTCAGTTTAACTCCGGCTTATTTTCTAGTGTTGATTCTGTATACGGGTTTATTCATTCATGCTTATGTTGGCCCATTATATCCTCAAACCCCTGATTTAATGGATATTAAGTTTTGTCGTGATCATTGGTGGGTAACATACTTAAATAATTTTATATATCCGGACGAAGTGGTAAGTAACTGACAAGTGTATTCTTTGTTATACTCGTTGTAAGGTTGCATAAAGTTCTTGAAGAACTCCTTATATTGTGTTAGATTAATACGACATCAAATACAAATATATCCTCACGTATACGCTGAACTGTGATTGTTAAATTGTAGGTTCATTATAATGCTTTCAATATGAAAATATAAAATTATTCATAAAAAGTTCAAACATGTATCTGATAGACGCCAATGTGATATAAATGATACATTTTAGACAACATCAGTAAATCTCTAAACTTTCCTCTAGTAAGGTGAGATAGAAACACTCAATTAGATGTAAATATACTCAAGTATTTCGGGATATTCTTCATCCAAAATAGTCACTGTGATTAGTATGCAAACGTTGTGTCTTGTAGACAAGATCCATTCAGAATTGATTTTTGCATGTCAAATAAATTACTTTAAACATAGCAACAATTCAACACTAAATTTAAATTAAATGGAATAAACAATATAATTCCCCTTTTCTTATACTTTCTTCAATTATCATGTGAATAGAAGGTATGTACTTGTTTAGTCTTTAAGGTCTACGTATTCAATAAGGTATTGACATCATAGATGTTATTATCTTCAAATGAAGACACTATTTCATGTCAGCGAAAATTCACTTTTAGGACTTACAGGTGAATCACACTTCATGTAAAACTTTAATGTACACCATTCAACATCTGAATTATTTAAATAACTTTCTAACTAGTTAAATAAATCCATTTTATTATTAAATCAAAATGAAAATATTTCAGTGAAGAAGTCATTTACTAGGACTGCATATTCGTAATTATAGTGGATTTATCAAATAATTGTCTACGATAAAATATAGCGACATTATATCATTTATCAAATTAATCGTAAACTAACCACATTCCCAGGTTTCCAATAAAGTGTGTGTGTGAAAGGGTTCATAGTTAATTTTTTTTAAGTAGTCGTTTAAGGTGTTGTGTAATATGACAAAGTTGTTGAAAATCAATTAAACTTTTCAAGTATCTGATGTAACAAGTTAAAGTAACAATTTTTAAAATGTAATAGGAGAAATGCAAAAGATAATTATCAACTTGGCGGATATTATAAAGCTGAGGAATAAGTTGTGACAATAACATGTAAAACAATTAGCATATGAGAAAAGTGAAAATGAAGAAATGGACGAGGGAAGGAGGTTGATAAGACCATGGTTGAAGGCTGTTTCTCAGGTCAGTGCATGACCTGAATTAACTAAATGCTCAACAATTGAAGTATTAACTCTAGATTACTTTGATAAATAAGGCTCTTTTATTGTGGACTGTTACTTAATAATTTCACTGTAATTACTAATGTACAGCTTTAGTAAGTGACTTTGTCGAAAAGAAGTTTTTCTTCGCTGAAATGTTATTAACTGTTTAACTGTTGTAATCTACAACAAATTTATTTAAGATCTGATTTGTATAAACAACATTTGTACATCTTGCACTGAAAAAAGTATCTCAGTAACTAGTACCGGTGGATTAGTTAAACAAAATAAACTGAATCATATTTGACAATTTTATCAATTCACTAATGATTCAAGTCAGAATGTAAAAAGTAGTTATAAAATGACATTGTTAACTAACTGACAATTGTTTTTTTTTTGAGAAGCGTATTGAAATGGCTTCACAAGTTGAAATGGATGATGTTTCAGAGGAATATAAATCATCAAATAATCATCATTGAGTGTTACTTATTAGATGGATATTTATTGAAGTAATTCTCCAGCATTTAACTATATTCTCCTTCGAAAAAAAGAAATATTAGAGGGAACAATTGTTTCCGGTAACTTCATCATCAGGCTCTTACAGTTAGAAATACATGAAAATGTCACTACATTGACTGAAATAAGGAGTATATGTATAAGTAATTTGGACAGATTACATGGTTAGACAATGATGTATGTTAGAATGGGGAAATTACCGGTTAAATATATCCAAAATTTGTTGATTGTAAATTGAACAGGTCATTTAAAACAAGAATAGTATAGGTGTATAATTGCCATAATTAATTAAACAATCATTTTTTTCACTTCACACCAATTTTCTTAACATCATTATCAATTAGATAATGTTTCCATTAATTTATATGAACTACTTATTACAATTGTCATAATTACACTGACAACAGTACACTATATCAAATGTTGCATAGTATTATTATTTTATTATAGATTGAAATCATCACAGATTGATGTTAGCAAGATACCATTAAAAACTATAGTAAGATGAAACAGCTGTCTAGTGCTCACTGGTTTCCAATGATACCCTGTTATATTATCAATCTGTAATGAATTCAATCAACTAAATTTTGGATATATTTAAGAGCAGTAATTTTCACCATTCTAACACATACATCATTGTTTAACCATATATTGTGTTCAAATTACTTATACATATACTCCTTATTTCAGTCAATGTAGTGACATTTTCATGGATTTCTAACTGTAAGAGCCTGATGACGAAGTTATCGGAACACAATTGTTTGCTCGAATATTACATTTTTTCAATAATTTTCTTCTTAAATATTGAAATCATCATCAATTCAAATCCTGTTTACTTTATTTGAAATCATTTTATGAGAAGTTAATTTAGAAATTTATTTACTTTTTTTTCATTTCAGTGTATGGGATGGTCATGGTATTTATCGAATGAACTTCAATTTTCTATTGTATTAGCTCCAATATTCTTATCATTATTAGCATGGTAAGTAAACTTGATGTAGTTTAGTTAAATAATGATGGACATTTAACGTTCAACCTTTGATACTTTATTCCTAGACTGAAGGTACATTGTGTGCTGGTTGGCGTTTACAGTGCACAATGTATGAGAATCTGAAAGAGAAGTATATGAGAAAGAGATGAGCTGACGACATAGTAAGCACACCTGGTGCACTTATATTTAGTAATGAGAGCAGTCGATTAAAGTATGAAATGATACTATCGTGAAACAAATACAAGCTAATAATGAAAAACTAGACGTCAGCGGAGTTAAGCTCCAAATGTGTTACGAACTTTTTATGTCAGAAGCAGATTAAAATAGGAAATACCGGTCATCTCAGTTCAAGCTATTTGAATAGAAGACAGTGGCGAATATATGAAATAATAAACACCAATGAGGTCTTCCAGGTCATCTATCATTTTACAACTTATTTATCTCAAGGCTTACGCATACGCTTATTATACACAGTGAAGGCTATCAATATTCACATCAACAAATTTAATTTATGGCTGCTAAAGAAATTTGTACGACCATTCTCATTATGTTGGCTATCTTCATAGCCAACCTCCGCTCTTTATTTTCTTTATTACTAAAAGCTTCATATTTTTTTCTTCTCTTACTCTTACTATATAATTGTTGCATTCTTCTATTCAACCTCAATCAACTATCATTTGACATTTTAGATGCATTCTCAATTCTCTCAATAGATATTATGTAATATTTGTTAATTTGATGTGGTTCTATGGAGATTGTAATGTAATTTGTTGTTTGTGTTCGTCCCAGATTGATCGCCGTTGTATGCTATTGAGATCCAAAGAACTTTGAGAATTGTGTCTTTCTAAAATTGGATACCTCGGTCATACTGGGCACTCATGACCCCAATTGGTCATGAGAGACATGAAACCTAACGTATATTCGTATTGGTTTAAGTTGGTATACCACATTTAGTACCCATGATCCTAAAAGGGATCTGATCCATAACGTCCAAGCCTGTAGAAGAAATCTTTATCATCAGCACTACTGATACGGCTTCTTGATTTTCAGCTATCAATTGAAATCAATCTGTGATAAATACAAGCAACTAACTTAAATCTTCATTAAATAACAAACAAGTGGTTCTGTTAGATCTAAGCAAACTTCAGTCTGTTTACGAATAAACTGTTGACTGTATTACATTTTATGATTTTAAAATTCTGTGTAGATTTAATTTACTGCCCTACATTAAAATATAATATATTAAGTAGTATTGTGTGTCAACTTGATTACTCTACTGAAAAGTGTATATGTTGGTTATTCTAATCACTTGGCTTGTCTGTAAACAAAAAGCACAATCAATTAGTATACATCTTCAAGAATTACATTAAATTACTATCTGATGGCTTACTTCATATAAAAAATTGCATAATTCCTTAATAGTTTCTTCACTATGTCGGCGATTAAACGTTGTTGTTGAATTTATATCATTTGATCATTCCATGTTTGCAACGGAATTATTGCTTCCAGGATTTAATACTCCTATTTCATCATGTTATCACATTTATACGTCATTTCCTTGAAAATATCTTTTACAAATTAATATTTAATGATAATGTACTAAATAGTTAAATACAGACCAAATGATGAATTACATAAATCCATTACCAAATTTTCAATACACTCACAATGTATGTGGACAGTTTTCACAACCTAAAGATGTTTTATGTTGGCTTAAATGTTACTATTAACTGGGATACATTTGAAGACTGTTAGGAGTTGATCAATGATTGTATATCTCATGAAGATCGAAATGAAAGAACAGAGTGGATGAATAGGGTGAACCCAAGATTATATATACCTTTTTTGCAAATGTCAACTATAGTTTCTTGAAATATAATACAAACATTTATGTGTATGGTAACATGTATGCTATGTAACAGCTCTTCATTTGTTTCGATTATATTTAGGAATGAAACTATTGGTGTACTATTTGGCATTGGACTTGTAATTTCTAGTACCGCAGCCACATTTGGTATATCTTATGCAAATGATTATTTACCTGGTATTATGTCAGTGTACGTTATTAAATGTTATTATTGATTTGTTAAATTCCTTCAGGATATGATTGTGGCTTCAGGGCTGTGTTCAAGCTCATTATTAGTGTGTTTTGTAGAAATGACGAGATAGTTTTATCTTGTTGTATTTGCTTCACTGTTTAGTTGATGCTATTATCAACTAACAATTTCAATGTAACGCAAACTATACATCTGTGATAATAAATTCAAAGCTACTAATTTCACGCAAACAGAAGTAACAACTCTTTGCATATATGCTTAGGAATGTGAAATAGCCTTAGGTGTAGTCACAATATAGGATGACCAAGATAGGTGAACATTGACCATGTGTCTAAGCAAACCAATGGGACTTGTACTATAACTACAACCTGAGCACGTGGATGCTGATAAGCTGGCACGGTGACAGAATAATCAAACACTATCACACAAGTAGTGAGCGTGAACAAAACCGACAAATGAAGGGGGACAATGGTGAGAACAAAAGCTTTATTGTATATATACTGAACAAATTAGTAATAATAAATACAAAATACGTCAAACTGAGCGAGGGGAGTTGTGTATAGAAATTAAAATAACTGGTCCATAGTAAAATTACAGTAACTGGGGTAGGAAAACGTATGGTAATCGATAATGAGTTTATAAATAGCTTAAAATTTAAGCAATAAAAACGTCATAGTTACTGAGTCTTTGAAAAATTTAGCTTAGCATTAAGGGTCTCGATACTACAGAGAATAAGTCTCAGACGTCATGATTTTAGATTCTTTGTCCCGTTATAAGATAATGTAATTTATCAATATTAGTCTGTCAAGCAAACTGAATGATAAGAAAAATTAATAAATTATAAACTTTATTCAACTGAAAACATATCAAAACATATTTTACTTTTATCTTGTTAAAACTGACACCAGTACTGTGATCTTTATAGAATATTACATGGTTGAACTTAATCAGGAAAGAACTCCTGGATCTATCTTATATATATATATATATATATATATATATATATATATATATATATATATATATATATATATATATATATATATATATATGATTGGACTCTGGATCGGAGAATATTATTCCCGTACGACGAAATGTATGAGGAAACTGGCAACAAGCGAACGAGATAGACTTGTACCTATAACTAATTACATTGATTCACGTAACATCAGACAGTTTTCTCATTTAATTAAATGTGATGCATTACCTGTTTATTCTCATTAATTAATCATCGCTTTCTTAGACCGGACATTTCACTTAGTTGTTACTAATAGGCAAAATGTATCGGTAATCATAATTTACTGTATTTCAACCTAATTTAGATTGATTAAGTGTTGTTGAGATTATTGAATTTGAGACAGGACTTGACACAGGTTAGATAGTCACTGAAAACCAAGAAGGACTGGACAACTATTTTTTTCTCAGTAAGAAACTCCTCAGGTATACGCATTCACGACCTTAATGAGGATCTAACCTGTAACCTTTATGTAACTCTGAGACCACAGAGGAAGTATCTGGTGATTGTTATTTCTAGCTTCAATCAGTTAGCGATAAATCGTGCGACCCTATCAGTCACTATTGGTGGGTAACTACCTTACAGTCAACATGGTTGTGCTCTATTTATCAAGTCTACTCAGCAGAGTTCTGGTATTACCTTTTAAAGTCAGTCACTAGTGAGCTAATGTGGATTTTTACTAGATGTTGTGAGCTTTGTTAAATTTTAACTTAAGATCATAAAACGACCCAGATTAGACTATAAACTATGAAGCACTGGATAGCTCATGCGGGCTCGTAATGAAGCATAAAGATTCTGGGATCACTTCTTAGCACTAGCATGTGTGCACTTTGTTGAGAAGTCCCATACAATCAAGTTCATTTCGATCATATTCAATAAGAGAGAAGTACCAAATAAACATGAAATTTAGTTAAATGTAGTTATAAATCATTTTACAATTTTGAATATTTGGAAGCTATTACTGCTAGGTAGAAGTAACTATACATTTTGTCAACATAGAGTAATATTTCGCGACTATTCTGACAATCAACAAACGCTATCAAGTTGAGATTTACTGTAATGTTAAATGCTGACATTACATAGGAATTACGGGTTTATGTTTATTAAACACTTTCTATGAGTTCAGGTTATTCAGTGGTACCAATGACTTATAAATCGCCATATCTAAAAGTGATTTGAAAAATTGAACATATGAAGCCGACTTTTGACTCGATCTTTAATGATGTCTTCTGTTGGAGTACGCTATAATTTCAGAACATGAAAGTTGAACTAAGTTGTTTAGATCGTAAACCAAGATGAGGATGGGTAACTCAAAATAACAGAGGTAAATCTGAACTCTTAGAGGAACAGAAATTATTTTTTGCTGCCGTGGAATGACCCCATAAATTGACTATCTCTTAGAGTTATCACCAATGGTGTCTAAAGCGAGAAAGAGAACTTGTTCACTGTATAATAAAGCTAGAAAATATTTATGAGGCAGAAAACAGTATTGCATTTTTTATGTGTTTGAATATAATCATTTTCAATGGAGAGACCATATTAATGTATTCAGTTTATGAGTACTTTGCCTTTTCAACTTTACTGTATGAAATAAATCCTTCATTTTAATTGATTTATTCAGTGATTCATTCGCGACCGTTTACACTAAACCCTACACACGATGGAATACCTACTCAATTGGTCTATTATTTGGATGGTTCCTTGAAAAACATATCAATATTTTGCAAGTAAGTTACTTTAATGGTTAGCATTGATGAATTCCAACTTATGCATTTGTAACTTCTGTCCATGTTTTAACTAATACATATTTCATTTAACTATTTCATATATCCTTAGTTGGTAAATTGTATTCTTATTCAAGTATGTCCATTTACATTAGAAGGAAATCTGGTATGCTGCATAATATGAATAATTTACATTATTCATGTTACGACATGATTATCATCCTACTAACCTTGAGTAACTTAAATAACTTAGTTGATAAAATACCTGTTATTTCATAACTACATAATTCAACTCGGTATGAATTAAATTGAGGTTGTGCTGGGTAAAAGGGATGATTAGGTAAAGTTGGTGGGACAACTGTAAACTTCTAACAAATTATTCATTAATTCATGAAATTAGATACTTGAATGAATGTTGAAACTCATCAAACAAACCTTTAAACTTCGGCTTCGATGAGCTGAATCCATCTACCACTCAGGACTTAATTTATTTTCAGATTATTATCACTTTATAAATTCTTAGTAGATCTTATGGAAAATCTACACATACAACTATCAAAATGTACATAAATGTCTTACGAGTTACCAAGTCACTTAATGCACTTAAAGTGCAAACTTTCCTGTGGATTATTGTGACATCAAACATCAGAAAGAAACTGACTACTTCTTTACGGGATATTTCTCCCACTTACAAAACAATGGGCTTCATAAGCGTAATCAAAATATGTAAAAATTATTTGCAGAGCATCACTTGATAATTACTATCCTATAAGGTGTTTAGGAAATCATTCTGAGTCACCAAGTTTGTCTTTACAATAAATCACCGTCCTTAGAAAGATCGTGTTTTTATCAACCTTCCATTAAGAGACGTTGATCTTAAAACACAGAATAGTCGGTCACTGAAGGTTATCACAGCACTGATCTTTTCTGACTCATAATATGATTACGTATACTATATTAAACTTGATCATAGAGTCTAACGTAGATAATCGACCTCCTCGAAATTTCAATTTATATATACGGACATTTCATTTCAATATACCTTTTAGTCTTCTAGCCTTACTTGAACGACGGTATTCACATTCAGGTCTATCAAGTTAATTTAAAGGAAGATTTTGTCCGCCATATCACTGAAATATGCTCCTTCAATCTTTTGTTAACATGATTATCAGCCTACAAACCATGCTTATTACAAATATTTTAGTTATTATTAATCAATCTATCATTTTACCGCTGTTTTGTTTCTTTATATAACTTGATTTGGATCTAGATAAGCTTATGGTGATCAGAACGGGTTGCTAAGTACAGATGATTTTACATCTTCACATGTTAAGTAACATATTTAGTAATTCAATAAATTTGGAAAATGAATACATGATTTATTACACATACTGTTCAACTGTGGCTTGATACACTGAATGTAAATCAACTGAAACACGGTTTCTCATGTCTAGATAATCATCTGTACATAAAAGTTTCATTATTAATTGAATTTAGTCTATTCTACAGAGGAGTTATACCAGCAGCTATCAATATGGACATTGTTGAATTCCTATAGGTTTCTTATTAGTTGACATGTAACTGATACTCCTTATATATGGAATAGATTTGTCTATAACGTTTAAGATAGTGTGAGTCGTTATTACTTGTTTCTATTGGATTGCAATCTAGTCTTGTTCCATATTACATAATTTCAAACTGTCTACAAATTACAGTATATTGTATTGACTCTCACATATCCATAATTCATAGGCTGAGTGTATATATTAAAAGTCAGTAATGATGAATATAGGAGAATTATGTTTGGAATGAACACAAAATCCGACAAGCACAAAATGAAAACGCGTGAGGAGAGTAATTCAAGTCAATTTCTGTGTTCGATCATACTACAACATCCGAACCGTAAAATAATAGGTGTATAGCCAATAGAACTCGTTAGTATGCTCGTTGGGAGTGGATATTAGCGACTGCCACAAACGTCATTCATTTGACGTCAAAAGCATGTGTACGTATAACAGTTTCACCAAAGCAAAAATTTAGTGTTGCTTTCTTCCAACTCAGTTAATTAAAACTTTGGCTATAATATATTTCGTCATTATATGATAACTTCCTTCAATTCATTGAACTTATACTTGAGAGATCTCCATATCATCTTTTTATTTTAAATTTTAGGATGTTGGCATTAAGATGAAGGTTATGATAGCTTTGATTGGTATATGCTTATCATCCATATTTTGTGTATCTACTGTTTATGGATTATATGGATTATTAAGTGGAAAAGTTGAACCATTCACAACTTTTGGAGCTGCTGCTTATACAGCATTTCATCGACCTATTTTTGCTCTTGGTGTGGCGATTGTTGTATCAATGTGTGCTCTTGGTTGTGGTGGTATGTAAATGTTTGAATAAAATAATATTCACACAATGTAGTCTTCATCGTTTCTCGATCTGATGAACCAAAAAACAATAAACTTTCATAATGTAATTGTTGATAACTGTGATAAGTTAACACTGAACACAGTTCCATGTTGTCATGCGTTATAGTTTAACGGAGGGTATTTTTATGACACTATTATTCTAGTTTAGAGACAGTTTCAATTGATGACACCGAGGTGATGGTGTTTGTGTTGACTACTTATGTTCAAAAGTCGCGCTTATATATAATGAAATCGTTGATTGATTATTTTTGAGATAACAAAATATTAAAAGAAAGTAGAAAGTAAAATTTCAGATTTTTAATAATTATGTTGATTGACATATATGTTACTCATATACCAACGAGCGATGTAAACTAGCAGAGGTGCATATTGATAAAAAACTTGAAGCATTCAAGTCAGAGCATAACAGGAAAATCTTAATTAGTTTAATATTAGTGTACAGGATAACGAGTAGTACAGATGTCCTTATTGAAATTGCCATAACTATTATTACCGATGGGTGGTGACACGATTCGTTGTGATACAGGCGCGTTCATTATTTGATTGAATTCGTCACGAATTGATGTTGGCAGAGTACCAGGGAGCACTAGTCAGTTGTTTGTCCTTGTGTGGGGTTCCTCTGAAGCGTGCACTATTGATTCCACTATGTAATCCAACCAAGAGTCTTTGGATGCCTGCTCAGTGATGCTTAGGGTTAGGTGTTCGTCAACTTAAAGCCTCCGCGGTGAAATCTACAATGCGCACTGCTGAAGAGTCTCTTGCTAGGGCGAAACGGCTGTTCAGTACTCCTTGGTTTCCAATGATACCCTGCCAACATCGATCTGTGACGAATTCAATCAAATAAAATCTAATACCGATTTCCACACACTACCTTAATTCTTATTCAGTATTTTCCTCCATCCAATTCTTCAAAACATCATCTAGTATCTATCATTTTCAGTACTTATACGTCATGCAATTACTCAGGTAGCTAAAGTTGCCGCTAGGATGTTCATATCTCATGAAATTAATTATTATTTGTAGTATTACCTAAGTAATTGTTGACATTCTGGACTAAATACGGACTGACCCCATTTCAGTACTGAACATTAGAAACGGGTAAAACACAAATCTTTGTAAATGTCTCAAATTTTAAGTCAGTTGTCTCATATCATCTGGTTTCATTCAGAGAATTCATTCAGTTTTCCTTTATGCAAGATGTAATAAGCATTACATTGTATTCAGTGGATCTCGAATTAATTATCCTATCATTTTGTTTATCTAGGTCCAATTCGTTCAATTCTAACTTTATCAATATTTCGTGTTCCAGCACGTTTAACATACACAGCATATCTTGTTCATCCAATTGTAATTATGTTCATTGCTTTAGGTGGTCAAAATCCAATACTATTAGATGACTTATATTTGGTGAGTTATTTCGAATGTAGTTTAGAGAATAAAACGTAATATTGTTTTGTTTTTTATAAGCTAACTAATGTTCGTCAGCAATAAACCATAACTTTGGAAATCGATGTCTAAATTTTAATGACCTCACAAACGGATAAAAACTTGAGGACCTTTCCAGGAGAAATATCTTTCAAACCAGTTAGCTAAAAATGAAACAGTTATCCTTAAAACCGATTAAGCGAATTTCGTTTCCACTTTGGTTTCATTATTATGTGACTGGTTTTTATAGGCTAATAAAATCTACTTCCAAGGTAAATTACGTGGAATTTTTTATTGATTACTTTCAGTTAAATGCAACTATTATCAAGAAGACAGTCTAGTTAACTCTAACTCTTAAAAGTGAAATGTTTTACAGTACTTCATATCACTGGAAATCACATGATTTACAGTGTAAAACCAGTAGTCTGAATACAATGAGTCATGAGAAAACGTATTTCAAATACATTCGAAAAGTTAGCTAAACAGGGAAAGATTGCAATGTTCAAATAAGGATGGATATATATGGAGTAGTTTTAACCATTTAGTACTAATGCAAGTAAAAATGTTCAATTGTCAAACCACATTTCAAATATTCATGAAAGACCGATGCACTACAAATAACAAGTGTTCATAAGATCAGATGATTAACATTTAGACTAAACTCCGATACCATCTATCCCGAAGCCATAATAGAATGAACAGTTAATGATAGGTCAATCAGTTTAGTTAAGTGGATCATTAATGTTTTTATTCATTTACTCCCTACAATCGCTTATATATTTATGCATCAGCCGAGATCAAACAGTAGCCTAACTAGAAAAACAACATCAATGCAAATAAATAGCATTAATGGTGATGAAATGGAGTAGTGAGTACACAAAGAATCATTTCTAGTTGGTAGAGATTCGAAGCTCAAATGGTTTTGGTTATACTGCGTGCTCTGAGCTGAATGGTTTAATTGCAGGGCTTTCGTCATCATTCTCGACGACACCATCAGCGAAAATTTCTGAAACAAACACACGTAGCTTCAAAGTCAAAGCTTAATGGAACTCACCGAGATGTACTTAACATCATAATCTCAATTCAGTAATGAAATATACAAGGAAACGAAAGTAACACTCATGAGATCACCAATATCTAGACTTCATCACGAAATTATCTCTCAAGAACGCCAGCAAACACGAAGTCAAACTTCGAAATTAACAAACAGATCATTCTACTATACATGAAAGATATATCAGAAATTACAACCAGACTATTAGAACCGTTAGGAATAATTATCGCACACTAGGCAATAAATTCACTACAGTTAATTCTGTACAAACCAAACGACAAGGTGACAAAATAAAACAAACCAAACGTTGTCTACAAAATGAACTGCATCACGCGTAACATGGATTGTACTAGACAAAGCGGCCACCCTTTTCATCTCCATCTACATGAACATTTATTAACCTTTAAACGCCATGTCATGTCTTCTCGTATTTCAATACAAACTTTTGATTGTAAAAATGTTGTGGTTCCAGATAGGGAAAACAAAGGAAACCCGAAAATTTTTAGATGCTTGACATTCAATTTAATCGGATATCATTAAACATCAAAATAGATGCAATTTATCAACCAATTAGAAAACTAATAAACAACTACAATACTATGAATTAGGTCAAAAGGGAAAGGAACCAATATAAACGGCAGAACATCTATCAATAGGAAAACCAATCAAATTTAAGTGCGATAACCATTTGTGGAGTAAATATCATAACTCACTTCAGTCAAAAATTTACGCTTTTGAGGTTGTCGGAAATGATGATGAAAGCTTCACAATTAAATCACTCAGCTCGGTAAACACAGTATAACCAAAGCTATTTTTAGTTCATGACCTGTAACTAACATAATAACAGTTAATACATTAAATGAAAGATTATAACAAAGGAAATATGAAGTTAATGCAGATTTAATCAAAATGTATCAAATATTGAGATTTATACGTTCTTTTTAACTAACCCTTTCCAACACAAACCTGTATATCTGTACATAATTTTGTACTTTATATCATCATTATCTACTTCAGTTTATGTTTTGTCTTCTTTTTCTAGATGATTCTATTCATCTCAGTTCTACTCATTAGTTATTTTTTTGGTTTCATCATTTCATTGGCAACTGAATTACCAATATCTTCTATATTAAGTACTATTTGGTTGAAGAAAAATTCTTCATTCAATGAGGATTGATTAGAAATATCTACAATTCATCATGAATACAATCTAATCAAATTGTATTTTACTATTTGTTCTACTACTGATTTAATTACTTTTGTTTTTTTACAAAACTATGAATGACTTATTAAGTATGTTCCGACTCATTTCAGATTTCTCATTTACATTGCCATAGTTGTTGTGATGACATTTGTATTAATAAAATGATAAATTATTCTGTTTTATTGTCAACTATTATCTCATTAAAAATGAATCTTCTTACCTAGAAACAATAGAATGATTATATAATTTGGATTGTGATCGCGTTCACCACTAGACTACTGATTCCAGACAGTCACACTTATGCAACGGGCACATTGGTATTAGGAAGAGCTTGTATATTCCCGTTGATTTGTTATAGGCTGAAGCTGGTCAGTCATCCCAGTGTGAACATCAACATTGGGATGCAGGTACATCTAGCCGATGAGTCCCAAATAGAACGAAACGCGCGTCCTGGATTCCACTTGCCAGTCACAATCCAAATTATATAATACTTGTGAAAAAAATCGCTATATCGAGGCAATCCGCTCAGGATGTACATATTGCAACAATGACTGACCAGCTTCAGTCTATAACAAATCAACGGGAATATACAAGCTCTTCCTAATAGAATGATTACTTTTCCTTTATTGTTATTATCTTTATTTTTCACGAAAGTTTGTGTATTAAAGCCTTTGTGGTTCCAAGAGAATATTTAAATATATACATTTCTTTAATCCACCCAATCATAGTTGTTCAAGTCGTCTTCCATTGAACTTTCTTCATATCAGTATTAAAATTCTATGTTTACAATTGGTTTAAATGTACGATGAAGAGTTTATGAAGATTATCTATGATCTAACATGAAGAGATTATTTTATATGGGGATTTGTTTCAATCTGTTGGATATGCTCTTCACAGATTGATGTCAGTTACGTTAATTAGTTATTTCATCTTAATATGAGATATCTTTTGTGCTATTTGGCTTTCAATGGTAGCCAAATGAAAACAACTTGTGACGAATACAAACAACAAATTACACAAATCTTAACTGCAATAATAATAATTAGCATATTATTAGTTTAAGATAATCCTAAATTTCTAATGAAAGGTTGTGAATGATGGTGTTTAGACTTATCGGGATTGAGACAGCTATCATCAATGAATTGATTGGATTCGGAAACACATTATTGGGTATAAATCTGGTGATGCTGACGGTAGGGCGTATACTGTGAAGCCTGAAGGCTCTAAGTTTCCTTCTTGACGAGGCTGTAGGTATTCACTTCTGAAGAGATATATGCTATGACAACAGCTATTCAATGTATTTTTGCTGCATTACCTAAGTATCATTATTTATAATTTAATTTGTAGTGATTTGAAATGCTTTCCGATCATAGTAAATACTGTTTATAAGATTTTACATGAGTAGTATATGGTTGAACGTTGTGTAAAGTAGCAGCGATCGATAGTTGACGAAGGTAGAAGCAAGGTACATGTAGAATATTTAGTAAATAAAAAGAGAGTATGAAACCGACCTGCTAAGAAGTTGATAACAATCTACAAGCAGAGAGGTGAAGATAAGGTATACACAATTTATTGCCAAACATGTACCTCAGTCAGTTGTTTGTTTTTGTTAGTGGGATATAACCCGGATTTAAGCATGGTCCGTGCATTACCATGATAGAGCACGCTGATTGGTTATTTCTTAACCAATGGATTATTGGAATAGACTCTAGGAGCTTCTTACTTAAATACTATAAATACATTAACGTTTCTCTAACTGTGAATTCCTACTCCTATCAACCGTTGTTATTTAGAATACAATTTCGTTCCTGTTCAAAACATTCTGATTTGAGATCTTGTCGAGTGTTTAGTGTCTAAGAATACCAAGAAATAGGAGTAGCTGGGTCGTTATAAGTAAGAAGTTATAACAGTTTTGTTCACACAATTTAGTAAATGAGTAAATTTAAGCCTAATCTTGTATCTAATTTGTAAGTTATTTCTTTATGTGAATTCAGTCAATCACAAATATTGACAATCAGCTTTAAGTAATAATACTTAATCTATCATAATGAATTTCCATGATATCAATAGCGGCCAGTACACATAACTTCGTGCTTGCACTTTCATGCGATTTATTCCCGGATGTCCTGAGTGCAGCCATTCGAGCACTGCTGAATGCAGCTTCTTTGGGATTTTAACATGTTCGGCGAACAGAAGGCAATTGTCGAAGAGTGAGAGCGACAGTCTGCGCTGGTAAAACTGCTAAGGCTCTGTGGAGCTGATCTTAGAGGGCCACCCTTCTAGGTGGAACTTTCTGGCTTCTTGTAGGACTGGGTCACGAAGCTTCTTTTCTTTGACTTCATCTGACGACACTCGAGTGTTTCGAATTGCATCCGCTACTACACTCCGTATTTCTGGGTCAACTGAGATGGAGGCAACGATCATGTCCTCCGGTGCAGGGTGTTGAACTCTAATTAGTCATGAGAGGGCATCGGCTTGACCGATAGTATTTGTTGACTGATACTTGATGTCAAAGTCATAGCTAAGAAGCGTTGTTACCCAACACGGTGGTTTATTAACCTAATGAACAGGGATTCTATTTTTAGAACCGAAGATTGCAATCAGTGTTTTGTGATCTGTCAGTCGAGCAAACCTACGGCCATAGAGCATTTTATGAAATCTTTTAACAGCAAAAATGATTCTTTTTTAATTCGTCTGTAGTTCCGCTCGGCTGGGGTGAGTGATCCGGCAGCATGAGCAATTGTCTTTTCTGATTTGTCTAGAAACACATGAGATATCACTGCTCCAACTCCATGAGTAGAGGCATCAAATGAAACAGCAATTCTCAAGCTGGAATAGAAGTGTGTTAACAGAAGCTTCAAGGTAAGCATTGACTTGAATTTGTGGAACGATGTTTGAAACTTTGCTGATTACTGCCAAGGTTTATCCTTCGATAGTAATTCATTCATAGGACCTCTTACTCGAACCATTTCACTTAAAAATTTTGCTGTAATGACTAACTAATCCCAAGAAGGATCTTAGTGAAGGGACATCAATTGATACAAGCATTTTCTGAATGGCATGTATATTAGCAGGGTTTAATCGGCGACTGTCCTTATCTAGGATGAGACCAAGGTATCAGAACGAATGCACGAAGAAGATACACGTAGTTGGAAACTATACTTTAACACTCGGTTAAGAACTTGATGTAGTTGATCAGAAAGTTCACTGTTAGTGGAACCTATAACCATCATATCATCTAGATATGCTGCTGTACTAGGTATATATGTTAGCATCGTATCCATTATTTGCTGAAAGGTGGCAGGTGCGAACTTCATGCCAAATGGTGGGCGGGTGTATTGAAATAACCCTTGATGAGTGTTGATAGTCAGAAGTTCTGTGCTATAATCATCTACTTCCACTTGCAGATAGGCATCGGAGAAGTCTATTTTCGCGAAACATGTTCCACCATTTAGCTTAGCAAACAGGTCTTTAGGAACTGGAAAAGGGCATTGATATACATCCAATGTATCATTTAAACCGGTCGAGAAATCAGCACATATGCGTATAGTTGCATTGGGCTTTCTAATCACTATGATCGTCATGGCCCATGCAAAGTAATTGACTAGTTGTAGTACACCAGCTTGCTGATGTAATCGCTTGTTATGTGTGTCCGTCAAATATTCGTATAGTAAATTTTTTAAACCATCGTCTTCATATTATTTGATACACTAGAATACGATACTGAATTTATCTATCTTCATTACACGGTTTTCCAGTTGTCATTCATTAATCAAATTTATTCTCTACATAACTAACTGCATACTAATTGGTTTGTGAGTGTTGATTGCCTAGATGTCATAGATCTATGGTCCATTATTTAATGGTCTGCGAAAATGTTGAAGCTGATGTTGTTTCACTATGTACGATAAATCCAAAAAATTACTACAGTGTATTATATTCAATCAATCAGTCATAATTAGCAATGATTAGCACAAAAGTTTGTTACCCAAATTTACCATTCCAGATAAACACGTCGATATAAAGTTAAGAAATTTAATAAAGAAAATCCAGTCAGTAATGAACGACGAAGCACAACCTCAGCACATATTTACATTGGTTCAATTTGCCACTCCGCAATAACTAGTTCTGTGGTGAATGCAATGAAATTTGACACGAAATTCACTGAGTTCTAGCCCGATTGTAAACATTAACACGGATGTAATTACATTCAACTGGTAAACCCTAAGTACGACTAAATGCGTCTCCTGAATTCCATTTGCCAGACACAATTCATCTTAATTACTACTACTACTACTACTACTACTACTACTACTACTACTACTACTACTACTACTACTACTACTACTACTACTACTACTACTACTACTACTACTACTACTACTACTACTACTACTACTACTATGCTCACAAGATACTTATCTGACAATACAGACTGATTATATTCAGTTTATAACAAATTAACAAGAAGATACATATACTTTAAGATTAGATAGAAGACCACCATTTTTAATAACAAATTTGAAAAAAATGAGAAATCTATACTAATTTCTGTAAACACAAAACATACTTGACATTAAATACCATTGAAACTATTTTGTTTATCTGTTATATCATTTTAATAAGAGTTGGATTATGAAAATGATAAAACTTCAACTTTTTTTGATAAACCTATTCAGTAACTAACACATATCTATTGACACGTTTCTAGTATAATTGTGTAAATTTTTATTACTTTTAGTGGTCTACTTCAAGTTTGTTTTTTTTTTTCTCATCTTGGATACGTTTCACTTTCAGATTGAATTGAAAAGAGACTGAATTATCTTTTGTTTCAGTTCAATTCTATTCCAAAAATGAAATTCTGATTATTCTTAATCAGAGTAAACATTGGATTTAATAAAGGAATGTATGTTGTCTGATGAATTTTAAGTAGTATACGGCAAACATAGAATGTCTTATTATTCTGTGTAGTACTAAATTTAAATGCCTTTAACTTCTTTACAAGAGTTTGTGGCAAGATTAAATGATTACTGACAGAGTGGGTTTTGGTGGTGGTGTTATTGTTTGGGTTGAATGACCTAATGACTATGGGAGAGGAGATCAACAAGGTCCTTAATCATTTACTTTATTTTAAAGCTCTTTGAGTTTGCGTGTTACATTTGCCTATCGTGAGTCTCAACAGATCACTTAGATTCCACTTCATTTATGTAATATGAATTATGTTTGTATAGTTATCTTGTCACTTTATGTTACGTTGGGCGATTAAAGAAAAGTAATTAACTTTTAGAACTGTATTTTGGAGGACTGTTTTAATTATTTTGGTCATGAGTAATGTAAACATTTCATTTCTACGATTTTTATGTTCCTCTTACTCTGTCCTCTCATTTAGTGTATTTACTCTTAGTATATTGTTTATTCCTATGAACTACAGTTGCTTAGTTGCGCACATGTTGTACCCATTCACTCTATCAATATTAGATACTTGATTGGTTCAATGTGTGGTCTGGTTTTGTGTATATATATAGGCATTATTAATATACAATACGATCTTGGCTCTCTCCATTTTCTGGTTCCCAATACTGGTTCTTCTATTTTCGGACTAGGGGTGAGTGAGCTTAGGTCAGTCGCGCATTACCTACTAGGCACACTCTACTGGCGTTCGTAATAACCAACCAAACCCTCTCTCTCCTTATTCACTCCGTAACACGTACCTTGAGTTTCTTAATCGTAACTTAAGTTTCCTTGGATAGGATTGTTAAATTCATCGTCGGTGATATAAGGCATTAATGACTACATCAACTTATTCCGATTTATATCAACTCTTCTTTTCACCATTCGCTGGAGGCAAATCATTCAACTAATTTAATTCATTTTCAACCCAATTCTTAGCAATAATGCTGTTAATACTTCTTTTAAGAATTTAAATTTCAAATATTAGTGATAAAATCTTAGTTTAGTTTCATGCTTGATAGATTGTAGACAGATTTCTAATGGTATTCTGAAGAAGCTCCAAATAATTTTTTTTATCAGCGTCTTTGATGCAGAACAGAAAACGTCGTTACATGCTTCACCTTGAAGATCATGGATGAAAATAGTGAATTATGTCCAGTATACAATCTATAAATCATCAACGACTTTATCAAAACAACAAAATTCTGATCTTAATTGAGCAATGAATAAATTTTCTGAATCATTATGAGATTTTGTGATGCGTTGTAGGTGTTCTGGAGGTGATCACAAAGTATTCTGATAACAGTAAGTACAAACAATGCTTCCCTTACAGATGAATATTTTACTATAGCTGTTCACCTATTTCGAACTCCAAGAAACTATGTTCATGTAATACAGAAATTATCAAAAGTGAAAAGAGCCGCTTTATTGATTTCATTTCGTTTAAAATACTAGTTTTGTGAATCTTTGCCTTTTTGCGGTAGATAATTCTTGATATCAATGCTACACTGTATGCCACAGCAATGTTTAAGATCTTTGAGCACTATTTCAAAAAATGTAATCTACCATCCGTGAAGTGTGTATGGCACTTCATACTACAGTTGCATGAAGGCTATAAATGTTATTCTTTGAGTGTCATTACGATTATGGTGGTTTAATTCAATGATTATTAAATCTACGAAATCACATTCAATAGAATTCTACGTAGGTGAAATGTTCAATTATTGGTGTGAAATTTGTTGGAAAGCATGGAGTGACTAATCAAATTTCCACTTTCACTTGGATTATGAATACTGGAATACACTTAAACAAAAGTAAGTATCCAACTAATCTCTTTCAAATTATTGGCGTTTTAAGTGCAAGCAAAGCAGAACAGCTAACTTTTAGAAATGTAAACCAGTTCTACATCTATTATGTAACTACTACTTTATTCTATTTCAGTATACGGAATAAATATATCACCAAAAGCATAATAGTTTAAAATTACCCAGCTATACAACTAAGTTATTCTAATAAATTATATTAGGTTATAATTTCTTAAAAACTACTGTTCCGGATAATTTTATTGTGTTATGCATCATAAATCTCAGCTGATCATTCTGATTTATCTATTTTTGTCCTCTCTGCATCTGTCAGTCGTTGATCCTTGTTAAAATAATGGAATGGTGATCTGCCTTTCATTGCTAAATATCTTAATTGTTAAATAAGGAAAAGAATACCACGGTACATGAGAAGCTGTATTATTAAAATTAAGTGGATATGAACAGAAGCTATCTACACACATGATATGGGATTAATTTAGACTAATATGGTTGGGTGATGAACTGAATTAGGTAAACGATCCAGTTTTTTACAATAGACTGACCACACTACAAACTGTTGTTTACCATCTACTCTTGTAATAACATGTGTTCTGCTTGATTTCATCGAAGATGGTAATTGTCTATTCATAATATCATCGTTCGTGTTTTTCAGACTTATGTTAATTAGTCAGATTTATTACAACTAAACTGTTCAAAGTATTGATAACTGAGGATCACCTTCATCGAGACTTCAAATACTCTACTAATAAATTATATGAAACCCATTCATTTTCATTCGTGGCTTGTATGTTGACCAAACTCACACAATACCCTAGCATGCTAGAATGCGTTTAACACCATGCATGGTTGTCAAATAAATGTACAACAGAAAATTACATTAGTGATATTGTTAGCGAAAGTTGATTTAACGGTCTATGCTGTGGTTTGGTTTGTTTACACTAAATAACAAACTTGTAAAATCTCAGTGTGTAGAAACTTTCAATATCTAACATTTTGTGGCTGAACTTCGAGCCGCGTTTTCATAGAATAAATCAACAAAGAAGCTATAAATTGTTCTATTTAGTACATAAACTTATAGCAATTAATTTTGATATGAATGAATCACTGTCAAATGATACATACTATTGCTAAAGTGAGTATAATATTTCGACACAGCTGTATGCTTCCCATTCTTTGATAGCATCACTAAAAGCGCTAAAAATAATCCTACTTGAACCGTCCACCTTTTTTAAAAATTAATGTAATGAAACATTGATGATAATGCTTTGTAGCGTTTTCATTCAAACGACAATCCTGTAAAACAACAGAGGTCATATTAACATCAAATACAACAATGGATTATTTTTCTTCTTCAAGAGAGATTTCATTTGGAAATGTTAGTATTTTTTCTTTAAAATTCTAGTGTTGGTAAGTTAATATCTAAGTGAATATCTTTTTTTTTGGGATCCATCTCATTGAAGTTTATAAACGTAAGTTCAAAGTATTTGGTAAAGATTTAATTTTCCTCCCTTGTTGTATTCTGATAAAAAAGTACTGTTACCAAATTTATCGTCAGTACCCCTCTGTGGTTAAATGCACTAAAGTGTACTTAATATTTATTTGTTACCTTAAAACACCTATATCTCATTTTCCAACCTTGTTAAAATTCAGTTCTATTATATTGTCGAATTACCTAGAGAAATGAATAAAGACTACATATTATCCAGGAATTTATGGGAAGGAAATACGTTTATTGAGTAGAAAAACTTTGTTAATATTTAGGATGGACTTGTATATTCCTGTTGAGTTATTACAGACTGGAGTTGGCCAGTCTCTGTTGCTATATGTACTTCCTGAATGGATTGCCACTGTGAACATCAATATTGGGATGAAGGTACATCCGGCCAGTGAATCACAAATAGGACGAAATGCACATCCTGAATTCCACTTGCCAGTCACAATCCAACTTAAATAATACTTGTGAATAATTCACTATATCGAGGCAATCCGTTCAGGATGCGCTTATAGCAACAGAGACTGACCAGTCTCAGTCTATAACAAATAAAAGGGAATATATAAGTTCATCTTAATACCAATCCGTCCGTGACTGTCTGGACTCAGTAGTCTAGTGGTGAACGCGGTGGCGTTCGACACGAAACGGACTGAGTTCGAATTCCACTGTGAACGTCAACATTGGGATGCAGGTACATCCAGCAGATGAACCCCAAGTAGGACGAAACGCGTGCCCTCGATTCCACTTGCCAGTCACAATCCAACTTACATTAGTTCATAAACGTATTTATCGCACTTTATTTAACTTGGACCAATTTTTGGTGTCAAATTAAAAAAAAACTCAACAGTCTCTACGACATCCAATTACAACAAAAATCGGCACATAGCTTAACGAAGCAATTCCTATGGTTCTAATGAGAAAATGACCATTCCGGGTGTGAGACAGCTGACTTTACAACGGCAAGGAATTGAACGCGTGGATCTGTCACACCGTGATCTCGAAACTTGGCTTCTGCGTAGTAGAACCAGGCTTCTATGTTTTATGTCCAAAATGGATGAACTGAAAGTTTAGAGGTGTGGAAGTTTTAATCTTAATAGGCTTAGGAAACTGATCGGAGAATCGAAGTAGCAATATATGCAGATACAAAAGTACTGTGAAGAATATGCGAAAAAATTAATTGCACCAAAAATAGTCTGGCAAAAACTATAGAACGGGACGAACTCACAGTTATAATCGTGTCCACATCACGTAGGGCTCACCAATGAATTTCACCCATAGTTACGAATCTAGTCTAAAAGGCAGCCGTCACATGTTTGGCGTCGCCTGTCTGGTCTGACTTCTGGCACGTTCACGCATTTATATATGTATATTTGATGTAACTGTTTTTTTCTATTGCATTTAATTGCACATCATATCTACACTAGGTTTACTTACTTCCGGCTTTCCAAGCCGTTCTGTTAACCAAACACTGATGTAGAAACAAACACTTAGTAATTATAATTGTATATTTTCTCTTTGTACTTTAAACTTTTATACAAATAGTGGAGCAATTTTTTGAATGTGATTGAGTTTCACCATTTTTTGAAGCAAATTCTTCCCTAATTTCGACTTTAGGGCAACTCAAGTGGCAGGTGAGTAAACACCTGATAGCCGGATAGAGCATGGAAAGATCGTACATCACCAACTCGATGTTGGGTAGCCCGCAGATACTGTTGCTTCATTTTCCTACCCTCTGCTATCTTTCAAGCTCTAGTCACCGTTAGAAGGTAAAGTTCGATAAGTATCCAACCATCATTTGTAGGAGAATATAAATGCTGCGAGATTAGATAACAAGTTCAAAAAAAGTAAATGTCATCCACATAGTATCGTTGAATACTGACAGACTGCTTGCCATTGATTGAATGTCAGGCGCTGGACGAGCTGGTAATCCTGGATTGAGCTACAATGGCAGAACTGAGATAATTTTGTTTGATATGCTGATCAAACTGACGTTCCTGCGAAAGTCGATTCAAGGAGGAAGCTAATGTAGCAACTTAGTTTGACCAGTTAAGAGTTGACTTCAAACCTTAAGCATACACTAAAACAATAAAGCCTAAGTACTCATTTACATCCTTATTCTGCATATGGATTATACTTCCTATTATCTTATATTGAATGTTGAGAAATTTTATATGTTTGAATGCTTAGTATCGCTTTCCACTGTCTCCTGCCAAAGAGGCAAAAATAATGGCTTATTTCCTAATAATCTGGTTTCTTCTGTCAATAGAACGGGACGTACCAAGCCGTTAAAAGCCTACAGCTTCTTGATACTCCAGAACAGCTCCCATATTGTGCTTTAAAGGGCGTGAAGTGTACCCGGTATATGACCAAGTTACGTTTGCGGTATTACCAGAGCAACTTCTATTGATTGAATCCACTCTTACGAATGAGAATAAATCAGAAGGCAATGAAGGATGGAAAATAAGTTATATTTGATTGTGTATAGGGCGGCAATGGGATAGCAACGTCTAAGCTGCCAAACTAGAGAGAGATGCTTCCCACGGTGAGGCGTGACGTGATCTGGTAATGATACTTGACCGAGCGCCTTCAACTAGTAGTGTCTGCTAAAAACAAACATGGTCAGCATCAATGTCGAGGACCTATGTAACTATTTATTTTGGGGATTATTTATCGCTACAGGCGTATGCGATTAGCTTTGATATAATGTCTCAGAAGGTTCAATGAGGTTGTTCTGATTAGGCATTTCTGCATGTTTACTGAAATGCTATATTCTTGGGATCTTCCGGGCTTCCTAGCAAGCAGTTCTCGACATATGCATGGACGTGGTCAAGTCCCTGGAACATGTCACCCGTAAAACGCCGAGATGTTCGTGATGCATTTCTCAATTAAAAGGTCATATGAAAAAATTCGTAGAGACTACATAGGGTTGTGATAGCTGTCTCGAGAATTTTGTTTTTGGCTATCACTACTTGATTAGAAGTCTTGACTAAAAATATGATCATACCCCTCATGGTAGTCTTTTCTTCATGGATGTGTGGTAAAGGGTAACGGACCGGTCTAGCTTAATCGTTGAGCTGCCTATAATTGCGGTGGGGTGTTAATCACTGATATCCTATCGGAGGGATCATATGAAATGAAGATAACTATGTGCTGCTGGATGGGTAAATTATTCCCAGGTCCATCACATGATCGAATCCATCATCACTAACAATTCTCAACTTTTTTAGGTGCAAACTGGTATGCTTTAAAGAATACTGGATGACCTGATGTGGTGTATAGCGTCGCTAGTTACACATGGGTTCTCGTTTTTGTCTCACTCAGATTGGAATATTTGTCACGTATTGGCTAAAGCAAGAGTTAACTTAGTGTTTCAATCACCGGGGGGCGGGCATACACTACAACTTAGGGCGGTGGTTTCGTAAATGAATAGCCTAGTATCGTCCACTTCCATTTTTTGCTAGGATCCACAAGCAAGTTATGGTGGCAAATCGATGACTACGATAGGCATTTCTACATCGCTGATAGTGAGAATCAAATGTATGGATTTTTATGAGCCTACGTCCAAGTAAACATCTTTAGCCATACGTATCAATTTTTCTTTCGTCGGCTGTCCGTAGACCGAGTGCAGCTTTGTGGTGACGATCGGAAGAAGTTACAGACAGGGCGCTAACCTCCGCATCAATGTCATTGAAGTAGCTAACCTTTATTATTACATCGGTGATAAATAACAGGTAGTTATTTCCACCAGCTACAACCGACGCCAACGAGTGTCGATGAGTAGTTTTCAGTCGTTTTAATAGCTTGTAATACATCTGATTCTGTAGTGAAATCTTGACCTACACTTTTACTTGCATTGCTGTCTTTAAAGGTACTCAAGTCCATAACTGAAGTTTGTAAAGTTAAAATAAGGAAATACGAAACGAAAGTTTGTGAAAACTTCTATCTCGTTATGTTTAGTCAGATGTGGAACAATCTACCGACAAAAGTACACATGGCAGAAAATCTCCGATTACATAATTGGATACTTAACGTAGCTACCTTTTAATGTTTAAAACTGGCTCGTGATTGTAGACATACAGCTCAATGAAGTTTTGTGCTATTAATATAAACGAACAAGAATTAGTATTTTAACAGCACTAATCATATACAAATTTTTACATTATCTAAATCTATATATCCCAGTTTCTAACGAATACTCAACAGAATTAAGTGCTCCAATAAACTTGAATCTTAGGTTATCAATACAACATAAGCATTGAATCAGGCAAACTTTCGACATGAATTTAAATGAATATAAATTTTGTTTATATCTACGGCTTTCATCTTCTCTTATTTTATAAATTCACATTATGAAATCCTACTCATCCGAGAAGCATAAAGTGAATGACCTTCTATGTATATGGAATGCCTCAAATGAACAAAGAGTTTTTAAAAGCACACAAACACCTTTCAAGGTGACTTATCTACTACTTTCCCAACTATTTTTGATTGCTACTAAGAGACAATCAGATTACGCAGCACTGCAAACCTATGTTGAAATCAATTAACTCATTCGTAATTTATTTATTCTGTTACTGACCATCTAAATTTTTACATCAACATTACTTACTAATTCTTGTTTACTATATGCATGTAACATCCCACTTTATTTCGTACCAAGTTTAAAATATGTGCTTTTCTATCTGATTCCATTTACTTCGAATAAAACATGGTCTTTGTCTTCCCATCCCACCACAATTTGTCAGAGACTGTTCCGTACATACAAAAATGAACATTAGTTTCATTTTGTAATTTACTTTAGTGTCACATAGGTCTGTAAATGGGCCTGTGTTTTGTAAAAATTTTAAACACAATAATGCTATTATTATCAATCGCGAAGAAACAGCTGCTTCGTTTTCAAACTGGCTATCTAGAAGGGCAGAACTGTTCCATTTATTGTTAATGTATGATCTACTGATGGATACTTTGCAGAGAAACTTCAGTTAATAGAGTTCACTAATACTACGATGATCAGTAGCTCTGTCGGATGCATATGTTGGCTGACAAATAGATTTTAGAAATTACTGATTATATATTCAAAATTATCACATACAAAATACACTACAATACTGAGTACATGGAGCCTACATATTGATATGAAAAAGATTCAACTGAAAAAGAATCGACCAGAAAAACTGAAAATACCATAACTCAATTTATCGTTTATATCACAAGGCTTTAAAACAATATTTGACAAGAGCTACAAATAATATAAGTAATAAGTATTAGAAAGGTTCGATTCACTTAATAAAAGGAATTAATTTGAAAAAAAAATACCATAATGAAATAGTTTACAATCTTGCTAATACAAGTAGGTTGCCATTTTTATAGCGGCGTCAACAGTAATTTCTGGGATAATTTGAATAGATTTCAAAATTCATAGCTTAACAGTAGTATTGAAACCAGTAACTATCGGAAAGACGACGAATATATAAACGTATAGTTAGGACTTATTTATGATGAGTTTCAGTGCAACATTTTTTTAACTTTTAACTGATGAAAGCTTTTGTCGACCAGAAACATGTGTCATAGCAATTACCGGTGATTCAGTTGCCAATGAAACGATCAAGCCTACGAAGTAGGTGATTGGCATAACTGCGAAAAACCGGACAATCTACAAAGAGAAATAAACAGAAATTGTACTCCATGGGGAATTTTAAATGACTTGTGAATTGAAATATTCATAAGTGAATTATTTATTTTCTCCCTGTGTCATAGAAATGCTCTACTTATAAAACATTGGTCTTAAGTGTAAAATGTAGTAATCCTGACGTAAAGTACGCATTTCAGAATGACTTGATACTTAAGGCTAAATGGTAATCTATGCAACCATATTTACATGTATTTGTCATAAACTGAAGTTCGTTGGGTACTAGTAAAAATCATGGAGCACATGACATTCGTTTCGTCGTAGTACAGAATCCCTAAACAGTGTATACCCTTGTTTCCCTCAGGGAATTCAGCCCAGTACATTCAAGTATCGCAGCAAACGCTTAACCATATATACCACTGAGGCGGCATCCAATAGTATAATTCTCACTTTGATCCATTTGTGATATAGTACGACAAATACCTGTGGTCACTGGCGTTAACTCTTTTACTGTTGATACCCCTAAATTCCACAAGTCACGACGTCTTACTAGAAATTCCGCAACATTTTAAATTTAGTCACTTGTGAAATGATTATTAAACTTGACATGAAATAGTTTTGTGGAGACTGGTATTTAATTTTGTCGTTTGTATTCATCATAGTTGAGTCAAACTAGGACGAAAATGCCGTCCTCATTGGTTTTCACTGGTAACCAATTTGGATCAGTCTATGACAAATAGCAAAATTAATGAGTTATATGGGTATATTTAACTAAACAAGTCACATCACTGCTGAAAAACAATCAATTTAATGTTAAAAGCGAAAGATATTACACTTTATACTCTAAACCACATTCAGTGTAACTCACCAAATGTAAATTATCTAATAGTAATGGATTTTGACTACCTAAGACAATGAACATAGTAACGATCGGATGGACAAGATAAGCTGTGTATGTTAAGCGTGCTGGAACACAAAATACTGGCAACGTAAGAATTGAATGTAATGGACCTAAATTAAACAGAATAATAGAAAAATGAATTTTAATTCATTGAATACAATCTTATATAATAAAATACAACGTAATGTAACATTTCCATTAAGTTTAGTTCAAGGGATTCCTATAAATCGAATAATACTAGTTAAAAATACCTGTGGATAGCAATACATAGCTATCAGGTCTGTCGGAAATCAGAAGCAACTGTATTCAGTTAACGAAACAGCTAGAATAAAGTTTACCTCGCTGATACAACGATCAACTTTCAATAATATCACCTAAAACTGTCCAAAGTACTAAAAGTTTTAGTTGTAATATAAGATAACGTAACACATAGTTACTAAGATGTTCGATATTTAGATTTAAAAATACGTCAAAAACAATTAAGTATAATAAAATTGTATTCAGCAATTAAGTAAATGATGACTTTTAAACAATAATCTAAGTGAATGTAAATTATACAAACACTGTTACTGGCACAAACAGAATACAAACAACTATAACATAAATTACCAAATATAAAACTGCATAAACTGAATGTTTGTGTTATTCAGTGACTGAATTCTTACAAGTACACTTTAAACATGATAGTAGTAATTGGAACTCTGTGGATAAGCAGTAAACTTGGTAGCATTTGTTGCGATAGATACTAGATATAGATTTCAATGTTAAAATCAATTTTAGTCTATGTATATCCAAGTGAAGTATGCTGATTAAGTGAAAACATAGATGTCAAACTTCACAGTAAGCTAAATTTCAAAATCATTACAATGAAAATAAAATCGAAGAAAAGGTGTTAGATGATAATCCGCTTAATAAACAAATCACAATATATAATGGTGTCTGTGTTACTACTCATATGTTTTACATAACTGCCTAGCTACAATTAAAATTTTTGAACCAATCATAACTTCACCGATTAACAGTTAACGACTTCAGGCCCTGATGTCATGTCTTGGACAGAGTCTCTGGTTAATGTACATTCTAACTAACTCGATCGGGGACATAAACAATAATTATTCCAATCATCAAATACAGTAAAAATTTGAAATCGACTAATCTATTTAAGACCATCATATAATCTCTATTGTCTCCTGACTGACCACGCATTTGATTCATCATATGCAAGAAATGCTTCAAACATATCCAGTTAACGTAAATTCTCGTATTTTAATGTTAATTACTTGTCATTTACTAAAATAGATCTTTAATGTTTTAAAATTTTCACTATTGAACAACAACATACGATGATGTGGAATAGATCGTCAGTCTCCACTTATGATAAATACAATTAAATATTATCTCGATATTCTACTTTCTGATTCAGTGATTCAAACAATGACAAACACCATATGGTATGAATATTATTTTATTCAAACATTTACATACCACCACAACCAAGAGCACACATTGATACAACAATCGCCACACCAAGAGCAAAAATAGGTCGATGAAATGCTGTATAAGCAGCAGCTCCAAAAGTTGTGAATGGTTCAACTTTTCCACTTAATAATCCATATAATCCATAAACAGTAGATACACAAAATATGGATGATAAGCATATACCAATCAAAGCTATCATAACCTTCATCTTAATGCCAACATCCTAAAAATTAAAATAGAGGATGATATGGAAATCTCTCAAGTATAAGTTCAATGAATTGAAGGAAGTTATCATATAATGACGAAATATATTATAGACAAAGTCTTAATTAACTGAGTTGGAAGAAAGCAACACTAAATTTTTGCTTTGGCGAAACTGTTATACGTACACATGCTTTTGACGTCAAATGAATGACGTTTGTGGCAGTCGCTAATATCCACTCCCCACGGGCATACTAACGAGTTCTATTGGCTGTACACCTATTATTTTACGGTTCGGATGTTGTAGTATGATCGAACACAGAAATTGACTTGAATTACTCTCCTCACGCGTTTTCATTTTGTGCTTGTCGGATTTTGTGTTCATTCCAAACATAATTCTCCTATATTCATCATTACTGACTTTTAATATATACACTCAGCCTATGAATTATGGATATGTGAGAGTCAATACAATATACTGTAATTTGTAGACAGTTTGAAACTATGTTAATATGGAACAAGGTTAGATCGCAATCCAATAGAAACAAGTAATAACGACTCACACTATCTTAAACGTTGTAGACAAATCTATTCCATATATAAGGAGTATCAGTTACATGTCAACTAATAAGAAACCTATAGGAATTCAACAATGTCCATATTGATAGCTGCTGGTATAACTCCTCTGTAGAATAGACTAAATTCAATTAATAATGAAAGTTTTATGTACAGATGATTATCTAGACATGAGAAACCGTGTTTCAGTTGATTTACATTCAGTGTATCAAGCCACAGTTGAACAGTATGTGTAATAAATCATGTATTCATTTTCCAAATTTATTGAATTACTAAATATGTTACTTAACATGTGAAGATGTAAAATCATCTGTACTTAACAACCCGTTCTGATCACCATAAGCTTATCTAGATCCAAATCAAGTTACATAAATAAACAATGCAGCGGTAAAATGATAGATTGATTAATAATAACTAAAATATTTGTAATAAGCATGGTTTGTAGGCTGATAATCATGTTAACAAAAGATTGAAGGAGCATATTTCAGTGATATGGCGGACAAAATCTTCCTTTAAATTAACTTGATAGACCTGAATTTGAATACCGTCGTTCATGTAAGGCTAGAAGACTAAAAGTTATATTGAAATGAAATGTCCGTATATATAAATTGAAATATTGACATACGCTGAATATATATATATATATATGTATATATATGTATATGTATATGTATATATATATATATATATATATATATATATATATATATATATATATATATATATATATGGAATTGTATTCAGCAAATTCAATCAATTTCACAACATACTTGCAAAATATTGGTATATTTTTCAAGGAACCAGCCACACAGAAGACCAATAGCGTAAGTACTCCAACGTGTATATGGTTTTATGTAAATAGTTGTGAATGATGGGCTTGATAAATAGATCGAAGGAAATAATTATTATTTTGTTCAAGAGAGGTGATAACGTGAATTAACTCTAATCATATTTCATCGATTAGCAGGACTAAGTGAATGGTGATGAACCAATGAGATGGTGATTTTTTATTTTATGATGATAGCATGTAGTTTACTTAATATTGTTGACAATCTACAGCATCTTAGCTAATTTTGACAAGAATATAAATGACAACTACTTGTAGCAGACTGTATGAATCTATACACCTGGATGAATGTTTGGCGAAACGTGATAAACCTATATTTCAGTGTCACAAATGTTTGCTGGAGAAATTACACAGGTTTGGTTCATTGTTTAAGCGCTCTAAAATTTCCCTCCAACAGTAAACGGTCCCGGCAATACAGTGGTTATTAGAAACATATATAATTGCAGCTACAGCCATTCTAGATGTTAGTGAAGTTATGCCTATCCAGTGTTATCAGCACTGCAGGGATGTCTGTTCGAAGACATTAATGAAAATACTAATGTCTATCGGCGGTGTTGGTAGAATCGTCAAGATCGACTACATGGTTCAGAGAAAACGCAAATATAATCTAGCACATAGCATTTATGCAGTATAGGTTAGTAGTTTTTGAGTAAAAACCTACAGTAGATATTTGGTATTTAGGAGCGATATGTCGGGAAAGTATATTTTGAAAGAATTTCTGACGGCAAAGTGTCTACCTAAATTCTAATTATTAAGAAATAGATCGAATCAAGAATAACAATTTACACAGATTTAAGGTCATAAAAGTGTCTATCAAGACTTGGATACAATCATCATATCGCCGTTTAAAACCGTCACTTTGTTAATCTTACAATAGGAATTCACACAAATAGCAGAAGCTATGTGGTTTAGATTAAAAGTTTATCTTCACAAATATAAAGAAAATTGCTTTTTAGCCATATGGACGAGCATTTGTACAGAAGTTACTTTGATTTTAAATGTTTACAACCTTTAGATAACAAATGATACACTAATTAGTTATGTGAAATTATTGTATACAATTGAGCAATACTTCATTTCGGTAGATTTTTTCTAACAATAATATCGTTTCATCCTAAACTACTTTCATAATGGTCAGTTTTTGCTTACCTAATGTTTAGGTCAAACCAGAAGTCGCTTAAGCTAGTACATGTTCATAAGTCCTGCCCAACTGTTTAAAATGATTTTTATATGAGCATACTTGAACAGTTCAATGTAGCATTTTTGTAGTGTTGACAGTTACTGGTTTAATGGTTTAGTGAAGTTTACTTTGCAGATATAAACACCAACGATATTAGGTTTGAGTGGAAATCAGTCTATACGATTTATTTGCTAGCACTAACTTACTTAAACTTAGTCAACATTTTTTCATTAGCTTGCAGAAGCCCAGATTATCCTCCTGAACATACAAATTAACCATTTCTTTGTATATGCAGGTTTAATGTACGGACGAACTTCCTCTTTCTTAACTGGTTTGCTTAAACCTGCTTCTCTTGATGAGTTTAAGTAGTTCTAAATACATCATACTTCTGGTACATCGACTTCTCATTTTACGTATATGAGTAAAGTCAAAGTGAATTACATGAGATTGAGTGTTGTCTTTCTAAAATCCTGAATTGTAAACCAAATAATCACTAAACTGTATACAGTGTCATGACTGTTTAGTTCTTAGATTTCAATGTAGCCACATATGACTCTAGATAGGTCTTACTGATGTGTGTTAGATAACGTATAACCTGTTGTAACTATAATTGTACAACACAATCATAATAGAATTGAATACATTTCCATAATTATGATCATATACTAAAAGGATTAAACAAATAATTGACAACATTCAACAACTTACAATGATAAAACACCAGGTAAATAATCATTTGCATAAGATATACCAAATGTAACGGCAATACTGGAAATTATAAGTCCAAAGCCAAATAGTACACCAATAGTTTCATTCCTAAATATAATTAAAATTATTTGAATCTGAACAAATGATATATATGTACAAACGTAAATTTATTGTACTATAACCTATGGTCGACTTAAAAGTATGAAAGGTATGTATTCATCTAGGCTCTTGAAGAAGTATCAAATGACACTCTATCAATGACCATAATTTATGTATTATGATTGACTAAGATTACCAAATACCTCTTCTGTCCTTTTAACTATAATCGTCAATGCATACATATTCACTGATGTAATTGGAATGTATCCGGATTTTCCGATTAATTTATCATTGACTGAAATTGATCAGTGTCTGTCGCCATACGTGCATTCTAAACGGATCGCCTCCATAAAGCGATAGTTCACAAGTATTGTTTGAGTTGGGTTGTCACTCAGTAGCCTAATGGTGAACGTGGCGGCGTTTGGCATAAAACGGACTAAGTTCAAGTTCCGGTGTAAACATAAGCATTCGGATGCAAGTATATCCGGCTGACCCGAATGGGATAAAATGCGCCTCTTGGATTCCGCCTCAACTCAAACAATATTAACTGATGGGTAATCTTCTATTGGTCTTTAAGTACATCTATATTAATATTCATATTTATATCTATATGAAATAAATATCAGATGCAACAATTGTCTACATACATTTTGCAGGTTTTGAAAATTTATAAAAATAGTTACTGCATGAGTATTCAACTATTCATTGCTGTATAATTAAATATTAGATGCAGTAAACGGAGTTCAACCATGTCTAGTGTGTGGTAGTTGTCCACCGTCGTCAACGGATGGGGTCGTCTGAAAATACCGCTAATTGACTAAAGTTAGAAATATCAACTGTGGTTAAACAGTTAGGTATCTGCCTCAAAGCCTGAATGTCCTGGGTTTAATCCTTTAGTGAGATCACGGGTGCAGAGTGTTGATAATCCCTTACTAAAATGAAACATCATCCTTGTAACGCCTCTATTTTTCAATAGTTGTCTAACTGACTTACCATCAAATATCAATATGTACAAAAAAAACTAAAAACTAAACGTCATTGTGTAATTCACTGAATTTTATACCTCTGTATAAAGTTCAGATCAACACAGACAACGTATTCACCCACAAAAGAAATAGTTGGTCATGATGAAACTTTTAACTAGATGATGTTATTTATAATTCCGGGTCTACTACAGTAACATCTTGTACTTAAATGATCTGAATTGAAATGAATGTTATTTACTACTTTTCATTTCATACTTTATTTGATTTGTTGTCATTTTTCATTGTAAGTGTATCTTGTATGCTTACTGAGTTATTGGCTTACTTCTCCCTCTCATATTCTTCTCTTATTCAGATTATAACAGCGTACTCTACACATTTCATCAAGTACACAATGAACCTTTAGGCTAGACATAAACTATCAATGGCAGAACGTTAAACATTTATCATTATTTAATTAAACTACATCAAGTATACCTACCATGCTAATAATGATAAGAATATTGGAGCTAATACAATAGAAAATTGAAATTCATTTGATAAATACCATGACCATCCCATACACTGAAATGAAAAAGTAAGTAATCTTTGAAGTTGACTTCACTTAAAATGATTTCAAATAAAGTAAACAGGATTTGAATCGATGATCACTTCAATATTTAGGAAGAAGACAACGATTAAATGTTAAAAAAATTGAATTCAAGAAATATGTATCTGTATTATATCTTGAAAATATGCAGCTGATCACAATTGTGGAAAACTAGTAACCTGTATAGGACTAATCATAATGTGCAAATGTCTGCACAGTGACTACTAGTCCCCCCTCCAAAGTAGAATGAAAGTACGAAACAACTGAGCCAATTACAGTAGTCAGATTATATTTCACCCATCGATCCTAAACACGGAGCGCACCGACAGGAAGAATAACATCTATACAAGACGAAGATAATAATGACTAGGAACTGAAGGTACAAATACATAGTTAATTGATTATAGTTCCCGAATTATAAATGATATGGTTCCAGTGGGAGGTTAGTGCAATGGGAACATGACAATTATGGAAATAAAATAATTGGTTTTCATGTACTCAAATTAGATGAGACAGCCTTCTAAAAAACAGTTCAAAAAGTTATTTATTATTCTTGGGTCGCCCGATATAACAATCTGTAAAGTGTTACTAACATTGAATATTTACCAAATTTTTACTGGAATGCTTCCGGGTGCATATTTTTAGTAACATTTCCAAAACGTAAAGACAATACTTCTATGGTTTTGGCTTTTACTGCCGAGTTTTGTGTTTACCTTCACATTGTACATTCGGGTACCAAATTAGATTTGGTACTTGAGTGATTCTAGGTGGTCTTACTGAGTTATGGTTACTTTTTTGTTCACATACGTTTCAGAGAGTTCACCTCTGGTTCCGAAATCATTCCCATTAGTTACTGACAGACTACATACGAACAAAACTGAACCTGTTATCCTGCACTGCTCATGTGGTTGGTTACGTATGCATATCTGTCTCATCTTTTTTTTGAGTCAAGTTTCTTGTATCAAAATGGGAATAAAGTATTGTTTTCCGTTATAATCTGCACCGTAAAATTATTTTAGTTTATCACTACTGCCGATGACAAGTCTACCTTTTTCGCTATATCGCGTGTAGTCTCAATATCTCTCTGGATAATGTAGTTACATATTCAGAAATGTAGTAAAGCCATCAAATGCAGCTTTCTGAATACAAACTGTTACTCCTGTATGTAAACTCGATTGATATTTGGTGAGTGTACTGACAATAATTATTATTACATATAATCATTATAGACTATCAATATCGTCTTTCATCATAAGTGCTCAGTAATAAATGAAAACCAACTAGTGAACTATGCTGAAATAACTTCTTCCTTCAGTAAATTGCGAAAAATTACTCATAATTGATTCTGTCTACTAATAAGTAGTGTAATTAACATTTAAAATCTGTTATTTCTCTTTTACAATCGCATGGAGTGTATGAGAATAAGACTAACATAATACTGAAGTTGAATAATGTAGACTGAAATCTCCTATAAACAAAATAAATCAACCCTAGATACTAAAGTTATGTCTTTTCTTATGTCAATTAGTAATTTATCACATAGATCTAAAAGTGACAAAATACTTTGTTCAATAGAATGAAAAGGAAAACATTTAACATCAAATGACAATTTTAGGTAATCTAAGAGAAGAATTTGATTGCTTAATTCATGTAATGCATGGGTGATTTTATGTTCTAAATGTATAGTATTCAAAAAAATATAATTTGATTCCAAGTCTAATAGAATGCAGCCTATTAGACTTCATTTAGAGTAGGTATTCCAAACAAAGATTGTAGGCACATCTTATTATGCTAAAATTTTCGATTCTTGTCTGAAGAAATAAATTTAAATTAAGCAAATAGCTTTTGGATTGTTTAGTGTTACGATGATTTCCATAAACCTTGATAAAGCCTTAGGGAGCCGATGACATTCCATTTAATCACCGTTCAGTAGAACTTTTCAAAATCTTGATATAAAGTATTTCAATTGGATAATAGACGGAACCTACTAGTTGCAGACTAGCTGAATTATAATGATAATTTTATTTTCATAAAAAACTACAAATACTCGGGTATTTTAAACATATTTGACGCCTACTAAAATGATAATTCCTTCTTGCTTATCTTCTTTCTTCAGGTTTGCGTTTTTAGGGTGTTTAAGGTTTGTGAATGCTAAAGTTATATGCAGTAACCAGGCGCAAAACATGTCGCTTAGATATACTGGCTTGACGTCAAACAGCCTACTCTACTTACTCGTTAATTTATTACTATTTTATTGTATTAAATGATCTAAGAAAGAAGGAAGATATAATTATTCACTAATAGAATTTAGGACTTTTAATTCATAGAACCCTGGTGTTGAAGAGAAGCACTTTTGATGCAAACTTCTGTAAATTACAATTTTCGTTTTTTTGTACTAAGTAGATTACAAAATGCTAAATTCTTCAGAAACACAATTTACTACTTATCTAGATATTTAAGCATATTCATTGTTATATCAATTTAAAATGTATCATGTTGAAATGACAATTTATAAACTAATCAACTACTTACTAATTCATGTGGATAAATGAAATTATTCAAATATGTTATCCACCAATGATCACGACAAAATTTAATATCCGTTAAATTAGGTGTTTGAGGATATAATGGACCAACATAAGCATGTATAAATAAACCAGTATACAAAATTAAAACTAAAAGATAAGCTGGAGTTAAACTGTAATTTAAGAAAAAAAAACAAATTAAAATGTCTATTATTACATTAAAACTGTATGAATATTTCTACTGTTACAGTGTTTCTCCATAGGTATATTTTTGTAAATGTACTTATAATAATTGTTGTTCTGGTTGTCAGAATGGACATCGGCCTCGTAACTTCCGAAGTAACTCGGCGTTCACCATGAGGCGTCATAACAAACCTTCCAAATTCCAGGGCAGTGTGAAAATGGTTATAAAGGTTTTTACTGGTTAGCGTTTTTGCCTAGCAAAGTTGTTGTTTAACGGAATGGGGTTGCTAACCCCATGTAAAACCCACCTCCTTTATCCGGGCTTAGGACCGGTAGCAACCCTAGGGGGCTACATAAATTAAAATGTCTATTATTACATTTAAACTATATGAATATTTCTACTATTACAGTGTCTACTAATCTCTCCATAGGTATATTTTTGTAAATGTACCTATGAATATATCATGATGATGGTGATAATATATTTTTGTAAATAATGATTTGTTCACTTCAAAGAAAATTAATGATTCAAACGTTGTATTCAATACGGTTAGGATACTACATCCATTAGAACCTATACTCTCAAACTAAATCTATTGACTATATGTTCTTGTTACAAAAACTTAATCTTAATATGCTTGAAATTATGTACAGACATTCGTAATGGATTATTATGCAAGGTAGAATAGATAGAATAGATATATATTTTGGTTTATTTACTTAAAGATTTGAAGCGAATTCTAAGAAATCATAGTGCTACATAAATTGAAACTCAAGACTATTACCATAGAATCACAATCAAAATATGAATTGACATTTACATCAGTTATAAATTTATAATATTGCATTAATTGTACATGTACAATTTCTCAACTAGTTTGCACTCTTTCAAGCGGGATTATATTTGAGCACATCTACAATTGAACAATCATGTTCAGTAGATTAACACAAGTTGATAGGATTAGCTAACTTTAAGGTTAATAACACTCTGAATAAGTAAATATTGAATGCATTCATTTCACCTCACAACACCCACGCACAAATATGATTTCACCTTAGTTCTAATCTATTCGAAACAACTTGAATTCTTTATGATCATCCATCGTATTTGTAAATCTTTGGTACTAAACCGAGTCGAATAGATTCACTTTTGAAACAATAGGGACGTCTGTGACTCACCTTAGTAATTTTTATTGAATGTGATGTTTACTGGACGGAACAGTAATACACGAAAATACAGTATCCATAATTAGTTAGATTGATGGAAGCACCATTTGCCCGGAGTAATTTGTCATTAGATTTGTTTCATCTTACAACTCATTTATTTTAAACCATGTGAAGCATATGTAACGTCACATTTATGCCAATAAAACATATTTTAATGCAGGATACAATGTTCACAAGTTTACTACTAGTTCTTCATGCTTTAATAACACCAACGATAACATGATAATAAAGTGACACTGTGCAATCAGGCGGGTTTACTTGTCATTCACTTATTATTTACATATTGACAACTAATTGGCTAACTGTTGATCTTACTTGCATCATACATCAAATAAACATTCAGGTTAAGCTTGTACAAATAATGTGACAAGAAGGTTTATGCAAACAATTGCTCCAGTTGACATATTTTGAACATCTTAACTACTTTTCGAAAATCCGTCAAACAAGTCATGCCAGTAGACAATACTTATTACTCAAAAGGAAAACAGCTAGTTAGCACACGTTGACTAGTTCACATTTAACCTACCGTAAAGTACGATGAAATACAAAATTACACCAAAATTTGATCCAGCTTTTCCAATTGGTAATTCTTCGAAGTTTCGAGATATTGAGATAAGTGGAGAGTGTACCTCTAAATATAAAGTAAATTATTGATAATATAACACCATGTTGTGCTACACAGTTTATAATAAACAAGAAGTAAATCATTTAAACAGAACCGGTAAATATTAAACAAACGTAAAAACGTTGAAAATACCCTCAGGTATGAACGATTTGCAACGAAGATTGTGGTCTAATTTCGCAGAATAAACGTTAATCAAACCTGGGATATTAATGTAATTAACATTCTTCTTGGCAGTTGATGTACTTTTGAATGTATGCGCTAATTAACCATAAAATCTGACACTGCTACTTTACTATTCAGTCGAAACGTGTTTAAAATTCCAGGCTGGTGTTTATAAGTTTACTATTCACTCTATGAATTAAAGATCCGAATAATAATATAAATTCATGCAGAAATTCACTGAATATGAGATGAGCAGATGCAATCAGAATCCTTTAGTTAGCACATATAACATGACAAGCTTAATGTTAATTATTAGAAAATTTGATACAGCAACATGTCCTTGATGATAAATAATTAAAATACCTATCAAGAATATAACAAAATATAGTGCATATCAAAATGAATAAAGTCTTCATAAGCGGCTTTAAATGAACACCACTAATATGCACAGTTATTAAAACCCTTCTTTCAAGTGCGAATTTCTTTCGAGCTTACAAAAATGTTTAAAAATAAACTGAGGAGACGTACGACATAAAAAAGAATGTATCGACAGCCAAAGTTGCGCCAATAATTACTTGATACGTCCAAGTTCCCTGATGAATCTGTGAGTATAGTAACATATTATCTGTAAAATATTATACAAGAAACATTACCTGAGTATATTTAAAGTATGTAGCAGGTAACTCAAGACATTCCAAGAGAATTAAGCAAAAAAAATGTTATATATTTCTAAAGTCAAATAATGTAAATAAGTCTGCCTACACAGATTAACATCATATGTCTATGAATGTAAGCCCAAGGCGTACATATTGATTTGTCAGCACAAATTGGTAGGTTGTATCTTCAACACAAACTTGTTTACTAGAAATTTTGGAGTAAAATATATACAAAAGGTCTATACACGAATGTTTTTGCAGTAGTGTAAAAGTGACATTATTAATTACACCAACAAAACACATATACACATTTATTTATATTAATTTACTTTTATTGATGTTGCATCAGCTACTTCTACATCACGAGTATGATTCAACAAAACTTGGAAATAACTTACAAATCGAATTTTTGTTGATTTGACTAAATTACATATTCCGTTTCATTATTCTCAGGAATTGCTCTAAAATGTACAAGTTATATCATAGCTCATACAGAATATCATGTATCATTAACTATCTGGAGAACGCACGAAATTAACTAACTGATTATTGTAGGGATACAATTTTCTCAACAAAACTGACATTAAACTTACTTGAAACAAACATACTAAACGCTATGCAGTGCCCATAAATTATCCAACACATAGTCATGAATCGAATACCATCCAGGCACAGTAATGGATGATCACAAAGTTGGCCCGACTTATTCACAACTTGACCGGGTTTGGAGTTCCAAAGACGAAACGTATTATAAGGAACAGAGTAATTTGAAATAAATTTCACAAATAGATTTGTATTTGACAATTTGTCTAATTTTTCAGAAAAGAAATAAAAACTGAAACACATAACCAAGTAATCGAAAAACACAATTTAACAGAACACAGCACTGTTTAGTAAGTATTAATAAACTAATAGCTTCAGCGCGTGTAAAACTGTCATCAGAATCAAATAACATACTTAGGGGAGTAGTAAACCGTAACGGCATTCTCTGTTACAAGACATTATTTGGAGAAGTTTCTCTCATCCTATTCATTGTTTCAAACCAAGCTCTTAATTAGCATGAATCGTTAAAAATAAGGGTTAAACAATTCAAAGCTTCATGAATAACGACTACTTTGCCATTGAAACTTGTCTGCTAAAAGAGGTCAATCTCCTACCTGAATCCTTGGCATTCAATATTCAGCATACAATTTACCCAGACTGTTCCTTAGGATTGCAGTCTATGGACAAAAGGATCATCTATGTCTTTGATATTATATAACAAGAAAATAATATAATCGCTGTAAACGATATTTATTTTTATTGTGTTTATTATACATTCAAGTACACCATTATTTACTAACGCCCAATGATTTACGTTGACGACTTGAAATCTTAACTACTTCAAAAGTAGTGGTGAGTAGACCTTCATTAACAAGATTAATGTGAATTATCATTTGTCGATGCCTACCCGAGTAATAAAAAGTAAATTTCATCTAAATGATAGCAAGAATAGACACAAAAGTGAATATAATGAAGACCCCACGATTAATTTAGGCAGCGCTCACAACAAACAGATATATGTAGTACATTCAACTTTATTTCTAGATACCTACGGAATAAATGTATCTTCACACGATAATAAAAATCAGTAAATTTTAATTTAATTGCAATGTAATAGGACTTTCCAAAATATTTTTTCTTAAATTAATCTGTACGTAACTTGCAGCACGTAGCGTCTGTTGTCCAACTAAAGTAGCATATAAGGCGGAAAAAAAACATATTGTAATCTTGAAAATACTTGTAATGTGTCCAGAATTATGCTATCAGTTTTAAAAAAACCGTCTGAATTTTCTCAATGTGATTTTAAATGTAGTCAGTAAGTGACGTGAACCCGTGTTTCACTTTGTCTCCAGCAAACTAGGAGTCTTTGGACTAAAATTAACTTTTGTTAGAATCCATTAAATGTAACGGTAAGTCTACGATAATCAGTAGCACCTAAGTAAGTAAGGGGTCTCAGTTAGCCCCAAACATGAAATTAAGTCATCTAGGCAAAAACTGTTTTTCTGTTAACTTTTTTAAGATATCAGACACCTTGAGATAATAAATTATATTAACTATTTGACTTTTTCTCATATTTACAAGTTGGACGATATAATGAGTTAAATTTTAAAGTGTTGCAGTATAAGCGAATAATGAAATCTGATGAAATCATTACTGATTAATTTAACGGCTACCAGATATCAAATGTGCTAAGGTGTTTAGGATAGATTGCTGAAAAACGCAGGACAACAGGCTTATGTCTTTAGTAATGAGAAAAGTACGAGCCTGCTTACAAGTTTATTATTCAGAACGTGCCCAAATGATATAAGGGTAAACCAAGAAAAAATGCTGAATATTTAAAAGTAACACTGTAATATTCTCATATAGACATCAATATGAACTTTCAGGGATACTTAAAGCCTATCTTTACATTCTTCACAGGAACTCAGATATAACTTGTAACAAATTATCGTTTGGTTTATAGATTGATTGTACGCTAAGCACGCAAACTAATAAAAACACTAAAGACATTCACGACGTTCACCACAGCTACACACAAGAAGAACAAGGAATATCTTGCTTAACCTTGAAGAGATTGGCTTGAGAAGTGTCAATAAAACATATGTTGCCTAGCTATTCAAGCCAAACATATTTATACCATGAAAATTGGCAACGTACAAGCTCACTTACTCGACCTGTATTCAGAATAATGAACTTCATTGGAATTTGAGTGGTTAGATTGCGTTCGTTCAGCCATGTTTTCATCTTCTGCGATCCCCACACAATCAACAAGAGCTTCACTCGTACTAAGCGTCTCCACTGACATATTGGGATTGGTTAATCTGTTATATGAATATGCATAAGTGTGATAACTCCACAAGCACCACATAACTACATCTACCAGTGTTCCACTAGTCAAAAGAAATGTCACTATGACCAATAATGACCTAAAAAGTGCAAAACACTCAATTTACTCTTCAACGTATGGGTTAACGGTCTATTGTTTCAAAATAAGAATTAAACGATTAATCGAATGTATTTTAAATAAATAGCAGTTGATGTATCTGCCGGATAAGGTCATTCTAAAATGGGGTCTGTCATGTATGCGTTATTCAACAAATTCTCTGCCGCACTACTTGATCACCTAATAACTTCGTCCGGTATAAACAAAAATATTTGCAAGCAAAACGATACTCATTAAATCCGATTAACCAAACCTTAGTGAGTTGAAAGTGGTTGAGAATATTGCATAACAAAATAATCCTAAAAGTTCGACATACATTTTATTTACAAGGTTAATCAAAATGCAAAATTATGATATGTTACTTACATCGCAACCCAAAACCAGCCATCCTTCGGTAATTCGCCAATCGCTGCGTGACAAAAGCTCGTGGAGTCATCAACAGATAAATTAACTCTAGAAAACACTACACAGTCATTGCTTAAAACCAACAAACCCATATCCAACAGCCAAATCAGGTCATCCTTTGTACAGGAATGAGGAATACACACGCCATAATTCAATTCAAATGACTGATATTAGAAAGCATTATAAAAGACGTACCAATTGCTGAGGAAGATCATCAGAGGTAGGAAGTTTCACATAAGCGGTACAATACTTTCCCTGCACATGTCGAGATACGCCATAACTAAAGTCTGTAATATTTCGACACAACTCCATGCTTCCTACCCAATTGATTGCACCACCTGAAATACCAGGGACGATTTTGCCAGCAGCGTCCAACCCTTAAAAATTAGTCAAATTAGACTTTCATGCTTACATTTCATGGCTTTCTCGTTTGACCGCGAAATTCCATACAGGATTGAAGTCACATCGACAACACATGCAGAGTTGTTCAAGAATGGGTTATCGTGTAAATGCTTCCTATCTAGAAACATCAACCACTCATTCGTTGATACTCGAGTATAATTCATCAATGCGGCGAATACATTCAGAATTTTTTGATCAAATGGATGAAGAAGTATTAATATGGAGTTATCATAAGAATAGATAGGTAGGTGATTATTGTGTGCATAAATGGGAAGATATAATGCCAATATAGGGATGTAGTATGGAAGCCACCTCATTATCTTAGAACTAGAGGTATGTGGTGTATTATGTAAAAGATATCTGATGTTTGGCAAGAAAAGGCTGGAAACAATATAGATGTATTTCAGATGTTGGTGCTGTTTTAATTGTATTGGCGGAATTTACACAAGAGCTGATTCTGAGCCACTCTAACAAATTTCAACATTCAAAGTTTTTCTTTCTGTGGACATGTATACTAACTGATTCTTTTTTAAAATCTGCATGTAATTATTAAGGTGGTGCTTTAGTTGCTGAAGTTGTTATACGTAAACTGTGACAAGTGGGTTATTTCCATTGACACATGTGTTGCATCGATAATAATGTTGTAACTGATCTGGGTAATTAGATAGTCAATAATCACCCAGAGACTGGTGATAACATAGTATTCGGGTTCAAAAAATCTGGTCAAAGGACACTTGTTCCAGCCAACTTCGGCAGATGGTCTTTGTTAGGTAGCTTTGAAGTAGCTTTAGAGTAAAGTCACATACTATCTGATCAGGAACATCCATGACGAAATTCTTTTTATATGCTACAGAATACCAATTTGAAAAAGCATTGTGTGTGTTACAGTCTTGTTATTTTGCTTGGTAGGTAGAGTGATACTGAACCAATCACGTTGGTGTGTGCAGGTTGCTATGTATGAACAGGCGAAATTTCTAATCCAGTGGCATCACTCACTCATTTGTTTTCATTTTCGTGTGTTAATTAGGAAATGCTGTAACTGTTTAGTTTACGAAGTATTTTGCGTAAATCACGCTAGTCGACGACTTTTTTTTAGCCTGGCCTACTTCAACATTAGTGGCCAGACTTCCTGACTAATATACGTTTATTTGATTAAATGTGTCACAGATTGATGTTGTCAGGGTACCATTGAAAACCAGGGAGTACTGGACAGCTGTTTCGTTATAATGACCAGACTCCCTGACTTATATACATTTAGTTGGTTAATGTGTATTTAAGGTAATGCTAAGAGAATTCACAGAGGTAGTAGTTCATGATACGTTGTGGAGACACAGATTAATTATTCCCCAATCATCGTGGTCCCAAGTCTCGTCGTCAGTCAACGCGACGTAAACAGACCATTAGAGCTGTAGTGACTAAGGTATGCTAAAGCTGGCATTTAGCCAATCCTAAGCAACACCTTCGCCATTCAACTAGAGTCAAAATGTGTTTTATTCGACACTAGAACCAGTCAGGTACTCGCGCACCAAAGGATGCCTAGGTGTAAACAGCAAAATATTCTGGGGATTGGTGATCGGAGAAGTTATTTGAAGATAGTCTCGGTAACTGATCAGGATACCGTTATTAATAAAGATTTTAAACGCTTTTATGTTTGAAGTCAATACGTGTAAATGGCAGACAAATTACTTATCGGTTAGTTCAACCAGTGATAGATTTATGAATCAGGTTTTTTCATAATCCCCCATCAAAAGAGCTAGTTATTCCTCAGATATCTAACTCCCACAAACGTCTGGGTTATATACTACGTTACTTCTGAGATAATTATCCCCGTGTTGTGCTTCATAAGGTATGTGTTCCACCACTGCCAGAAAACTTGGCTTTAGTTCTCAGCAATCTTTGCAATAAGCATAAACTTAGACAGATTAGTCTAACGTTACTTTACGCTTCGTATCCTCGGGACTAATTGTACCTTGGACTATAAAAATAAGTGCCCTAAGTTAGGGCTAGGGACTATATGGAGGAGCAGGCTTAAGCCAAATCTAATTTTCCTTTACAAATGTTTCTTGTCAGAAACTACTAGACAATGAGAAGTAACGAGATATGTCTGTGATTGGACAATTATCTTACCACTACTGTGTTTAGTGGGTTGCAGAAATTTCTAGAAGCTCAAAAACCCTAATTTTCTGTACATCATTGGAACGTTGGAATTCCTTGGACATACCATAAGCCCTGACGGAATTACACCAATTAAACAAGAGGTGGATACTATTAAACAATATCCCATCCCAAACTCCATAACACAACCTAGAAGTTTTCTCGGTTTAATAAACTTTTATCGCAGGTTTATGCCCGGTTGTACACAACTAATGCAACCATTAACGGATGCGCTTAAAGGTAAACTGAAAGAGTTCAAGTTGACCTCTGAGTCCGTCGATGCTATAAACCAAGTATCTACATTTACGTATCCGAATTCTCACTACCCACTTGCCATAATGGTAGATGCTTCAGACAAAACCGTAGGCGGTACTCTTAATCAACTAGTTAAAAACACCTGGAAACCAATCGCATTCTTCTCAAAAATACTCGCTCCAGCAGAGACGAGATATTCTACCTTCGGTAGAGAACTCCTCGCAATCTACCTAACCATCAGGCACTTCTGGCACATGCTAGAAAGCAGGGAATTCACAGTTTATACTGATCATAAACCGCTAACTAATGCATTAAGAGCAAAAACTGATAAATGCTCGCCTCGAGTAGTCCGACACCTTGACTTCATATCACAGTTCACTAGTGATATCCAGCACGTAAAAGGTGAAGACAATCAGGTAGCAGACATATTATCTCGATTAGAATTGAATGTAATACAACAGTCTACAGTAGACTTCGAGATTTTAAGAGACAGTCAAGAAACTGATCAAGAATTACAGAACTTACTGTCAAATAAATGCTCTAGCCTGAAGCTAAAACAGCTACCATCATCTAAGGGAGATGTCCTAATTTACTCTGACACGACAAAAGCAGTCCCTCGACCTTTCGTTCCCAAAAGTATGCGGCAAATAATATTTAGTAACTTTCATCCATTGTCTCACCCTGGCGTGAAATCTTCGACTAAACTAATCAACGCCAGGTACATATGGCCAAATCTTCAGAAAGATGTACATAAATGGGTCAGAGAATGTTCGGAGTGTCAACAATCAAAAGTTAGTCGACACACAAGTTCACCCATCGGAGTCTTTCCCTAACCGGATGCTTGTTTCTCTCACATACATATCGACTTAGTGGGCCCTTTACCTCGTGCCTGTTTACATGCATAGGTAAGTTTACGAGGTTCCCAATAGCCGCACCGATCGCGGACATCAGAGCCGAAACAGTAGCCAAAGTCTTCATTCAAAACTGGGTCCCCATTTTTGATACACCTGTTACAATAACGACAGACAGAGGGGCTCAATTCGAATCTGAACTATTCAATAACTTGGCTAAACTCTTAGGCTCAAACAGAATTCGCTGTACGGCATATCATCCTCAAGCAAACGGGATGGTTGGACGGTTCCATCGTCAACTAAAGGCCGCTCTTATATGTCACTCAAACCCCAGTCAGTGGACAGAATTCCTACCATTAGTTATGTTGGAAATAGGAACAGCTGTCAAAACTGACTCATAATGTTCATCGGCAGAACTAGTTTTTGGGACCACTCTGAGACTTCCAGGTGAGTTCATTAGCCCTCACACCGACAGCAAAACGCTCGACTTAGGAACTTACGCAGATCAACTGCAGGACCAAATGTCTAAACTTAAACCGTTTAATACTCGTGAACAATCAGGAGCAACATTTTTACCTAAGGATCTAAGCAGTTGCTCGCACGTCTGGATAAGATGTGACAAAGTAAAAGCACTTCTTAGCCCTCCTTTTGAAGGTCCATTTAAAGTTATTTCAAGAAAACCTAAGTATTTTATAGTACAAAAACAAGGAAACATCGACTCAGTAAGTATTGATAAGCTAAAGCCGGCCTACCTAGATAATGAACCACCATACGTGTTATTAGATCGTTTATCTAATCAAACAAACACGGAATCAACAAGTAAGGAAATAAAGGCTACAAAGGTAACTAAAAGCGTTACATGGGCACAACCGACTATTAAGGCGGGGATGTCCACAGTTTTAGTTTCTGCCTAAAAAAAAATAATAATCACGTCAAGCTCACCAGTTTAGTGCCTAGGCATATCCCGATCTAGTGACACAAGAATCCAGAGTATTATGGGAATAGGTCTTTATTCAATTGCGTGGGCAGGAGACAGTGGAGCGCGGTTCTAGTTATTCAAACACACAAATAATTCTCAACGTTCAATATAAGCTAATAGGAAATATAATCCCTATGCAGAATAAAGAAGTAAATGAATACTGGAGCCTAATTGTTTTGGCGTATGCATACGTTTTGAAGTGAACTTTTAACTAGTCAAGCTACGTTGCTACAAACCCTTACAGTAAAGTGTTTTTTATAGTATTTTCCGCCTTCTCTCTCCTGTTCCTGTTGACGAGTTGTTTCAGCTTAGGGGGGTCGTATCATTGCCTAGGAGCCAAATCGACCTGTCAACCTACACGAGATGACGACTGACGACAGAGATTTCGCGGTCGATAAGGAGATTAATATCACGCATTATAACAGCATGATGGTGAGCAGATTATCTTTAACACCGTTGATTGCAATTAAATTTGCGAAACCTTCTTGCTTTTGCCTTCGAAATTTAGCTTCAATAGTATATGTTTTCTTCACTCCAACTCCACTGTTAAAATAAGTTATTTTATTAATGAACAATAGAGAATCTAGAACAATTTGCAATAAACCATTCATGTAACAGATTTACTTGTCATGTTATACTACATACTGGTGATTTATTTTCTTCCGATCCTGCATTGGAACTGTTCATGTCAGCTATTGTTCCTCACTCACTCACTCTGAGTGTGTGAACACGACTCACTGAACCCACCAAAATTAATCAGATGTTAATGTTACTTCTTCTAAATCCTGTTTCAATCTTTTGAGGTAGATCATGTTTGTAATGCCCGTGTGAGCAATAACCCTGCCCATTCTTTTCGCTAACCCCAGGATACTAGTGCTGATGCATTGTTCTCTCTGTTTTCACCTTTTCTCTGGTTTCAGGTGCCCATGTATAAAGTAAGTACAGAATCCGCCTGTGCAAGATTGTTTATTTCCCTTCTCCGCATTACGGCACGTTAGTCTTCTTTAAAATCAAGCACGTTGTGGAATTTGTAGTTAAGTCCACTAGAGAACGCTCGTGGTATGTCTCTGTTTATCCATCTCCGTATGAACTTAAGCATCCATACACTTTATTTGTTATAGACAGCAATTCATTTACATAATATTTTTGGATTTATTATAACTATGAAAATCATTTCCTCCTTTACTTGTGACAACAAAAAAATTCACTTAGTACATACGAAGGGCTACGTATTCGTGCTACTTATCCAGCTTACGAAATTTACTAAAGTGGTAATTAGTAAGATTGGGATGCACGAAACTCTGCAATTTGATTTATAGAACATCACATTTGCGTTATTTATTGAGAGAATTTTACTGAGGGATGGGGCTCAGCGATAAATTAAAATGAAAGTGGCTTCAAGTATATTTCGGTGTTACTCCTAAACCTACGATTTACCAAACAAAGAGGATGCAAGTGGAAGGTTATTCGGTTCTCAGCCATTTAGCGTGACAACAGGTGGATAAGCTCTAAACAACTACTGAAGCCTTCAGTAAGTAGAAGACCGGTCAAGCTAGTTAGAGATTTCTTCAACAGTCTAAATAAGCAGTAGTCAATGAACGTAGGCTATATTTTGGAGTACGCTCCAGAAACCATCTGCATGTTATGATTGTAAAATCCTTTTTGATTGTATGAAAATCCCTCCATGTATTTTTTGTATTGTGCAGCTCCTTTGCTTGAATTTTATCATTCTGTTGTGCTCTGATCCTGTAACAGATCTCGTTTCTTCCAGTCTGCTCCTTTTTAATAATAACAGTATTGTATTTGCTTGCAATCAGTTTCTTAAGTATTGCTTTTTGTTAGCATACGCTACATAATATTGGTCTTCCGTTTTGTCTTACTGGATTACAAGGTCTTGTTGTAAGCCATATTGGTTTGATATCTTACTTGTCTATGCCTGAGTGACTCGACTCAGTTGGTTGGCTTTATTTGTTAGGACAAGTAACTATTTTGATGTTTATTTTACTACGTATTTGTTTTGTTATAGATTAATTGTACAATTTGCTTGAATCCCTTTGACTGTATAGAGAAGGGGAACTGTTGAGGTTTGTGTACTAAATTTGTGATTATTTTTTAAATATAGTACCACGTTTTGCACCAGTAAATTGTGTTATTGGATATTCTGTTGCGAATTCGTGCGTGACTCAAGAACCAGCAGGCCCTATACAGAAACAACGTTAACTACCAAACGTTATTGGTAGTTTTGGTTTTTACAATGATTAACAACTGAAAAGTTTAACCGTCGTTGGTTAGTGTCTTCCGAATATTTAGCATCGTCGAAACTATTTTGTCTAATACTAAATACTGTCCATGGAGAAGGAGCTCAGTTCTTAACACATTATGCCAATGAAGCGTTCATACATAGTCCGAGTCAAGGTGTAGCTCTGGACAAGTGTAAACCGACTCACGTCACCCCAAACTTTAAACGAGGCCACAAACATGTTTAGTCTTGAAAGTGCTCCTCATTCTAGTCGTCTTATCTCAACAAGTATCTTCCACACTACTACTGTTTTCCGATGGCACTAGACTTCCGGGAGAAGTCAGCAACCAGGAGGATTGGTTAGCTCTAAAGAATTTTGTGACTCGACGTCAAAGTTGGGGAGACAAAAGCGAGTCAACCTTCAACTCGACGAAGTTCGCAGTTGTCCATCTGAGGCACAAGATGTACTACAAATTCACTCTAAGTAATCGCCCTTTAAGCGAGTAACTAGTAGAGAACGATTCAATTGTCTTGGTGTTCTACAACTTTATACCGAATGATGACTGTGACGAAATGTCTTTAGAGGCAATCTATTACTTCTAACTCTTAAACTCATTTTTGCCCGTAAAATACAACTGCTGGCTATAGCGAGCATCCGAAACCAAATACTACTGTGGGTTCTTCTTTGGTTTTATTATATCTGCTTTCCAAATTTTCTTTGCCATGAACCTGACAGCCTTAGATTGCTTTGTACACTGAGCGACACTTAATTGTTTGACATTAATAATAATGTGTGATAATAAACAATCTACTAATCTTTCTATTTACCTTCATTACACTACTCCTTATTGCCACTCCTATCCCACTAATTCATCTAAATGAATTGAATGTGCTCCATCGGTACCTGGAATTTGGTCTTGTACGTCAGCCATCTGACCTACATGTACCAAGAAAGCTGTAAAGAAAAATAAACTCTAATGTGAGGGGGGGGAGAAATATATTACTTGGAGTTGGACTAAAATACCTATTCATATCACTAATCAATAAAGGGCCTACAATACAAAAGAGGAGGGTGGTGTTACTGACCAATCAACATGATGGTGAGAGCGATAACTTCAATCCACACATGATTGTGGGAGAGAACACCTTGTGTCGGTCCATAGTTTGGTCATGAGTGATTACGCTTACTTCTGTTTGTTGCTCTATGACTATTTCGCATATCCAGTTGTGGTGGTGCTTCTCTAAACATGCGACCTATAATATGCATACATAGACTCCAACACCTGACAGATATTTCAATGATGTCTAAAATATATCAAAAAGGCAGCTAGTATAGAATGCCAAATATATTCCCTAGTGTTGCAATTTTCGCTTCAAATTCATATATTATCTTCGGCCACATCCCATTTGTTACGATCTTCCCATTCGCTGCTGAGTTTTTTTCTGTTCAGCTATGTTGTTTATATGGTAGTCCTGAACGATGGTACAGCCCCCAGTAATAGTTTAGCCACTTTGTTATCTGGCCATACAAGGTACCAGGGTGAATTCATTCTAATTTTATCATTTAATCCCCTATACAATCTATTTGCTCTGCTCCCCACCTTTCCACTTTCGATTTCAATATCCCTAAATCACCAACTGGCAACTGAACTGGATAGAAACAACCACTTAATCATGCTATAGCGTGATATTTTTTCGTTGACCTTGCTTGGAAAAATGTCTAGCTTCTGATATCTTACGATAACTTATCAACAAACGTAACAACGCTAATAGAGCAGTAATCAGCAAATATGTAAACCGTTCTTACAGCCTTTCATATTAGCTGAGATATTATCTGTTAATGTCTAGAGTAATTTTAGCTGTGCAAAGAAAACTAACTTACATCATTTTGGGAGCAGTATGTTCCAATATTTTTGCGAAAATGATTGTGCAAACTAGTTTTCTGAATTAGTACACAGATGAAAGGAAGCCATTTAAGTCATAACAGGTCACAGTGATTGCAGACATAACGTTATGTACGCGTAAATAACAAATGGATCATCTACGGTTCATCGTCGTCGTGAGCTACCAACGTAGAGATTAGTGAGCACATGGTGATAACCTAGCTGTGTGAGTGTCTGAGTTAAATGTCCGACGGCAGTAAGTTTGCACTAAGCTTTTAATTTTTAAAAGCCACTGTTCATCTTTTGTTAAACAATTTTTCTTCTACAGGCGTCTATGTAGTATTCACGTTAATATTATGAATCAACCATATTCATATTTAATTCGAAGCACAACCATTTTAACCAAGGAACTTGGGTGCTCTGAATTTAAAACAGAAGAGTAAACTTCCCCTTCACTCTCTGAAGATGACTTGTGTCTTAAGTCTTTATACGGAGGCAGCAAACATGTTACCCTGGATTTATTCCTTTAAACTTGCTTCCCAAACGAAATAATGAGAATACATCGATTGTGTACATTATTGAGCACGCAACAATCAAATATGATTAGCTTCCAGTAATAGATTCATTGCTCCAAGAATTTATTTCCATGCTGTGAAGTGCAGTCTACGTAATTCTAACATGTACATAACCAGTATCAACCATCACTGTCATTGGAGTGATTGTTAACCTCTGGATAGTCATGGACCATCCCTCATGTTATAGATCTAAGTAATGTGCACGTTATTTCAAATGTTTATTAAAAATTTATATGCAGAAAGTTCTAGAAGGCTCTTCCGATCAAATTAGCGGACGTTTAAATACTCCAAACCATCGGTGAATTAAAACAAGGAAAAAATTGACACTTCGGATTTAAAGATGCAAACCTTTTTGAAATCTAGAAATATTACTCTGAACACACAACCTCATTTTGAGACTTAATGCAGGCTGAAATGTAAAAAAGTTTAGATTGACCTTAGCTCCGTGGGTGAGTAACGTAAATCATGCTTCACACATTGGCTGAAAATACTGTCAGCATCTGAGAGGTTGCATATATAGAAAACATTATTCTCACTAAAACATCAAACACTTCGTCATTACTGAGAAGAGAATAAAAATCCACTTTCGTTTAGTGAAAACATTTTGAACTGACGTCACAGTATTCCTCTGACTGGTTTCCACGATGACCTGGTGTAAATTTAATTTCAGTTAAATATAATACCAGCAATAAAATCGTGCTATCTGTTGTGGACTGAATGCTTTGGAAATCTATTTGACAAATGTGGTTACTGAGTTTAGACAATCGAAGGTGGTCACACAAGAGCAAGGTTAAAGTATCCATATGTGCCTATCTGGTTAGGAGATTCCTTCGTTGTTAAGAAGATATTTTTAATGAACCGGTGTAGTCCTAATCAGGAGCGTAGAATTTTGAACTCGATTTAGGGTTAAAACATTTTAAAAAATGCCAGAAGGTAAACAATCAAAGAAACGTAGGGAAAATAAATGAACAGTAAAGTTTGTCAGGTCTAGAGCTAATTTAACAACAGTATTTCAAGAAGCAAGATAAATTTGGCATGTAGCGGTAAATAATCCCCAAAATAAATTGTTACATAGGTCCTGGAGATTGATGCTGACCATATTTGTTGTAGCAGACACTACTAGTTAAAGGAGCTCTGTCACGTATCATCACCAGATTACGTCACGCCGCACTGTGGGAAGCATCTCTCTCTCTAGTTTGCCAGCCTAGACGTTTCTATTCCATTGCCGCTCTATTCACAATCAAATATAACTTCCTTTCCATCCTTTATTGCCTTCTGATTTATTCTCATTCGTCAGAGTGGGTTCAATCGTTAGAAGTTGCTCTGGTAATGCCGCAAACGTAACTTCGTCATATACCGGATGCACTTCAGGCTGCATAATATAATGTCAACCTGATGCTAAAGAAAGGTTCATTGGAGTATCATAAATAGCATAGATTTAGCCCTGTTATCACAGTAATTCTTACTCGTAAATTCTTAAAAAACCCAAGAAGTATGAGCGTGAAGCGCACTTTTTATATGACCAAGTTACGCCCTTCGTTTAACCACGGTAGCTTCTAACAATTAAACAAACGTGCAGAAAGGAGGAACTTAGAAGGCAGTGTTGTTTGACCAAGACTTCAGTTAGTTATGCCCACTAAAACATTCATAGTCATCATCAATTACGAAATTATACACCATTATTTATTTAGGAAATTATTTACCATTACAGATATTATAATGACGCATCATATATTTTACGATCCTGTCTTCTCAAACCGATCGACTATAAGATTAGGCAGCAAACTGAGATTAAAAAAGGAATACCCAGAACCAAAGAACTTTAGTTTCTGAAAGTGTTTTACATCTTGACGTAGTATTTACGTTACCAGGTTTTTTGTCAAATTATTGCGTTTTGCTCAGCCAATATTGACTCGACTTTGTTGTCCAATGTTCCTAGCGGGTCTTTCGTCTTGTCAGTTTGGTCTGTACTTGTGTCTCTGTTTAGTTAATATCCTTGCAAATAGTTTTTTAAAAGTCATGGGCTTACTGAGTTTGATTCCTGAGTTTGCTTTTTTATAAGTGCTCTATTGAATTCAGTGTTTATCATCTGGGTTGTCAGCTGACTATAATCAGATAAGCTGCAGCTTATCAGCTGTAACTGTTTCGTAAGCTATATGTAGAATGAAAGTTAGGATTATTATCAGTCCGTGAAGTCGACCTAAACCATATAAATACATGCAATCTTCCTCATTGACGTTTTTTGATTGTCATTCTTCTGGGGGCAGGTTACGTACTATGTAATACCATGGTGACTTGTGTTAACCACTTCAGTACAATTTTCGCAGTGAAAATTCAGTTTAGCCTTGAAAGTGTTCATTGATGATCAGCCTTATTTTATCCTACCGTAGCTGTTTGATTTTGTTATCATAGCTTTAATGATTCGTCGCAGGGCAAGTAAATAGGTATGCTGACCCTCATGTCCATGTTTCGAGATGCCGTATATTAATACGAAACCTTATCTCATTGTGAAATAAGTCCACCCGTCTTATCGGTACAGCAAACGGAAGATTGAAGTGTTCTACTACTAATTTATTACCTCCTTGTTGGACACCGATTCAGCGTCGACCAGCTCCTTTATGATGTATGTACTTTGGATATAGGGTTTAAAGCATGTTTTCGTTACAATATTTGAAAGCTCTATGAAGTAAACATAACGCCTGAAACCTTATGGCAGAAAGTGCACGTCGTTTTTACTTTACTCTACAACCTGTGCTGAAGATATTCTGCCTAAAGTGTGCTGCTGGTGCTTTCCGTGTCAGGTTTTCGTTAATGCGCGTTTACTAAAGTTTATTTCTAAGTGTCAACTTCCAGGACATCCTACCGGAGCAACTTGGAGTTTGTTTATCGACGCCAATATCTGATACCCTCCGAATTTTCACGTCATCCTCAGGTGGATGTGATACTGACCCAACTAGTCTCCAGTTCGTTGACGTATTGTAGGAATTGTAGATGATCTAATATAATACACTGTGGTATCTACATATTTTCAATCCGGTAGTGTACCATTCATGTGTAGTTTCTGCCGTCGATCACATAGAATTTCTAATCCAGGCGTGTGCTGTCCATTTTTAACGGAATTAGTAACCTTGTGCATTTGTCCTACATGAGTTACTTCGTCGAAATCTCCAAAGCGTTCAAACATTACTTCGACAGGTAGTCCAACATCGTGGGGCATTCAAGTCTTCTCGTTTTATAAATGAGTTCATTAAGTAGGAACAGCCAGTTCACTTTGGTGTTAGCAGACTAGGTGTCTTCTTTGCTAAAGAAGCTTATTGCGAATGAATTTCTCCATAGTCTTCACATGAAAGCTAATTAAACTTACCGGTCTCTTATTCGAAACCTTTTTTTCTCATTCTTAAAATTGGACCGACTTTAGCACGATCTTTTTGGTATAGTGCATTCTGAGTAGCAAATTCAACTAACTGAGATTCGTTAATAGGTTTCAAGTTCCTCGGCTTTTCTAAATTTAATACAATCGAACTATGAAAAGTTTAGACGCCTTCGAGATTCGTGTTTATGTCTTTCGGAACGGTCTTTGTCATCTCCTTAGGATCAGTTATAAGAGCTTTTTCTTACTTTGCCCTTTATCTATATCCACTTTAGTATATCTTGCTTTTCCTATGTAGGGCCCTAGTATTTTAACATTTCAGTCTTATTCTCAGCGACTTCACTTTCTAGTGGTGTTTCTTTGTTAGTGACTGATCTTAGCTCTTTTTACGTTTGAGTTTCGAGTCCTATTTTGTCTCGTGTAAGAATAATGTCATATGTAACTACGAGAAACGTAGTTGGTGTTGAACTTTTGTTATACACGATGATATGTACATCGACAGGGTTTCCGTCATTACATTTCTCTTGGTCGTTGGAACCTTTGCAATGCTCACTTTAGATACGTATATAAGCGACATGGCATCCTATAGCGGGCAATCTAAACAACATTGTAAACCAAGTCGTACGCTCTCAGGCTTACTGTACAGCTTCTATGCCCATGGCATTAGATTTGAATACACTTCGTGGTACTGGTCTATACAATTGTCACTAGAAAACGATAGCCGTGCAGTTGAGACAGTTCTCAATATGTTAAATGCATGGAATTAATAAAACTTAATTTGCTCACAAAAGCACGAGTAAGACCAACTCAAATAAACTTGCTCAGTATTCAGTTAAATCAGAAGTCAGTTTTAATTTATAGAAAACAACCATAACCCGAAAAAATGTAATGCTTACTGAAGTACTGACAGTTATTGGGTAAAGCTTATTAATCTGTATGATACTTTGATTCATCAAGGTTCAATTAAAGTAAAAAAAACTCCACTGTACTTTGTGTTAACCAGCGTTTAAAAAATTTCATGCCTAACGAAGGTGCTTTTGTTCAGAATCAGTTTACATAGGTCTACTGTAGTATTTATCTTGATATAGTATGGTAAATTGGTCCATTATACATATGTTCCAAGTTCCGCACTGTTCTTAATTTGAACCAAAATATCACAAACCAAATGAGAAGTTTACAAGTGAGTCAATTGGCATGTTTAAGACAACCGAAAAACTTTTTACTCCACTATGTAAATGAAACCTAGGTAATTGCTGCATGGAAGGCGGACTTTTTATTATCAGAATATTCAGTATGGTCGACATTTTAGCCTACTTCATATTCTGTCATTGGTTTGGGCGCTTACACAAACCATTCGTGGACCTGTATCTGTGTCGTCCAAACTCATTAATAATGGTTTACTTTCTAATTGCTTGTCTGCAAAAATTCTTACGATATCAGTTTGGTTCTTGACGTTCATCTAACTAATTTGATGGCAGTCTGACTGGACATGTGCCCCGTCTTTGATTAGTCCTTTGAAAGTGTCGATATATATATATATATATATATATATATATATATATATCGTGTGTTGTTACAAATGTTTTAAAGCATTCTCCAATGCATTCTTTTGTAGATTATATCTAAATCTTGATGGTTTTGTCGGGATTTTCTCGGACTTTCTCAGATATAACTTGCGGAGATGGAAGCCTCAGTAAATCTCTTCAGGATAATAATCAAAACTGTAGCGTAAATGGTGCTTTCGGAATTCCGAGAACGCGACCTAAGTAATTATCCTACAGTTTTATTATTTTGTAGTTCTAAGACCCCAACGAGAACTCCATCTCGAAACGGTGTATCAGATGATCCATATAACTCTATTAAACAGACACCCAATTCTTCAGTTAAAAAAATGTCAACAGTACATGAATGCGATGGTGACAGGTGACAAAGTTCTTTTTATCTTATTTAATAGATTTATTCCCAATAGGTCATCAACAAATATGTCTCGAGCGCGGCATGTAATTCAGAAATGTAACGACAGTGCACCAAATGATGATGCTGGTTATCACCAAGCTATAACAGAAAGTTTGAATACTAATGACTGTCCTGGAAGTCGGATTCTTCGCTACAATGCTGCAAATCGAGATGGTGTTTGCGTAAATTATCCAACAAACAGCACAGTACCCACCGTAAAGGGATTGTATAAACGTGCTATTCCCATGGTGAGATGTCCTATTTTTTCATAAGCCTGTTATTACAGGCAAATGTTTATTCGGTTTGCTGAGTAACTAGCGGCTGATATCACATAGTTATCATTTCTACCCTCGATACTGATACATTTTATGATATTAGTTTGTAGTCTGAGACGGTGTGTTTTCGATGCCGGTAATCAGATTAGTGTTCTAGTTTGACAACGATTCTATACTGAAAGCAACTGAATTCTTCACTGCAATAGTATCTTTTAGTAGAGATAGATATATCTGGTGTTCAAAATTCATTTATTTCTATACCGTTTCTTAACTGCACTGATTTTCGAAAAATATTCATAATTTCAGGTTTCAGTATATTATATTCTTAGTTTTTAAAAATTATTAAACTTGACTTCATAGGGACAGTGCAGATCTTAATTTCGCATTGAATTTTAAGTGATAATCTAGTATACGCTAGTTTGTCTAAACTAAACTTCAAAAACCACCATGCCTGTCATAGATTATACATTTGCTCACTGCGAGAAATGTTTATCCTATACTAGATATCTTAGTGATTGTACATTCTTTGAATGCATTCAAGTGGTGGAACATTATTTCGAATGTTCAGTTACATTTTAAAAATAATTTTTGCAATAGACTTGTCTAGAATTTGTATTGAAAATTAGACCAGTAAGGCTGATTAAGCTAATAACTAATCTCATCCACTTACATTTTTACTTGTTTTCTTCCCTTTGTAAATTTTCATTCATCTTCTGCGTACTTTTCCAAGTTGCACTACACTCACTTTCTAAAATTATTACACAAGTGGAAAGTAAATTTCAAAATTATTGCACCTTTTAGATGCCAGAAAAGGTTCTTGATGCTCCAGACATTCTTGATGACTTTTATCTAAATATTTTGGATTGGTCTGTGGATAATATTTTGGCTGTTGCGTTAAATCAAGAAGTTTACCTTTGGAACTCAGTGTCAGGGGATATTACCTGTCTTATGTCATGTGGTTTTGATGATGAATATGTTTCAAGTTTGAAATGGTCCCCTGATTCTCCGAATATTATTTCTGTCGGTCTTAGTGCTGGTCGTGTTCAACTGTGGGATGCCTCCAGCCAGTCACTGGTACGTACAATGCGCCTTGGAGGTGTCAGCTCAGCGGGCCGTGTTCCGGCTGTCACTTGGCGTGAATACTTAGTTTCTAGTGCATCTAAATCCGGACATATTAGACACCACGACACGCGAGTCGCTCATCATGAAGTTGGAATTAGTGACTTTCATACTCAGGTAAGCTGTATCAACTTTTCTATTAAAGTGTAGTCATTTCTAAACTGATTTCAGTAGTGATTATGTGCAACATGCATTAATGTGTTAATATTTGTTATAGATTTCACTATTAATGATTACTTATCCTTGGACACTGAGTTATTTTAGTATTGTTTTGAGGGAGGGTTATATCATTTATTTTGTGATACTTTCGTTAGTCCGCATGTATTCAAATACACCTTAAAATTATTCTTAATAGTCCCTCCTGCTTAGTTTTAATAATACCAGAGATTCGACATTTTGTCGCCTTGTTCTTTCAGTTGTTTTTAGAATTTCTTCTGTTTAAAAAGTTGTATAATTTGCGAAGTTTGGCATAAATAACAATCTAATTCGTAATACTTAAGTTCACAGTTTACTCAGAAAACGTTTTGATTATTGTTCTTCTATGATCATAGAAACCGACATTATTTCAAATATCCTGATCTGTTGTGTGAGCACTTGAAATTACTAGTGTTTTTGTTACCTTTCCAAATTCTGGGTGCATATGTTAAACCGCATTTAAGACTTAAAAATCATTCAAGGTAGGCGATATAGTTTTCTCTCACATTGTACAGCATCCGTTTGATAAATACAAACTATGATTCACTGAGGAATAAATGACTACCTAAGTTACGTATTTGCCATTTCGTACCTAGTCAGTCGTATTCGGAATTGGAAATCTGTCTGGCATATTCCAGGAATTGTCAATAATTTATCTCCGATTTCAGATTTGAGCTATGCGGTTACATTAATCTTACTGTGTTACTTTGAATCTGTTTTCATTCAGTCAATAGTAGCGTAATGTGTTGTAACTTCGTAGTTGTACTAAGTGCCTAGATAGATGAAGCAAATTAATCTTTTCCAAAAAGATCTTGCAGTAACATCTGTCATAGTATATTAATATTTGAATATATAGTTGAAAATCGCAAAACTTCGGTAAGGTGTTAAGTATTTTTTTCTTTACGTTCAGACCATATTATCCTAATCAGTATGAGGTGATAATTAAAATGAGTTTTCATATCACATTTTTAAATCATAGTCATCTCAGAGCACTAGTAGTACCGTGGCTTGTTGTATATGTGGATAACCCCAGTCACCAGTTTTGTCTTGACATATAAAGCAGAAATCCTCGCAGATATTTGAGTGTCGTCTATTATACTAACATATTGTCTTGATTCTAGATGAAGTTTATTATTATTGTCAGTTTTCATCAGAAAGCGTTATATGTCTGAAAACAGTATTTTATTGGGTCTGTGTAACTGCGTTCTGATTATATATGACTGAAATATGCTGGACCTAGTAGTTATCAAAAGGAAACTTCACTAACTGATATTATACATACATATTCTACCTCAAAAAATAAATATATGGTTTGAAAAGGCTGACCATATAGATATTCCCAACGGGTTCCCGACCGTAGCTGCTACCTTGACGTGGCGGTCGGGCTTGCCTATCGTGATGACCCAACCGAGCTATATTGGCTGGAACGCTTGTTCCTCTAGGTCCTACCATGCCAAGCAACCTAAGATCTGAGGGCGAAGTCTTACTGCCGTCTGCAGCGGGGTGTGACAGCAGTGAGGTGTTTCCCTCGGATAACCAGCATCTGCAGTGATGCTGCCTTCTCACAAAGGAAGGAAGGAGTTAGAAAAGGTCGACCCTAAAAATGTCACACCTCACCTTACTCCACGGATTTCCGTCTCAGGCAGTAAGGCCTTTTAAAGAACGGAGCTAACACTTCGAAAGCATCCCATAACATGGTCGTGAGTGATCGGCCTCAAGCAGTGTTCCCTCGGGCTCTGCGATCGCGCTTTCAGGTCACTATGACCAATACTAATCCAGTTTCCTTTTCAGGTACCTCAGGAAGTAATATCCTTCTATGGTGTGGGCAGCCAGGAAGTGAAAACCGCCCTCATACCTCTAATAGCACAAGAGATAATTTTGCTCGAGGTCGAATCCCACCCTCAACTTTCAATAACCCCCTTATTCCCACGATTAACCCGTCTAGCCTAACTTTATCACCTCACGCCTCTTATACTAATGGTTTGAGTTCACGAAACGTTATTCCAGGTGTCCTGAAGCCTCGCACTAAACTACATATCGGAGCTTTTAACGTTCGAACCCTAGGCCAAATAGGACAAGCCTCTCTAGCTATGACCCTAGATTCTCGTTCCGTCGATGTCTTCTGCGTCTCCGAAACGCGTATAGAGGATCCGAGTACTATCATTCGCTTGACCTCACCTTGTGAAGATAAAGAAGCGATCCGGTTCACCCTTCGTGTTTCCGGAGACCCCACTGCTACCATTCGTGGCCTTGCTGGTGTAGGCATAGCACTAAGTTCAAAAGCTCAACCGGCTCACCTTGACTGGATTCCCATAGACAGTCGCTTATGCGCTGTCCGTCTAAACGGGACAGTAAGAACTCGGAAAGATAGGGACACTCGCCGTTGCCTCTTTGTTGTCTCTGCCTACGCTCCTACTGATTGCAGCTCAGATGAAGTAAAAGATGAATTTTACAGATAGCTTTCAGACCTCCTTCGAAAAGCTAAGCGTACTGATGTAGTGATTATGGCTCTTGACTTTAATGCCCAAGTAGGTAGATTAGACGAGACCGAAAGGCACCTAGGTGGATCCTATGGTGTCGAGGCCCAACGAACAGATAATGGCGACCGTTTATTACAACTGTGCTCAGATAATCGTCTATTTCTTGCAAGCACTAACTTTAAACATAAGGAAAGACATAAGTTGACATGGCGGCCCCCACAGTTAACTCAACGTTGGACTCAAATAGACCACATTGCTATCAGCCACCGTTGGAGAGGCTCGATAGAAGACTGCCGCTCATTTTGGAGCACATGTTTAGACTCAGATCACGCTTTAATACGAGCGCGTATTAGTCTGCGTCTCACTGAACTTAAAAGACCCACGGCAAAAATCCCCATACGAGGTCAACTTAATGATGAAAAAGTCAAGAATATATTTCAGAAACAACTTAAAAACCAATTAGTCAATTGTATAAACGATACCCACCCCGATTCAGCTTGGAATGATATCCAAAAAGCTGTCGAAATAGCAGTAATATCTACTAGTAAACTAAACTGAAAAGCTAAGAAAACTCAGTGGATTTCAGCTACGTCTACTGAACTGATAGATGCTCGACAACACATCCCGTCTAGTTCTTAGTACGATGAGGAGCTAAGGCAACTTAAAGACAAACTGGTTAAAAGCTTACGGAATGATCGTGAGCAGTGGTGGGTGGCGAAAGCTAGAAAAGGCAGTGGCAATAGGTAACAGTAGACAACTGTTCAGACATATTAAGGAAACGAGTATCAGAAATCCACTGTAAGTGAAACTATTTCACATAAAGATGGGATCATTATTCACTGTCAATCCAGAAGGTTGGACCGATGGGCAGAACACTTTAGGGAACAGTTCAATTGGCCCTCGGCGTCATCCCAGTTGCCCACCGTTCCCAAGCAATCTGAATAGCAAATTAGTATTGGTCCCCCAAGTCTTAGTGAGGTTGAGAAGGCTATAGGGAACCTAAAGCGAGTGAGAGCAGCAGAACCCGATGGGTTGACCCCCGAGATATTTAGGGATGGTGGTCCAGTTTTAGCAGCGAGATTAACCGGGATTCTGTCTAGAATCTGGGAATTGGGCGTAATCCCATCTGACTGGTCTCAAACACTAATTGTTCCAATCTATAAGAAAGGACAGAAGTCCTCCTGTGACAATTACCGAGGAATCAACTTAACGAATATAGTGTCCAAAATATTGGCTTCAATCATACTTCGACGCCCAACTAAAGCTCGTGAAGAGCAGACTAGAGAGAACCAAGGTGGTTTCAGACCTGGACGTGGCTGTATAGACCAAATATTCACACTTCGGCAGGTTCTGGAATATAGGCACATTTTTAGACACCCAACAATAGTTATATTCCTTGACCTTAAGGCGGCATTTGACTCTTGATCGTAGGGTTATGTGGCAATGTCTGTCATTGAAAGGCGTGCCAGAGAAGTACATTAACCTTATACAAGCTCTCTACTCGAACACCACATGTCAAGTGAGAGCTTATGGCAGATTGTCATCAGAACTGATTACCTCAAGTGGTGTTCGTCAAGGTTGTCCGCTTTCCCCATTTTTATTTAATTTTATCATTGACATACTTTTAGAGTTGACATTTTCATCGTCTGACTTCGGCGGGGTTAACTTCCTTCCAGTGGATAAACTTGCTGACTTAGAATATGCAGATGATATAGTTCTCTTAGGCGAAGATGCTGATAAAATGCAGAATCTTTTGACTACCTTAAACAAGAATGTAAGGATGTTTGGGATGCGATTCTCTCCACCTAAATGCAAAATGTTACTTCAGGATTGGCTTGATTCGGCACAGAAGTTAGTGATAGTGAGTGAGGCAGTTGAATGTGTTGACCGCTTCACTTATCTTGGCAGCCTCATCAGTCCTGACGGTCTGGTGTCTGCTGAAGTCTCTGCGCGTATACATATGGCCTGATTAGCTTTTGGGAATTTGCGTCATCTGTGGCGTAGGCGAGACATCCGACTACTGACCAAAGGACGCGTTTACTGCGCAGTAGTCCGATCCGTTTTGCTTTATGGATGTGAAACATGGCCATTAAGGATAGAGGATATTCGTAGGCTCCTGGTATTCGATCACAGATGTCTTCGAAGCATTGCTCGTGTTTGCTGGGACCACGGATTAAGCAATACGTGGGTTAGGAATAGACTATTGGGTAAGTATGGTAAATCTATTGATGAAGCAGTAAATCTCTATCAGCTAAGGTGGTTAGAACATGTGTTGCGTATGCCTGACCACCTCCTACCTCGACGAGTAATGCTGTCTGGTGTAGGAGTAGGCTGGAAGAAAGCTAGGGGCGGCCAAACGAAAAGATGGCACCAGTCCATGAAGTCATTGACAATTGGGCTGAGCCATGTTAATAGGTGCAGACTACCTGGTTGGGGTCCGCGTGACGCTCGTAATAAATGGTTGGAGACTTTGGGTAATATGGCTCAAAATCGTTGGCAATGGCGCAGGTGCATCCACTCCTTGCCTTCCTCCAAATTCTAAGCTTTTGAACTTATCACAATTTTCGCTTTACTGAATCATATTTTCTTAAATCTTATCACCAATCTCTATTCTCTTCCATTAATACTAACTCTGCTACTACCTTCCCTACTCTGGGATTTGATTCGACAATTTAATCTCTATCTGCTAATTGAGGCATGGCAACTTGAACTGACGTACACATGTACCAAGTTCTACGTTTTAACTGTCTGTCTGTCTGTCCCAACGGGTTTGTATCCGCTTCTATATGACCTTAAATGTATATATCTATCACAGTTAAATCTCCTTATATTAGGTCATATGTGACGAACACCAAGCAGTTGTCCATTGAACACTACAATCACTCTTCTAGATTGCCAAGACTACGAATCCAGTTCTTTTACCGTTACCTCGAAATTTTTTTCTACTACAGTGTGAGTAATCGGAAATTGACAAACATTCCCGCACTGTTAACAACACTTGATATTACCTCGTTCTATCAGTTGTAATATGCATGATATATCCCTTTTGACATATCCCTTAAATTTACAGTTTACATCTACGTTCATTTCATGGTATTTTTATGTTTATTGTAAAGGAAGTTTGTGGACTGACTTGGTCTCCGGATAAACGATTCCTGGCTTCAGGAGCTAATGACAACTTTGTTGGTGTTTGGTCTTTCAGTGATACCCTAAAGCCAGTACACGTTCTAAGAGATCATCGGGCTGCAGTAAAAGCAGTTGCTTGGTGCCCATGGAAACCAAATCTTCTATGCACAGGCGGAGGAACATCAGACCACACACTACGATTTTGGAATACAACGACTGCAGTTTGTGTTAAATCTGTTGATGTAATTGCTCAAGTAAGTTCACGTTCACTTATTTACGAAAACTTAATCTGTTTTGAAGTACTTCAGTTTTGTTATTAGCAGCGAGGATTTATGAAACCTTAGAAAAGTCAATATTGACGAGATTTTTATTACAGCCAGTAAGTCTTAGACTCAAATATTACATCACCTACAATTTTTTTCGGGCTACCTTATGATATCACCTATTTCCATTCTTTACTGACCGGAACATTATCCACAAAAGGAATTGTGTCGACTGCCAGAAGCAATAGTTTCGATACTACATTCCACCTTCATGTGTACGTAAACACAAACTAGCAATGAAAATGAAATGATTTGCTATCACCTACTCAAAACATGTCAACAACTACGAGCACCGATTTGATTTGGGAAGTGTCAAAGTTTTTTAGTCAAGTAAGTTTCCGAATTCCCTATGAATTTCTGGTCAGTAGGTAATCAATGGACACATCATGTCTGTCATCCCCTACGGAAGAGGTTGATGAATCACGTGGTTAAAGGTCAATAGAAAGAAAGCCAGTTTGAGCATAACTATAAACAAAGATAATAAAACCCATAAAGTTAGTGGGAAATATGATCATTGGGATCGATTAACCTTTTTCCCCTTAAAATAATCATAATGCTCATTCCTGTTTCAAGTAGGAAGGGTTGCTTTTGTTATCCAGGGCTGCAGCAAAAGTTTTGTAACCAAACTAATTCAGCTCAGAAATGTCAACATTATCAAAGCATGGTATTGTTGCTGTCTACATATAACCGTTTATGTAATCTGTACTTAATAGATTTGTTACATTAGCGTTAGTAAGCTACCATATTTCCTTTTGCTTCTTCGTACTTTTGTGATATGCGTATTTTCATGCATTACTTAAGTGCTCTGGTTTACAGTTTTTTATCATCCTCATTATTCGGGATATTTTTTCTGAGGTTGTCGGCAACATATTCAGTGTTTGCTGTGTTATATCTAGGAGTCGGTTACTTTCCCGTTCATTTAATGGATGTTTCATATCGTAGTGTAATTCTAACTATAGATTTCTCTATATTTTGCTTTTTTTATCCAGCATGTTGGGCCGCACCCCACTAGATATATTCATCGCAGACAGTTGCTATAAACTACAGACGCTTGAAATGTTACGCTTAACGGTGGCAATATTATACTATGTGGTACATAACTAGTTACTAAATAAACGGAAAAATGACTGAAAATCTTAGATATAATACTACTAGTGGTTTCAGATAACCTCAGTAAATTATTATCTATATTTATCTGTATCTTGCAGTGTGGATCATTGGTTTTTTACTAGAAACAACTGCTTCCTGTCATATTATGTGGCTGTTTCGAGTTGTCGATTCTTATTTTATAAACAAAAGATGTTTTGTTTCAAGCTTCACTTTTAAGTTTGATTATAAAACTACCAGACTTATGAGATAGGTGTATTTTACTTCTCAGGTTTCTGGGATTATCTGGAATACAGAATATCGCGAAATTCTGACTAGTCATGGAGATCCTCTTAAACAACTGATTATATGGAAATACCCAGAAATCACCAAAGTTACCGACTTAAAAGGTAAGCGTTTGTGGCGAACATCGTAGTGTTTATTATTGTGTAATAAAAGTCCATTATTAAATTCTAATTCACATTAATATGCATTATGTGTATATAAGCTGTCTCATTACTTCACCACACTAAACTAATCAGTCTGATGTTGATTTACTAGTTTAATGAATACTCTAACTATCAAGTCGCTTTCATGATTCGGAGGCTGAAGTTATCCAGCACTTAGTCACTCGTCTGACTGGTCGGTTTTGCACAAGAGGCTTCATTTCAATTATTTGAAGTTATCCGCGATCGCTTGTCATGAATACGAGGACTGTATTCTGCTTAGAGGGATGTTAAATTAAAAATATATTAAAAGGTGGGCTTTTAAATAAATTCTGTAACAAAAATCATATTCTCAATGTGCAACACTTACCTACTAAACGTACAGGAAAATGTCTGAAGGTATTGGATAAAGCACACTTAGTTAACATGGAAAACATTGTAGATAACACGATAAATACCACTCTTAAAAAGGTTTTGTGTGATCGACCTCATTCAACCATCCCTTGAGCACTGCGCTCACACTTGAGTCGTCAAAATCACCTCTAGTCTAGCTTGTCTCTCGGGTGCCTCAAAAAGAAGAACCTGTCACCATATGAACGATAAGGAAGTGGTAATCGCGTATATGTCAAGTGATGAAACCAGACTGTTAATCAAGTTTGCAGAAATCTTATTAGCTGTGTGAGGTATATCTTGTATATGTTGTCTAGAAAGACAGTGAAAGCCTCACTACTTAGCTATTCATATCAGAAGGTACAATACTTCCATTACATGGCTAACATTTTTTATTACTTCTGACATTACTTCTATTTCTAATACTATTGTGTTCATTTCGATAATTTCATCGCATTGCGGTAATGTAATGTGCCAGATTGAATTTATATATATGCTTCCCGATTTCAACGTTGCTTATGACTGGCTAACTTCGATTTCAGTCTTAATTAGTGAGCACTTAACTGCTTGTTTATTTACCTATTAAAATTACAATATGCTTAAAATAATTCAGTGATGTCGTGGTTGTTATGTTTCTTTGGACACTGATAGTTGATAATTTGTGCAATTCATTATCCGAATTCTAAACCAATGTCTCTCATTTCATGTTTCTTATTGCATATTATCTGTTTTAATTAATATAGAAAAAGAATGCACTAACAACTGATCTGTTGTAATTTGCCATTTGAATTGATTATCTATACACAACAAAGACACTGACAGATGTTCCATTTATATTTAAAGTACTAGGGATTATACGGCTGATCTACCTAAAATAATTATACTCAGTTTAGCTATTCGTTATTCTACAACAATAATAACTGTAGCTATTATTTTAAATTTTACATTTGTTGTACATTTGCATTGTTATGCAATCAGAGTGAACATAGTACTGACTGTAGACACTTTTGAAAGTACAGCCAAATTTTGAGTGTTATTCTACTTTAGTAGTTAGAATTGAATAGGAATAGTTTGGTTTGTTTTTCAATAAAGGAATGAAAGCTTTTCTGATGTACCTTGCGAGTCGGTCTTCAGTTACTATTGATCCTTCGTAATAAAAGACTATACTTAGTCAGTTATAAATAACAGTCAGCTTGTAAAATACTGTTACGACTCAAGGATATCGACATTAGGAAGTCGGCTGTTAGTTAGACTATTTCTGAATAGGATGTGTCCGTAATCAGCTCAGTTGAGACTAAACCTATTGGCGGAACACTCATGAACAGATCAACTGGTCTCCAACTACCCTTCCGTTTCTGACTATATTCAAACTACCTGAGTGAAAAATTGACACCTGTCTCTCAGCTCTTAGTGAGGCTGGAAAAGATATAGATAATTTCCAGCGAGGTAAAACAACAGAACCTGTTAGGTTAACTCCAGATATCTTTAAGGATGGTGGTCCACTTCCGGTAGGTAGGTAGACTGATATATTAGCCGAAGTCCGTGAATTAAATGTCATCCTATCTAACTGGTCTCGATCTCTGATCATTCCACTTTACATAAGGGGTCAGAAATCTTCTTGTGATAACCACAGAGGACTCAGTGTCTGAACTATTAGCCTCTATAAAAATCTGGCGTTTATATAACTCTAAGGAAGCATAAACATGGGAAAACCAGACTGGTTTCACACCTGGGCGAGAACGCTCTGATCAAATGTTCACTCTGCGTCAAATCCTAGAATATAGGCATACTTATCAACGTCCGATAACAGTGTTGTTACTTGACTTGAGGTCAGCTTTTGACTCCGTACATAGAGAAGTTCTGTGGGAGTCTTTGTCGAAAGTACATAAACCTCAAAAAAGCTCTACTCAAATAGGATTGACCGAGTTTTTAGCTTATTACCTCGTCGTGCGATTCTGGCTAGGGTTGAAGTAGGATGGAAGAAGAGTAGGGACGGCCAAACCAAAACATGGTATCAGTCCATAAAGACCTTGACTACTGGTCTAAGCCATGTAGGTAGATGTAGATTAACTGGTTGGGGTCCGTGTGATAGTCGCAATAAATGGCTGGAGACACTCGGCGATATGGCTCAGAATCGGTCACAGTGGCGGAAGTGTATTCACTCTTTAACCTCATCTGGATCTTGAATTTTATTATTGTTTGCTACACACTTTTACTTCTCCCTCTTGTATTCTGTTATTACGTTACCTCTGTAATCTCGTAGTGTTAATGTGGTATGGTAACTGGAACCTACAGGCGTATGTGCCCGGTTCTACGTTGCTGCTGCTGCTGATGATGTTTTAGCTTATGGAGAGCTGTCACGAGAATTGTCAGCCTCAAGTGAGGTTCGTCAGTGCCGATTCTTATCCCATCCTCTTAATTTATTTTGTCATATATATCCTCTAACTTTCTTCATTTAACTCTCCAGAAATTGATTTCCTCCCAGAAAACAGTCACTGACTTAGTATACTGAGACGATATAGTCCCACTCGGTGAGGCCGCTGACAATATTTAGTCTTCTAAGCACCTAGAATAATAACAATACAAGCATATTCCGGATGCATTTCTCTCCATACATATGCAAAATGTCAATGCAGGACTGGTTTGCTTCGTCCCCCACATTGGCCATAGGTGGTGAAGTACTTTAGTTCATTGACCATTTCACTTTACCCAGAAGTCCCCTGGTAGGTCGGTTTCTGATGAAATCTCGCTTAGCTTTTGCCAACTCGCGCCACTTCTGGAGCGGGCGGGCTGTCCGTTTGTCTACAAAAGATTGTGTGCACGACTCAGCTCTATTTCAACTTATGGGCGCAAAACATGGACCATGAAAATGGGCGATATACATAGGCTGGAGGTCTTTGATCATAGAAATCTTCGTAGTATACCACTCATATATCATAGAACGAGCGCACAAGTGATATTGATATTGGACATAGTACTAGGAAAACATGGCAAGTCAATCGGACGTTGTAAACCTTCGTCGACTGAGATGACTGAGATATGCGTTACGTATCCCAAACCACCATCTGCCTCGTCGCCTGATGTTGGCTGGGGTAATAGTAGGATAGAAGGGGGTTAGGGTCTGCCAGATCAAAGCACAGTCCATGAAGTCTTTGGTTGTTTGTCTAAGCCTGTAGGTAAGAAGCTTCAGTATCAGTCATAGTGGCTCAACTGTATTCACTATTTGTGTTCTTATAGACCCTAAGTTCGATTATTCTTTCGTACTTTCGTTTATTTCATTGTTCTTTATTGAATTATGCCATGGTGTTAATCTCGTGGACTTAGTCTCGTATTGTTAATGTGGTGTAAGAACTTGGATATATGCGCTTACGCATCGGGTCCTACATTGTTAATTATTGGCTTTAAAATGCCTTAAAAATCTCTCATCACTCGTATTTTTTAATGACAAATTGATATGCCTATCTATAATTTTGCTTACTAATATGTATTGTGCTATAACTTTCAAGATTTGTATATTTTTCTGATCAAATGCAATCAACGAAATCGTCTTACTTTTTTGTTAATTGATTTGAATTCCACTGTAATTGAATCCTATCATATTATGAGTTTTACTTAAAATTATTCCTCTTTAGTCAAGAAGTAATATGTTCTCGTAATTGCATTCTGTTTCAGAGCATCAAGGTCGCGTGTTGTGTGTTGCACCATCTCCAAATGATGAAATGGTTGCCAGTTGTGCATCTGACGAAACCTTACGTATATGGCATTGTTTCCAAGTTGATCATAATAAGAAACGTATTCAAGAAAAAAGTCAACGACCTTCAGTGTTTGCCCGCGGAATACGATAAATTTATACACTCCCAAGTTTATTTGTGATTAGTTATGTTCTACACATCTCTTCACATATTTTTATGTTACGTTACCAATATATAATCAACTTTGTATTTGACTCCTATGGTATAACTGTCTATGTGTTACTGCCTTAATAACATCGATTTAACATACGATATAAATATTTTGTAAAATAATGTTTGTTCCACATAATGACTATTTATTCTAAATGAAGGCACCTATAGGTATTCGGTTAAGCTATATTAATTTATTTCCTATATTTAAGGCCACAGGATAACCTGATTTAGTGATTTCCACAGAATATTTTTAGTCACGTCTGAAAACTGACGTATTGTCTGTTTAGCCTATGAAAGTCTTAGGGTTCTTGGTTGAGATCTTAGGAATATAAGAGGCGGATACTTGGAAATTTGAAGCAACAATAAAAATCAAAATTGAGAGATTCAAACAAAGTTCCAAACGCCCAGTTTTCTAGTTACTCCCTATCTATAACGCAACCAGCATTTCCCGAAATCATGATAAATTTCTCCATTTTTTCGCCTGTAAATGAATCTATTATTTCTGAGAATGTCTCAGAGTTTTACAAAGCAATGCTATTGTGGTTTTTACTAAATACTTCGAAGTAAAGCTCCCTTACATTTTACTAGTCGGTTTTTATTTAAGAATCAATCTTCCGTATTCAATATACTGATATGATTTCACAGTAGTTGTATGTGTTCATATTGCTGATCCTTTGTTCCTTTAAAAAGAAGAAAATGAAGATTACCAAATTGTATCTAATGATGCTATCAAAGGGGTAATTAGCGAATCTTTTGTTGGAGATTCAAATGGTCATTTACTAAAATTATTACACTGAGCGTTACCTTAAGTAGCACTTTTTTCTGTTGAAGCGTTTTATAATTTCACCCTTATCACTGATTTACATTCCTATATTTGTTAATTAATCAGTGTGCAATCACATGTTACAAAGGGAGTTCTTACTTTAACAAACCGAGATTATGTGTTGAAATAAATTGGTCATAAGCTTAACCATTTGAGTTTCTCGCGTGTCCTCAATTTTTTCTTGTATGTTTTTATCCTTACTTTCTCTAAAATGGTATTGTATCGTTTCAAGTATTGTTACTTCAAATAACTGTAACAACCAGCTATCGCTTTAGTAACTGAGGATTTTTTATTCGGTCAACTCCATCTAGTTTATAGTTCTAGTTTTAATGTAGTTTATGCACTCAAGAGAGAACTTTATCCTTCCACTTCGTTCCAAAGCTGGTGTTAGGATGAAATACTAGAATTAACGTGTTTTATTATCTCAAGTGGTTAACATTCTTCATGATATCATGAAAATGTTAGATTGTTCGACTAGTTATGAGTTATCATTTCGAAGTTTTGAAATTATGAAGCAGAGGCCGTTACGTGATCCCACCTTGTTTGGTGTTCTGTTAATTTTTAGAGTTATTTGTTGACAATTCATCCTGCGCAACGGATCAGACTACACTAAATTCACACCGAAATTTTGATCAACGTCCGTGCTACTTTAAACCTGACTTTTTTATTGACTGAAGTTAGCATCAAACTTGTATTCATTAGTTTACGAAAAATCTGCCCCAAATTACACATTACGTCAAGCTACACTAGTCGGCGTCCTTTCATCAAGAGCCATTGTTTACCCAATTATATGAATTAAAAGGAGAATCATTATGTTGTGCTTTGATACTGAGGTCCTATGTTACAACGATTCCTGAAAAGTTCATTGAAGTTACAACCTCGAAGTAGTCGTAGCTAGGAAGGGATATTAACGTTTGTCATATCTCTTGTCAAAGAAACTGACATGTTGATAACATTTAATGTTGTTTGGTTAAGTTGGTTGCTGTTTTTGGACATCTATAATTCCTCGAATTGGTTGTGTCGCTTGTGGGACGGAGTGATAACCAATATACGTCCAGATGTAGCGAGAAGTTCTTGTTAGATTAATCGAGTAAACTGACACTAATATGTTTCGAATAGACAGGGTCACTTAACTATGCACGGAATTTTGATTAAGATGCGTGAATCGAAGAAATACCCATATGTCCCCTACGGGTGAAGCATAGAGATGTTTATCAAGCTGTGACAACGAAAGTGTGATATGCTAAATATCCTTGTTTCTCAGCAAAAGGCAAACTAGTGCAGGGGGTTTTCCGAGATTATACATAAGTTCCTCCATAATGCTGCACATCATCGCTAGCTTCAAAGAATTTTATGAAAGCTCTCTGTAATTGTCAGGCACTGTAATTTACCCTGTTGCTGTTATATACGGGAATCCCATTTCTGATATTCCTTAAAATAGTTGGATTATGGGAGGACTTGGATGTTCTCATTTGCTCAGAAGCAATTAAATCATGAGGAGCTTTAGTATTTCATAAAAGAACTTAACTCTCCAAACATATATTAAGAAAGATGGCTATAGTGAAGCCCGATTCTAGTAGTCCGTCGATTGTTTAGGGCTGTTTGTAAACGTATTGTCAGGAAGTCTGTAGAATGGTTGTCAGGTGACGCCAAATATATATGAATTGTATCATGGTGCATATGTGACTAAGAACCGCGCGCTTCTGGACCTGGGCATTATGATTCCGAAGCCGGCTGAGTGAGCAGAATGGATCCCTGAGCATGTCCAGATGCGGAATAAAACCACAAGTACTTGGGATTAGGCCGGTGTCCCTGTCGGATCGTATAATACTAAATGGAATTGATGTATATATTACTGGGTTAATAGGGACAACTCAACAGGTAACGTCACAATTTGGTAGAGCACTTAACCAATTAATGTGGTGGATAATTAAGTCAGCATCGTTGATCAAAATGGTATAGTCGATAAAATGTATTTGACTTCTCGAAAGGCCTAAATTACGTTAGTTGCATTTGATTTGCTTCAAGGTTGAAACAATAAAGTAAAAACCTGTTGCCGAACTGGATAGACAATCGGGTTTGCAGTGTGTGAGTAAGCCACTGAAACTCCTCAGATACAGAATGACCAAGTGAGATTTTCGAGAGGCCAATCCACTTCACTTTCATTATATGTACGAATGACGGCTATCAATATATATCTTCATGTGTGTTACTGATTTCCAATGTCACTAAACTCTGAAAAAGATTCTACAAAAATGATTAGTCGACACAATGGGAAATATGTGTTATTTTTAATAATGAGTTATGTAAACCTTGGCTCACATAACTAAGTGTCCAAAATTTTATTTAATCATAGGTGTTCATTTTTCTGCATAATTATTGCATTTAATGTAATGCTCAGCTGTCTGAACTTAGCTGACATTAGAATTGCTCATCTGCTATTGGCCCACCTTACTTCAACCTTCGAAGACTACTTATATATAAAACACTGGTATTTGGGAACAGAATAGTATATATCTAGCTTACTGACATGATTACTAGAATTTGCAAAACACTCATAGTCTGCCCTATAACGACTTGCGGAACCCTACATACTCCTTGGACTCATTTATGTGCATTTGGTTTGATCCTTATTCCTCAGAGCCAATAATCAAGAACTGGAGGTGCGATCCTGGTATTTGGACTGTAGGCGATCTTCCCTTTGAGAGTAGTCAGGTACATACCTTTACTTTAAATTTAATACAATAATGTTAATAATAATAATAAGTTATTTTCTTACATCTGGAGCAAGCCATTTTTACAGGCAAGGACAACAAAAACAAATGACAATAATAGTGTCTAATTGTTGCACAGACTGATTATACTGTGATATATAAAGACAATGGAACAATAAACGTTATCTTATATTGGTATTTATGTAGCGTCTCTTACGAACAAGACTTTGGAACAACTTTGCGACGCAGAAACGTTTCAGGGTGGATTCAAATCACCATATCGAAAGAGATGTAAATATTAAACGCTTTGCTTAGTATGAAGCGACCTTATAGGTTCTGGTCACTGATGCATATTAACAGTAGGATACTGTGTTCGGCGGACATTCATCAAGGGGTAATTAAGTTTGTGTAAGGATAATCCAAAACATGATCTGATTGATTATGTCGTTTTGTTTCTGGTAGGTGTAGTGTAGATCGAGTCGAAATGGTCCATAGATATCTTTTATTCAGAAACGTTATCGCGTTGTCTTTGATATCCAATTAACTTCGGATATTAAACAGTACTATTATTTCCAGTGTGTCTGAATAGGTGGCTTCATCAGCCAGAAGACTAATATCTTTGAGAGCAATATTAAGTAGCTTGCAAGATACCGGAGGATTGTTCCCCCATGTCTACTTTTTGCTGGCTTTTTGTTCCATATTTGACCATGCCTAATCAAGTAAAAGTTCGCATTAGCTTATGTTTTGTGTTTTCAATTTCAACTTGAGAGAGTTTGTTTCTTAGATGATAGTCTCAAATTTGGGTACGGTATACAACATTAGTTGAGGTATGGGGCATATTGTGTAGCAGTTGGTAGAAAAGAATTAAGTTTGTTCTTCGTCTCCCCCATAGTAGTTCCAGTTCGAGCAAATGACACCCAGTTTTGTAGGCACTTTTAGAATTGATTTTTATTGCTTCCCGTGTTAAGTAACGTTGAACATCCTCCACTCTTAGTTAGCTACTTGCTCGTAGATTGCTAAATAGGAACAGTAGGGACAGTACTCACAACAGTAGGAAGGAACAGTACTCAAGAATAGGTCTTACACATATTTTGCAAAGAGGGAGTCTTGACTCATCTTGGTAAGAGTTCCTTAGAAGGAAGCTTTAGAGCCGTCATGATTTGCATAGTTCGGCTCAGAGAAGTTAATGTTGTGAGAATATTGTATGCCTAAGTCGGTTACATAATTAAGTTTGGAAAGTGTATGGTTACTAAGTACAAGTTGTATTTCAAGTTTTGGGCCCCCATATGCCTGTCGATACACATTTCTCAGTATTTAATTCCAGACACTAATCTCAGTGAATGAAACCTAGAAGTCGTCGCAATTTGGACAGTTCGGCAGAAATGTGCTCGGAGAAGTTAATGTTGTGAGAATATTTTATACCTAGGTCGGTTACAGTGTTAGGTTTAGGGAGTTTGTGGTAGCTAGGCACAAGCTACATTTCAAGCTTTGGGTCCCCACACATAAACATCCACGTTTCTCCATACTGAATTTCAGACACCGGTCGGAGCACCATTTATCTAGGTTGTTTACCTCGTCCTGCACACTTCGATGCAGCGTGCTACGTCCCAGCTTTCAGTAGACTACTTTTAAGTCGTTGACATACAGATATGGATTTTCTGCTATGAAACACATACATATACTACTGATATATAGTGAAGAGTATGGGCCCTAGAACACTACCTTCCACAACTCTGCTGGTTGTAAAGTGTGGTGATGTTGTTTTAGCAACTACTTTTGTTATCTGATATCATTTTATGAGAAATGATTTGGACCACCCTTCGAGAGGGTAAGTGATTTCTAAAGACTGTATATTGTGTGGTACCCTGTCGAAGGCTTTTTTATGTCAAAGTATAGTAATATCACTGAATTTTTCTGGTCACGGTTTCGAGTGACTTCACTAAAGAAATCATTGAGACATGTGGCGCATGACTTTCTTTTGAGAAAGCCATGCTGAAAGGCATTAATCAAGTTTGCATTTATTAGGTAGTCAGTTGTTTGATTTTTGATTACCATCTCCATTTCTCGAGAGACCACTGGCGTCATAGTTATTGGTCGATAGATTTGGGCCAGGTTCCTTACACCTGTCTTATGTTTATGGAGTATGTAGGTGGCTTTCCAGGTTTGAGGATAAGTTTCTGCTTCTAATGATAGTGTGAATATTTCAAGTAAGAGAATAGGTATGCCACATCTAGCATGCCTGTAAAATATTGATGTGATATTACCGGACCCTTGCTATTATTTGGCTTAAACGTTCTTATAGCTTCATTGATATTTTTAAGCTAAATGTTAGTACTTAGCGTTGTATTTCATATGCTGTCTAAATTGATGTCCGGCGTATGAACTGTATTTTTGTTATTCGCGAACCTTCTGCTGAGAAGCCCGCATATAACTCATGGGTCATTGTAGGTTACTCCATTCCGCAGTATTGAATGAATTCAGTTTTACTTAACTCTTTTTTAATAGATGGCATAGGTTTGGAGACTTAGATGCGCCATTGAGTGCTATACATTCTTTATCTTTCAGGTGAGTTTTGTGTTTTCATCTTGTTCTAGTAAACAGTGTATTTGATTCAGTGCAACAAAGTCATTTGAGACGAAGTAATAATAATAATAATTTGTTCTCAAGTAGCAATTTGTACATGAGAGCATACCAGTTTACAGGCATGATCAGAATGATATGGCTTGTTTGTGACAGGGTTCTAGTTGAGTTACTGATATAGCATTGGCGATACATGAAGATAATTATGAATTAGGAAACCAACGGTAGCAAGCTCCACAGTTTACAGTACTACAGTATAAGAGGTATGTTTTGTATTATAGAACACATCCTATAAACAACCGCGCGCTTTTTGTTCTTGGTGCTGTAATCTCAGGGTGTAACAGAGACGAGGGAACTGCAGGGACTCTAAATGGTGGCTAATGTTATTTCTACATTCCTACATTTCAGGCAAGTCGAATGCAAACCTGAAAAAATGTTCCGAGAAGCTTGAGGGTCTTAGATTGAAGGAAGGAAGTTGACCCTCTCCCTCATTTGGAACCCCCGCCACATTACTATATATATATATGTACTTTTGTTGTTTGAGCAATACATCTTTTCTTCCGGTCCTCCACGACTTCTTTCTACGCTTGTGTTCCCACATGACTGCTTTGTGTTGAATATCTCGCTCCAGTAGGTACAAGGGAATAACTTCGAGAGAGCAGGAGGAACCACGGAGACTATCCAGAGACAGGATAATGCTGGTATTTTGAAATTTGGTTAAGGCAGCCAATTTGTGTGAGCTGGTCTTGAGCAGTGAGTTATTGGTGCATTTATTACGTTCCAAGCCAGCGTTTGGAGTAAGTTGCTTAAAAGAAATCAATTCCTCGCAAGTCCAGGCCATAAACTCAGGAAGACAGTGACATAGATTGTGAGATATAAAGAAAAATCGAATTTAATTAGTGATATCAAAATAATCAGTTTCAAACTAGAATCTTCTTTTTCCTTTTTTTACTACAACTTACATGATTTTAGTGTTTGCAGTTTCAGTACCCTAATAAGCTGTTGCTTATTGATTCCAGGTTATAAGTGGTAAGCCGTCGAAGATTTGATACAAGTCTTTCGATTCTAGGTATGGGATGATCAGTTGTTTAAATATTAGGATAGATTTAATAGTGCGGATATTTTGTGGTGATTTATTCCAGAGTTTACTGTAGAATACGATAAAGAACTTACCGCGATGTTGTGTTTGGTATTTGTCGATAAGTAATGTTGCTTCGTAGTTCCGAAGATCGTATCTAGACGTTTGGTTCCACATGGGAGAGAAAGCCGAGAATGATATTCCGTTGATTATTTTATAGAAGAATAATAAGTTATGTCGTAGTCGGCGACGACACAGGGGTTCTAAAGAGAGTGTTTCACACCTAGTCGTATAGTCCATTTTTCCGTTAGTTGCCAGAATTCGACGTGTAATACTTCTTTGTACACTTTCTGCGCGTTTCCTATCTGTGCTATTCATACTCGAAAAGATAAATGAGCAGTACTCCAGTATAGGCCTTGCACATACATTAAACAGAGTAAGTTTAGCCTCCGTTGTATGGAAGTTTTTAAGAAAAAAGCCTGTTAATCTTCTAGTTTTGGAGATTATAAAGAAGGCATGTTCCATGAACTTTAAGTCGCCGGAATATTTAATACCCAAGTCGTTTGTTGATCGGAGTATTTGGACCTTGGACTCATTTAGATAAACGTGAACTGTGGGTTATAGTTGTCTATGTGCATGATTCCACATTTACTGTAGTTAAGTGATAGTTGCCATTTTTGGCTCCAGGAGGTTAGACTATCGAGGTCCTTTTGAATTAAAGTCATGCCTTCTTCTAAAGAGTCCAGTTTAAAGCTATAAACAATCTTGAGATCGTCCGAATATAAATACGGTCGACCATGTTTTATAACGTTATTTATGTCATTTATGTAAATAACGAACAATAAGGGACCCAGTACACTTCCCTGTATAACCCTGCTGGTAATTGGTTTAGGCGATGATAGACTATTGTTGAACTTCACTGTTTGCTGTCTTCCTTCCAGGAAAAAAGCATGAATGAAGTGGGTCTTTGACCCCATATGACTTAAGTTTAATGAGCAGTCGCTTATGAGGGACTTTGTCAAAAGCTTTACTGAAGTCGAGAAATAAACTGGACACTAGAAGCTCTTTGTCCCGTTGTGTAGTTATGTCATCTAGGTAGTCTAACAAGCATGTGTCACACGACCTATTCTTTAAGAATCCATATTGGGAAGAGGAGAGTAGTTTATTTTTAAGTAAATATTGGAGTAATTCCTCCTTGATTATTTTTTCCTTTACTCTTAATGAAACAGGGGTTAGATTAATAGGGCGGTAGTTTTCTATATTTCCTACGGGCCCGGATTCAAACCTAGGGATGACGTATGAAATTTTCCATAGGGTAGGGTAGCATGCAGTAGAGAGTGACGTTGCAAACAGTTTAGGAAGTGCCAAGTGGAAGTCAGCGCCACCATTTTTAAGTACAGTGGCTGGTATACCATCAGGGCCCAAGGTGCGTGAATGTCTTAGCGTAGTGATGGCCTTGGTAATATTTTCTGCAGTGAATGTTATATCCCTGATTTTGCATGATACTGGCGTAGCGTGTTCGATCCCATCTATATGGCTTTCAATAGTAAGTGAGGTGGCAAAGTACTCACTGAGTAAATCAGCTATGCAGCAGGGGTCATCATATACTTCAGATAAAGAGGTCTCCACTCTTTATCTTAAAGCAACTGATTTTAGTCCGGAAGGTTTTGAGAAGTCTCATAGAGTTATTCTGTGCAGTAGCCTGTTTTTCTAGTGCAACTTCCATTTTTGTACGCTCTGCCTTGGCCTTAATACATATTTCTTTCATAGTTATGAGGGAGGAAAAATTTTTAGTTTATAAAATTTAGTTGCATGTTTACGTAGGCTTCTTCTTTCAGCAGTGGCGATAAGCATGCATCCCGGAATTCTAGGTTTAGTATATCCTAAAGGTGCAACCATATCTAGCACATTATATGTATTGGAGTAGAGTATACCAGTCAACTTATCAGCATCGTCTTCCGTGAAGTAGTTGTTTTAAACAAGATATTTAAAGTAAGTCTTAAAGCCTTTCCAGTCTATCTTGTGGAAGGGTATGCTAGGTATTGTAATCGGATATTTATGCGTATTAGTCTCTAAGTAAAATCTGCACATAACAACATTATGGTGACTACCTAGGAATTGTTTACCTGTACGTACGGTACATGGGGAAAGTTCACTTGTAAAAAGTAACTCTAAAGTATTTTTGTATCTGGTAGGGCTACGGACATACTGTGACCAGCCACCAAGCTCTAAGCTTTCCATAAGCAAGTCATAGCGTTTCGGCGCTTTGGCGGGGAACCATGAGATTTCAGGCATGTCGAAGTCTCCACAAATAACCTTACCTGTAAAGGGTAGGGAGGAGGCCAGTGTAAAAATGTCTGACAGTAAGGTTATATCCTCTATCGATGGGCTAGACTGTTGGTATACGCAACCGAATAGGTAAGATTGTGATACAGTGGGTCTCATAACAATCCACACTGAGTCTTGTAATTTATTTAAGCCTAATTTATCAGACAGAAGTGAGTTTAACTTCGTGTTAACATATACAAGACAACCTCCTCCACGACCATGTAGCCTGTCACTACGATAATTATCAAGGGATATACTTAGATGAAAGACGTTAGGGGTAGTCCATGCCTCAGTTACCATAATAATTGTTAGTTTGCAGATTGATGCAAACAGAGCTAAGTCGATCATTTTGTTGCACATTGATCGTGCGTTAAGTAGGCATAGACTAAGCGAGTGTCCAATGAAGTTGAAGTAGTTTAAAGCGTCATGGATGAAGGCGTCAGGTTTAGAATTCTGGCTGAGACTTTGACTTGGGAATAGCTGAGTTTCGCATTGTTCAGATACAGGTTAGTAGATAATTGGTGATTGCTCTGCAGTTTCAATTTTTTGGTTGTCATTGCTATGGTCGTTTTTTAAGCTCGAAGTGTTTGTGATTAGTGGAGACATGGTGCTGTGAGATTGGTTACTTAGTAGTGGCAGAGCTGGAAGTTGGTGGTGTTCGGGGTCGTCATCAGTTGATGACTTAGCAATGGCTGCGGGGGTAGTGAGTAGGGGTGAGAATGGTTGTGAATTGTCGTACGAGGATACTCTAAAAAGTGGCTCGAGTGTGCATACGTGATATAAGGGTCATAGTAGTTAGGTAATGAGTTTTGGGATGCAGCCAAATAGTTGTAGTTACAGCCATTTACTGTAGGAAAGTATATAGGTCGTAAGTTTCCATGTCTAGAAGGGCTCTTGTGTTGATAGAACGGGTGACATCCGAAGTTAAAATTATTCCCAGTGTCTGTTGGGGACAGAAACGGTATGGGTAGAGAAAGGAAGCTTTTCTTCCTGGAATCGGACTTCAGGGTCATTCGCATGTGGTGCTCTAACGCAGTTGCATTCGTCATTCTATTGCTTTTAAAGTATTTATGCGGGGGAACAGATACAGAGTGATAGGAGAGGAGCCGCTTGTTGCTGTACTTAGCACTGGCCGTCAAACCTAGTAATTCAGAGATATTGGGCCTAGCGGTTTGGCGTTTGTTACTTATTTTATTACTCTGAATGTTAGGGATGGTACTATGCTGGGCCTTATTGATAGGGAGAGCATTAGGCCTGTTGTAAGGATAAGGTATAGATTTAGTTTCTGTTTTAACGATAGGATGGTGGATTAAGTTGTATGGTTGGATCCTATTTACATCTTTATTTTGTGAGATAATTGTACTTCCCTTGGGAGTGATTTCTAAATCTACTAGGTCGCTGCCATTTTCGTTGGTTGTAAGAGATATTGTGGTATGAGTGTCTATACTAGGTGAAGTTGTGGGTATGGGTGTGCTAGGTGGAGTGCAGAGTCTCGGTGGTGGTGTACTGCCACTAAAGTGCGTCGTAGGCTTTGTCTTAGAAAATTCATTTTGAGTGGTTGATTCTGACTTGGAATCTTTTATGTTTAGAACAACAGCACCGTAACGGTTGAGGGATCTACGTTGTAGAGGCGTTTTATCAGCAACTATAAGTATATTTTTGAAGTCACTGCCAGATCTAATATAGTTTACTGGTTTTATAAAACACTTGCAATCTAGGGTGGATGCAAAGTGGAAAAGAATTGAACCAGTCTTTTTTACGCAATCTGTTACATTCGCGTGGGATATGAGACATGCTACTAGCCTTTAGTAGGGTCACTCTAACCTTTTTAAGTGGAAAATTCCCTGGAACGTTGTTGACGATGGCTTTGTGAGGTGAGGTGAGTCGCTTTACAACTTCTGCTGCAATGAAATCTAGGGACATTTCAGCTCTCTTTGCCTTATTTAATTCTGTCATCATGCTTTCCAAGCAAGTAGGTTAGCGGGGTTAGTTCACTTAGGATAGGTTGCATTTTGGTAAATGCTAATTGTACTTCTTCAACTTTGTTTTTATAGTCAGTAATGTCCCCGTTTAGATCAGATTGATAGCCTTGACAAGTGGTGTGCGATTGCCTATCATCAGCGGTTCAGTAGCAAATAGGTCATTAGGGGAAGATTCAGGGTTTTAGGGAGAACGGCTATCCATCTTCGACCTTTTAGACTTATTTCTAGCCATTTTTAAATAGGAGGGTGAGATTTCAGTATGAAGTATACTTTTATTAAGTAGTGGCAAGTTTGTAACTAAGATTATAGCTATTTGTGTGAAAATGTGTTAACACGAATGACGTGATATACAATATATATTTAATACGATGTAATATTTTATAGTACTATGGGTAAGGCAGTTGGCTAATTTTGTCACAAGGATTGAAATATACAGACCACGTTTATAAAAGTTACAACCTTCGAGCAACGCGTGTGTCTTGGTGCACCCTTTCTTTAGTTTACTCAGCTTGACCTTATCTTGAGTGTTGTTGTAAGGGGATATTTCTTTGTAGCTCATCTTTGTTGCCACTATAGCGTCTATTAAGGGCCTTATTGTACGGTGGTATATTTTTAGTGTTTCACCAATGCTACCACTAACAAATAAGCAGGCCCATTCAGTGTATGTAACTGGGTTTCAAAAGTTGTCCCAGTCGGCATAGACAAAGTCTTTATACTGAAAACGTTTACAGGTCGTTCTGTAATTACTACCTTTCACAAGGAATGGTAGGGTGCATAGGACAGTGTTGTCGTGACTGTTGTAAAGTGTTCCACTACATTATATAGATATCGGTGTTATATTATGACAAAATATCAGGTCGAAGGGGTTATTGTGGCGTGTAGTTAAATGCACATATCTTTTCCAGCTTTGTATATTGATATGCTCAACTATACCTGCATAAAATGCGCGCCGATTTTTAAAAACGCCAGGTTGTTGTTGGTTGGGGTACGATTATAAGGACCAAAACTACCAATAACGTTTGAAAGTTAACGTTGTTTCTGTATAGGGCCAGCTGGTTCTTGAGTCACTCACGAATTAGCAACAGAATATCCAATAGCACCATTTACTGATGCAAAACGTGGTACTGTATTTAAAAATAAACACAAATTTAGTACACAAACCTCAACAGTTCCCCTTCTCCATACAGCCAAACGGATTCTAGCAAATTGTACAATTAATCTATAACAAAACAAATACGTAGTAAAATAAACATCAAAATAGTTACTTGTCCTAACAAATAAAGCCAACCAACTGAGTCGAGTCACTCAGGCATAGACAAGTAAGATATCAAACCAATATGGCTTACAACAAGACCTTGTAATCCAGTAAGACAAAACGGAAGACCAATATTATGTAGCGTATGCTAACAAAAAGCAATACTTAAGAAACTGATTGCAAGCAAATACAATACTGTTATTATTAAAAAGGAGCAGACTGGAAGAAACGAGATCTGTTACAGGATCAGAGCACAACAGAATGATAAAATTCAAGCATAGAAACTGCACAATGCAAAAAAACAACATGGTGGGATTTTCGTACAAGGAAACAAGATTTTCCAACCATTTCCGATCATCAGTATGGAAAGGGGGCGGACATTGGTACATAGGTTGTACGTGGCTCAGATACCAGTGAGTAGGTTACAGAGGATTGTTCAGGAGTGCAGTTTGAGTGAAATGCAAGGGGTTGCTGGTTCTTGGACAGCTCATATAGTTAGTTAAGGTTAGGGTTGCGTTCATTATAGAAGCTACTAAGTCTATTCGAACTTGTTAACCAGGAGTATAGTGTGGAAATTTTTGATGTCCGAGGTTGTATGAGACTAAGTTCGCATATGCCATGTGGTTAAAAATTATGTCGATTAGTTGCTTCGCTAGTTGTGCTACTATGTCTTGTATCCAGAAAAGATTTCGATTGCCATCTAGTATGCTATGACAATGATAAAAGTTGGGGCTTATATAGTTGGGGTTGAAACTGTTTCTATTTGTGTCACTATTAGGTTGGTTCTGAATCGATTAAAACGTGGATTTACTATGTATATGTGGATTAAGTGAACTCATAATTAGTGGCTCGGTTAATGTCCTAAAGTGTTTTGTGCAATTGTCCTAATGGTGTCTACTATAGTATGCAGAGTTTCGTACAGATAGACAGATGAACATTTGTTGCTCAGCATGTTAACTGTCGATAGCAAAATTTAAAGGACGCGAGTATACGAGTCTTTTATTCGATTGTCTATTATTTTTTATATCATATGGTGTAGCTGACGGTTGAATAGACTGGCATTTATCGTTTATTTTGTTAGTTTGAGTACTTATGAGTTCGTTGCAAGCTAGTGGAGAGAAGTCATTTACGGAGGTTTACATAATCTTAGAGTTTTGTTTTTTTTGGCACATGTTGTTTAGTCTGTGTGTGGTTATCAGCGCAGATAAAAATGGGTCGTAGGTTAACTTAGGATTGTTTAATTTCAGATCCAGGTTTAGTTGGGTCATCTCGATGAACATCTGGTTGGTTGGTAATATTCACGTTCGAGTCATTCAGTTGATCAGACATTAGTTTGTCTGCGCAGGAACAACCTAAGGTAGGATTATCAGTGCATAAATATAAATTTACTAACATCTGTAGAAATGTGTTTGACGTTACATGATGTTACCTCTGGAGATATATCAAGGTCGACGATATTTTTTGGGCCTAATTTATTTACTGAGATGTCTAGTGGTGATGGATTCGTACCCTGAAATAAGTTTCCCAGGGGATATTTTTCGTTAGTTGGTGCCCGTGGTGCAATTATTAAGTGTGGATGACTCACGTCTCTTTATGAGAGATTGAGACGAGGCTAGATCTTTTGTGAACTTAATATTTCATTAGAGGATTGCTTTCATAGCTTTTCTGCATGACGTAATGAATAATTTTGCATCCGTAAGGCAACTGAATTTGAATAATAATGGGCACTTTCTTTCATTTGACTTTTTCTAAGTCTCACAACTTGGCATTCAAATTCTAATACACCACATGCTTTAAAATTTGTATCATTTACTTTTACGAGCGGTGTGCGGTCAAGAATATTATATGCCACTAAATTACGTGAAGAAATAACTAATTTAACCACTTCCGTTGATACGAAGTTAAACACTCATATTTTGCAGGGTTTTTAGGGCTTTCGTCGTAATCGTATTCCAATATATTTGTGAGTGGCGCCAGTTGGTTTAGTCTAAGCGTCGACTCAACTGGTAATTTTTGTAGTGATAGCATATCATAGCCGCTACGGGCCGCAATGAGGTGCCATATAAACTTAAAGATTTTTCCTCCCTCATAACTATGAAGGAAATATGCATTAAGGCCAGGGCAGAGCGTATTCAGATGGAAGTTGCACTAGAAAAACAGGCTACTGCACAGAATAACTCCATGGGACTTCTCAAGACCTTCCGGAACAAAATCAGTAGCTCTAAGATAAAGGGTGGAAACCTCTTTATCTGTGGCAATGAAGTATATGATGACCCCTGCCGCATAGCTGATGTATTCAGTGAGCACTTTGCCACTTCACTTACTATTGAAAACCACACAGATGGGATCGAGCCCACTCCACCACTATCATGCGAAATCAGTGATATAGCATTCACTATAGAAAATATTACCAAGGCCATCACTACGCTAAGACACTCATACACTTTGGGCCCTGATGGTATACCAGCCACTGTACTTAAAAATGGTGGCACGGACTTCCATCTGGCACTTCTCAAACTATTTGCAATGTCACTCTCCACTGCATGCTACCCTACCCTATGGAAAATTACACACGTCATTCCTAAGTTTAAATCCGGACCTGTAGGAAATATAGAGAACTACCGCCCTATTAATCTAACCTCTGTTTCATCAAGAGTAATGGAAAAGATAATCAAGGAGGAATTACTCCAATATTTACTTAAAAACGAACTACTCTTCCCTTCACAACATGGATTCTTAAAGAATAGGTCGTGTGACACATGCTTGTTAGACTACCTAGATGACATAACTACACAACGGGACAAAGGGCTTCTAGTGTCCAGTTTATTTCTCGACTTCAGTAAAGCTTTTGACAAAGTCCCTCATAAGCGACTGCTCATTAAACTTAAGTCATATGGGGTCAAAGACCCACTTCATTCATGGTTTGCGTCTTTCCTGAAAGGGAGAAAGCAAACAGTGAAGTTCAACAATAGTCTATCATCGCCTAAACCAATTACCAGCAGGGTTATACAGGGAAGTGTACTGGGTCCCTTATTGTTCGTTATTTACATAAATGACATAAATAACGTTATAAAACATGGTCGACCGTATTTATATTCGGACGATCTCAAGATTGTTTATAGCTTTAAACTGGACTCTTTAGAAGAAGGCATGACTCTAATTCAAAAGGACCTCGATAACCTAACTTCCTGGAGCCAAAAATGGCAACTACCACTTAACTACAGTAAATGTGGAATCATGCACATAGGCAACCATAACCCTCAGTCCACGTTTTATTTAAATGGGTCAAAGGTCCAAATACTCCGATCAACAAACGACTTGGGTATTAAATATTCCGGCGACTTAAAGTTCATGGAACATGCCTTCTTTATAATCTCCAAAACTAGAAGATTAACAGGCTTTTTTCTTAAAAACTTCCATACAACGGAGGCTAAACTTACTCTGTTTAATGTATGTGTAAGACCTATACTGGAGTACTGCTCATTTATCTTTTCGAGTATGAATAGCATAGATAGAAAACGCGTCGAAAGTGTACAAAGATGTTTCACACGTCGAATTCTGGCAACTAACGGAAACATGGACTACACGACTAGATGTGAAACACTCTCTTTAGAACCCCTGTGTCGTCGCCGACTACGACACAACTTAATATTCTTCTATAAAGTAATCAACGAAATATCATTCTCGGGTTTCTCTCCCATGTGGAACCAAATGCCTAGATACGAACTTCGGAACTACGAAGCAACATTACTTATCAACAAATACCAAACACAACATCGCGGTAAGTTTTTTATCGTCTTCTACAGCAAACTCTGGAACAAACTACCACAAAATATCCGCACTACCAAATCTATCCTAATATTCAAACGCCTGATCTCCCAATATCTAAAATCAAAAGACTTGTATCAAATCTTCGACGACTTACCACTAAACCTCGAATCAATAAACAATGGCTTATTAGGGTACTAAAACTGCTAACACTAAAATCGTGTACGTTGTAGTAAATAAAAAAAAAAAACATAAAAATGGAAGAAGACTCTAGTTTGAATCTGATTATTTTGATACCACTAATCAAAGTTATTTATTTCTTTCTATCGCAAAATCTATGTCTCCGTCTTCCCGAGTCTATGGTCTGAACTGGCAAAGAACTGATCTCCTTTAAGCACCTTACTCCAAACGCTGGCCTGGAACGCAATCAATGAACCAACAACTCACCGCTCAAGACTAGTCCACACAAACTGTCTGCCTTATCCAAACTTTAAAATACCAGCCTTATCCTGTCTCTGGATAGTCTCCATGGTTCGTCCTGCTCTCTCGCAGCTATTCCCTGAGATTACAGCACCAGGGACAAAAAGCGCGCGGTTGTTTACTGGAAGTGTTCTGTAATACAAAATATACCTCTGATACTGCAGCATTATAAACTGTGAAGCTAGCTACCGTTGGCTTCCTAATTAATTAATACCTTTGTATATCGTCAACTCCATAACAATAACTCTACTAAAACTCTGTTACGATTATACAATATCATTCTGATCATGCCTGTAAACTGGTATGCTCTCATGTACAAATTGCTACTTGAGAATAAATTATTATTATTATAAAATGTCAGAAATCTTAACCTTACGGCTTTAAGGGTTATCATTAAGGACATCTGGCATCGGTTTGCTCTTCTTTGATGGGTTGGTACTCAGATTAAAGGCTGGCCACGTCTAGAGTATCACAGGGCCAGATCTACAGGCTACTGTTGTTCCTAATTTACATTATTGACTTCCCACTAAATATCCACCCATTCATTCTAATATACGCGGATGATATAAAGCTGTGGGGAGCTGAGTGAGACGGGGACACGAAACTTACAACAGGACCTGGCTGGGATAGAAACGTGGACAGACGACAATGGCCTGACTCTTAATATAAAAAAGTGCAAAGTAATGTACTTCCGCACCCCCGATAGTACTCAACCGACCTATAACCTAGATAGGCAACGAATAACTAGTACCTCCAAGAAGTGTGACCTGGGCTTAACCTTCACCGATATGTTGGGGACTAACGAAAACCAGCAAGTGGATGTCATGAAAGTGTACACTACGTTTCACTGACTCATTAGGCAGCCGAGTATGCTGACAGTGAACCTGTTCCTTTTAATATCTAAGTGGTACATAAGACTGCTGTTAGAAAACCACGACATCGTCGCACCTCACGAACACTCAAAATGGATGCCGACCTTCTGAAGAGTGTCCAGAAGCAAGTAACAAAATGCATAACCGGGCTTCGGAACAACCAACATTCAGACCGACTACGATAGGTTGAGCTGTTTACTCTGAGTTATAGACGGTGGACGGGAGACATAATCACCGTATACAACACATTAAGCACGACAGGACTTCCAAATAAAAGTATACTTGCCGGCGTACATGTTGAAGCACCTCCAGAAAACCAACAAAATATTGCCACTCCGAGAGCACGAACACAAGTGGGGGTAATTTTTTTTGTTACTAAGAGTATGCTTCGCTTGCAACGCGCTACCTAAATATGTACTCCCCCCTCCCACAGCCTCCACATAGGCTCGTTTCAAGAATAAGCTAGGTGACTATGTGTACCACTATGGTGTACCTAGAGAACAGTGGAAGAGAGACTAAAAATGCCAGGTATTAGCTCCGAACCTTGAACCCTAGCTCTCTCGACCTATGTTTATTCTATTGTATTCCTTTAAGCCTAGTGAGTTACAAGGATTTTAAAAGGAAGAAAACGGAAAGAAAAGAAAGAAAAAATAAAAATGCAAAAAACTAAAACCAAAAAAAGCAGAAAAAGAAGGAAAAATTATGAAAAGGGATAATATTAAAAAACCCTGCTGAAACTGTCAGGTCAAGAGTGGCCGTGTAGCCAGCTAACTACAGTAAGAATCCGAAGATGAGGAGCCGAAACCGGAACATTTAAGACGTAAGAACAAAGAAATCAATCAGTTTACAACTTGTACGCCACACAGGTATTGGATGGTGTATTGTTTTACTTATCAAATGAAAATGAGAGTTCATTTAACAAATATCGCATCCTTTCAAAAATATAAAGTAAAGTCATTACTTCTTAGAATTATGTGCGAGGGTAATGGAATCTTTAACTCATAATTAAGTTTAATTGATTAAATGACATTTTTTGTCATTAACCGACTTCTAAATTTACATTTTTAACACTTCTTAAATTTATGTTTAATCATTTATTTATTCTCTGAAGCTTGTCTTACTACGATTTTTTGGAATTCTAATCGTCGGCGCATTACAGTAACTTAAAACATCTGCACCTACTATACATTAACAAGCACTTTTGCGCTTGTTTGGCGCTTTTTTACAAGAATTAGGGTTGTAGTAAGCCCTCTAACTCATAGATTTTATAGTACAATATTTATGTCCATCACGCATTTTAATAATGCTATTGCACTTAAAATTTCTTATACACCGCTAGAATGTTTAACATGTTAACATAGCAGACTTTAAATTGCAATTTGATTAATTTGCATTTTGAAGTTTAAATTTAACTATTAAGAGGTAAATCCACTTTTCCATATTAATGCGACTTCTGCAGCTGTAATTGGCTTTACTTGTTATTCGAAAATTATTAATCGCAAGCATTGTTGCAAATTTTTATCAATATATCATCGTTACACACTGCATCGGTTGATTGTGAGACTAAGGACTTTAATATACTGATGTATTTTGGTCAAAAATCTAGTGTTGTGCTGAATTGTTTTTAAGTCATGTCAGTTTCTAAAGGATATCACAATTGTTGAAAAAATTTATAATTTGTTAGTCGATTAGCGGCATTAGAAGTGAATGATTACTGTTTACTTACTTCGAGTTTCCACATAAAACTATTTTTGACCAAATTTTGTATCACCAGAATACTTCATGGAGGGTTAGCTTTATAGGCAATATTATGTACGACCATTTCGTTTAGTAACTTGCTTGCATAATGTTATTTATCCTATTAAAATGATTTTTTGAATTTTGAATTTTCGTTTATTTCTTCGGACGATGAAAATTATTTGACATAAGAAACATTTGGATTAAAACTTGTCCGTTTAAGCAACTATCAGTGGATTAAAAATGATTTTTTATATTATATCCCTAAAATGGGTTTGGCAAGTGTCCTCATAGTTTCAGAATTAGAACTGTGAGTTTCTTTCTCCATTTTCAATTCTATTGACACAGTGCGCAAACACATAACAAGGGGGCTGTGGACCAGGTAGTAATTAACTTGTTAAATATTAGTGCAAACACTAAGTTTCTCCCATATACGGCTTTTATTATTTGACACAATAATATAAGTATGGCGCTCTGAAAAAAATGTTCTTGTTTCTAGTTTGGGTTCGCTTAAGTTAGTTCTAAAATGACCAAATAGGTTTTAAAACAGCTATTTCTTGATGAATCTGAATAAAAAATCCTCAAAAGACATAGCAACCTTTAGTCAATCTACCCTGCCTTTCTGAAATATGCGTTTCAGGTGACCGAATTAGAATATTTTGTATACTTTCACTAAGAATTGAGATAACGTTTTTGGGAATTTATGGTTTATTAGACAAAGTCTCTATAGTAGGGTAAATGTCATATAAGCGACGTGAATCTAAGATTTTAGGTAAGGTATTTTACTAAATGTGCACTTAATCGTCAGGGTATTCTGAAAATATGTACATAATAAATGAAAGGTAATACATATGACGGTCTACAAAAACCGTGAAGAAAATTCTATAATATAACTTACTTTTTTAAAAATTCAGCACACATAAGTTTGTAATACCTTGTTCCAATAGAAGTTCAGAACTAAGCCGTTATTTGGTTCTTTATGCTATATATTTGATTGTACTAGATTCTAGATAACTTTATTTACAAACCATCTAACCCTATATTTACGAAACCAACTATCAATTACTTTAAAAAGTGAATATTTAATTAATATGCCTTTAATAGGTCTAAATCAATTTAGTATAAAGCTGCTTGGAACTCGAATCTTCAGCAAGTAAACAGGGTTCTGAAAATGATGTGTAATATCTTTCAACTACGTTTTGTATCATTGTTAAATTTCATGAAGTTTATCCGAAAAACCACAAATTATCCAAAAGTTTTATGTAACATAGTGGTAAACAGAATTAATACCATGAAATAACGGAGATCTGTAGCTAATATGAATAAGTCTTTGTAGCCTTGGGTTTCATAGATGTTAAACTGTGAGGCTATTTTTATTGTTTCGAATATGACTGTTTGCGCTTGCTAACGGGAAAGTGAGCATTTAAATTATTTTACAAGTATTAGGTTAGTCTGTTTCAATGACTTTATCTACGACAGCTAGCTTCTATTGATTTTACTGTCTTATGTCCTTTGTGTTATTATTGAATCCGTTGCTTTATTGTTTTATTAGGAATGTTAATCGGTAGAAAACTGACGGCTGTTTACAAAATTCCAACTCTTTAACAAATATTCGTGATCCTACCCAAGGTTTGTCCTTTTTCTGACAAGATGACTTAATTTTCACAATGTAATTCTTATCAAATTAGGATCTAAATTTATTACTACGTTAATAAAGATAACTGCAATTGGAATCATATATACCACCAAACTTATAACAGGAAATTATATCAGCTCAAATAATTTACCGTTAACAATGTAGTAGAAATTTTAAAATATTAAATTTTTAATGTTAACATTTTCTAAGTCAGCTAATCATGCAGAACCTAAAATGTGAGACTCCGGTCCAAGTTTCTGCACCCTACAAACATAAAGAGATGAATACCAAAGTAGTAAAAGTTGTAATTACACTAATGGTAGTTAGCGAAGTTGTGGGTACACTGAATATGATACAGACAGAGCAATGAGATCATGTAAAAGTGTGTAAAGTTTCATTGCATAGGACTCAAGGAAAGACTAACGGCGAATTTATCTGCACCCTTGTGGCCAATTCTGGGCCGCGTCATACGGTCTTTAACCGTTAATTACGACAGTCGTACGGATTCCAACCAAGGAGCCTAAATGTACTATTACAGATCAGACCAATAGTCATTGACTTCATAGACTGTTGCTTTGTTCTGGCTTGGCCTCCTCTACTTTTCTTTCATCTAGCCAGCAATAAGTATCGAAATAAGTGGTGGTTGTGCGTACGTAATACGTGTCCGAAATGCTTTAGTTGATGGAATTTCAAAACCAAATCAACCGGATGACAACTGTTTTTAACATCCTTTGTCTAACCTCCTCATTACCTAATTGCTGGTCTTAGCAACAACAAACGATGGTTTGAAGATATCTATGACCAAATGCCAGTAACCCACAGATATTATTTACTCTCAATTGCCACAGTTACCGTCTGCACAACAAAGCAGCACAAACTACTGCGTAATATACTAGTCTTTTAACTGGTAGACAAATATCTCTCCCACACTATTGGTGATGTTAGTAGGCACAAGCCAAACTAGTATTCTCAAATCTACTCTGAATTCTGTCCGGTACAAACCCAACAGTGCTTATAAGACTCCCAAGTAAGCGAAACGATTGATATGCCCATCTGCGTCACTCCGTATACTAAGTTCAGGCGACACAGACTAAATATGAAGTAGTAATTTGAAACTCGAGGTCGGTAAACACACACTAGACATCCTTGAATTAATGCTTAGTATTATCGAAAGGCTCTGCATTATGTCAGCGACTTTACCTTAAGGACCATATCATGTTCATAGTCTAAACTTCCAAACAGGGATAATAGACAAATTCCATGCATGACTGATAGTTCAGATAAAAGTTATTTGCGATTTCTGACTAGACTAGTAGTGTTCGAGTAGAGAATCGTCATATGTTTTACACACCTCTGCGTCCAGGAAATTCGGTTTGAAACTACCAGATGAAAAGATACTTTAATAATTGCTGTTTTTGATTTTCAAACCATGCTCTCGGCATCGAATTAGCCAGCATCAGACTAACACCTTGAGTATATGATTATCAAGACATCATTAAAATTTTATAAATATCCACACGCTTTTCTATCATATTATCTTAGCTTAGTATAGGGAATGGGATTTAGTTCTTCTGCTTGGTCAGTAGGTATTGTCTGAGTCAAATGTTTTTATTATGGGTGGTTTATTAATCTAAATACCGAACTTCTAGTAATCTTTTGACATAGTTAAAATCTTTTGTTATTTTTGCAACCATCATCATATCCATGGTTGTTCAATGGTGACTTATATGGACATCTTATTACTGCAAGTATCAATGCGTGAATGTTGAAAAGCAACCAGGTGTCTATCTTATTGAATGTTGTGTTACTGACAGTTTGTACAATTTATTTTGTATATGATTTTTCAAAATTTTAGTTGGTTAAGTTAATCACAAACTGATGATGATAGGGTACAACTAAAGGTGGAAATTTTACCACCGCATGGTCAGGCGTTCGCTAACATGAAACCCCTGTGGCGGAATAAATGGTGTACACTTCTGAGAAGTCTCATACTATGACGGAACGGCTGTCTAAAGCTCCTTGGTTGTCAATAGTACCCTACCAATATCTATCTATGATAAATTCAATTAATTAATACTCATTACCAATCTCCACAAGCCATCTCAATTCGATTTTTTATTTGCTTACCTAGAACTACTTCATAGTTACTAAATAATAAAGAAGTGATTTTCACTAAATTAGAGTTTACTAAATTGTATATTTTTTGGACGTTTTCTTTTACTTTTAGATAAATCAATTTTTTCTTCGATTTCACAGTGAATGAATCAAATTTTATCAAGGATTTTAAAATTAGCTCCTTTTAATAAACCATTATATTTAAATCAACTTAAAAGTTTCAATGAAAAACCGAATGTATGTTTCAGTAGCATTTCGTTCTTTTTTCTTTTAATTCTCTTTCAATTAATTAGTTTTATAGTTTTCTAAATAAACGGATCCACTTAATTTCAATTACATTTTCTCTCTCTAGTTTTTGAATTAGTGTAAATTTATAACATAAAATAAATTATCAAGTTAATTTCCCAAATTACATATCTAACTGATAATCAAGTCTGCTAACCGTGACTTGATCTAAGTTAATTAGGATAATTATTTCTTGAAATTCCAGTATGTCAAGGAAATCAGTTAAATATCCATTATGCTAAAAGCAGTAGAATGAATATTTTCATGACTACAGAAAAGGCTGTTTTAATGATGGGAGATTAAGATCAATCGGTATGCTCCCAGACTTCTGCTCTATGATTGTTAGTCCCTCTAGAAACCGGTATGAAAAAGATAAGACAATAGAGGTGACCACCAGAAATCCTTTGCATATGCATACAACCTGATCACCAAGTCAACCAATTAAGAAATTAGCACTAACATAAAATAAGAGTAACAGTAACACAATTGAATAGCCATAGTTCATCAGTGAAAAATGATATGTTAACAGTTAATACAATAAATGGGGAGGAAAAAGTGGAGGAAACGTAATAATTATCTGAATTCAATATTTATATTGCATACATCCAAAATAAATGAAATAATTTACCGACTAACAGTACTCGAAAATAACCAAACTTCATTAGGTGCCTAGAGTATCAGTATCTGCCAGCTACATTGGAGTACTGTGTTAGCGTTATGCTTGCCATAGATAAATACTAATCTAAATGGTCATTTAATCTTAAAAATACAACAACTCACCTTATTGTACGGATTTATAGGAAGGATTTTAGTCATTGTTCATATAAGTGTCATTTGTGACTAATTTTAAACGGTTATCTTTTAAGCATTTCATGGTTAACAAAACCATTACTGAATTAAATAAATCTTTCTACAGTATACGTAAGTAGTATCGTAACATACATCTATAATGTATTATTTATCTTAACTATTTATTGCTTTCTTTATTTATCTTAATTTTTAGATATTAGCTGCTGTTGTCACTTGTGTTGATTCACGTGTTATACCGTCAACATTTTTATGCTCAAATGTTGGTGAATTATTTATTGAAAGAAATCCAGGAAATTTTATTTGCTGTGAAAACACTTCATTGAATCATTCAAATGAAAATTATGCTTCACCTAGCTTCTTAGAACTAACATTAATTCGATGTAAAATTACTGATATTATTATATGCGGCCATTCAGATTGTCGGGTTAGTCAATTTACTTTATAATTAGTGATATATCTGTTTAGTAGTCAATTTTATCAAGAGTTAAACAGATGAAGTATTAGAATTAACTGTTTATATTCCTTACAAATAGATGAGGGTACCACTGAAAACCATAGAGTACTGTACAATTGTTTCGTCAGAGTCTGAGATCCCTCAGGAGTGCATAGCCTTAATTCCGTCAGGGAATTGAATTTGGTGAACGCTTACCTTCTGCACTACTGAGTATTATCATGTATTGTCCAATACAATGAATCTCAACAAGAATGAAAAACTTGAATAAGAATATTTTATTTTTGATTATGTTGAGTTTTATAAGACTTCTTAATGCAAGTAGTAGAAAAAATAATATAATCTGAATGGACTTGCCTAATACTTATGAGATAATCCAAATGCTTAACTCGTCTAACTGAAGTTCGCGTTAATAATGTTGTCCAGAATGACAATAGGAGCTTTTTAATTAACCTCTCCAGCTTTAAGAACATAATATTATCAAACATATCAGAATGACCAACGAATCTTCACCACTTTACAATAATTTATTTCAGAATGCATTATTTGTAAACAGTCTTCTCATCTTCAGAAGGTAGATTCTAGATGATAAATATGAGTAGCCATTAATTCTAAAGGATACAACATGCAATTTAAATATGAAGTTCTATTAGTATCATGTAAAATGAGAGGTAGTCAGTGTAACTAAAAAAGTGTTATATACATCACGCAGTTTATTGAGCTTCTGCTGAACACTTATCCACGGACTTTTCCTTATGAATATATCCATTGTGATGTATCCTGATATTCTGAATGAAAACTTGTAAGCTTCTTCTACTTGAAATGAAATATTTCATGGAAACTACGCCGTAATATTCAGTAGTCGTTGACTAACTGGATAGAATACACATTACAAAAATCACTAAACTGCGTCAAACTAACTTAAAATCCTCGAGGCAAAAGAAAAAGGGAAAGACAAGTAACATACTGCTCTAGGAATTGGAGGTAGACATGAAAAGAATGAGTAGTATTTGAGAACAACTAAAAAGGAGATCCCAAGATAAAGTTGACTGGGGAATCTTGATCGGTGGCCTATGCTGAACTAGGGGTAGCAGGCATATGATTGATTCACCTACTAATTGAACCGAGAAGTAACCAGAAGTATGATACACACTCTGAACATTAAGAAAATGAATAATCTCAGTTAGAGAGCATTATTTATAAAAAAAGCTTCAAAATGCTGTCTTAATCTACTTGACGATACTTAAGATGTTGAATATTATGTTACCAAATAGCCTGTATTTACGACTTATAGATAGTTTATTGTCTATTATCTATTCCTAAACAGTATTATTTACACACTTATTTCTTTGATATTCTTCAAAGTGGTTAATCTTTACGTTAATAAAATAATTAGTCAATCATTTTGGTGAATATTAATGATACACTAACTCACCACTGAGTAGTAACTAAGGTCATATTTCCTGATTCCTCATAACTGTTTGAAATCTTTCCACATAGTTGTTATATTATCATTAGTTCAAATTACCGATAATTATGTGCATTACTTCCCAACATGATATACATACTGTCTTCAAGGAATCAGTGGACAAAACTTGATAAATAATATTCTGTTAACATAGGCCTATATAAATATAACATTGGTTACAATACAGTGACCGAACAGAATAAATGTTTCAGTTCTGCAAAATTTTATTAACAACTCAATTCATTCAGGGATAACTTCTCTGACTGTGATACTATATCTATGATGAATGTTCGAATTTCACAGTGAGCATCTGTTTCTTTGAGATTGTAGAGTTGTTTTACTGACAAATGTACTCGATTTTTTGTCCATTGGTTTCAATCTCTTAGTGTAACAATATAACATTTTAATATAGCTTTGTTAATCGATTCTTTCACGTAGTATAACTAAATAAGGTGAAGTAATTAACAAGATTATCACTCTGGATTGACTGAGACAGCTGTAACACATAATACGTGTGCTCACACATTGGTTACATAGACTCGTAATGATAGTTGAAGTAAGATTAGGGTGGAAGAGAGCCTCAAGTGGCTAAACTAATACACAACATTAGTCCATGAATTTGTGGTGGCCGCGGAACACTATCGAGTAAGAAACGCCTTACAAACAGTCACAACTGGGAATAAATACTATATTGACAGTTGATATAAGTACATATAAATAAGTGCAACGTTTATTAGAATTTAGTTTACTTGAATTAACAGCAATGTTTGAGGCTGATGATTAGTTCTCTAGATGTCTATAACACGTGTGCATTAATCCAAGTGTCCGGTATAGGTTCATTATTGCGAGTTCAGCGGAGAGGGACGACAGTGACGTTGAGAATTTACTTCTAATGCTATAAAAGGGATCAATTAGTAATCCAAGCAATCGATGATGTAAACTCAGTTTAGAACGAAAAATAGTTCTGCGACAGTATATTTACGCTTCAGACAGCAGAAGGTATAAGGGGCCAAGGGTAAAGTGAGTGTGTGTACAATCATATCAATGACACATCTAAACAATATTAGCACAGTATGTATTAGTAACTTATTAATACGAAAACTTATTGCAAATGTAACACTGATAAACTTTTATAAAATATAAAGTCTTATAGTCAGTCAGCAAAATATCACTTATTGTTAGACTGATCCATGATGGTGGATGCAAACTACTCGACTGAGCTCTGTAGGATTTTAAAAATCAATATTTGGAGACGACAAGCGATATAGTTTGGAATACTTCTCAACGGTAAGGATGCATCCAATGTTTGACCTTCATTAAATTCTGAGTTTCATTTATTCTGCTACTGTACTCTTTTTTTTAATATCATCTGATTTGTTAAGTACATTTTCACTACGTAACTGTAAAGTTTACGACAAATATATTTTCCAATGAGTTTCTTGTTATAGTGGACTACACAGAATTTTCAAAGTTATAGTAAGTAAAATTTCATTTGGAACACAGTTAAACTTCTGTTAATGTAGTAATGAAAATGATTTCAAGAAGTGAACATTAACAATCTTAATTTGAATTTGTTTGAATCTTCCGAAAGTATTACATTTAATATACGTAGTGATTATTTATGAGGTTTTGAAGAGATTCTACCAAAATAACTTAAGATTTTCCGGAGACAGAAGTAAATGCAGTATATTCAGTAAGAACAAAATGAACTATATCTTATCAAAACTGTAAAAATAGACAAATTTGCATATTACAAACATTACAAATAGCTAAACACGATGCTTAAAGTGTTGTTGAAATTTTCTTACTCATTACATTACTAATAGTCATGGCGGATGTATTTGACTGAAGACGGTGATGTTGATTAGCGATTTTATTATCATGTAATGTTTTGAAATCTGTCTTAAAATTAATGAAGTCTAATGATTATAAGATTAAATTATATAATTGTTTAGTGTAATTTCATCATGAATAATTACTCATCGGTAATATTGGCGAAGGATACATGTTTAAATGTGAAACGAAAGTGTTTCATTTTCTGCTAATCAACTAAAAACGTCTCTCAAATATAACATTTTATATTACTAAGTATTTTCAAATAATTATACAATGTCAGATGGTTGCGATTAACCGTATTATTTGAATTCGCTACACGGATTTTGGTAACCAGTTAGTAGCATACAATAATAGAGGGATTCTTTACATCCACCAACTTTATAACCTGTTATGTGCGAATAGTTTCATTTGCATTAAAGCGTTTCTATACTCATATAATACTTATAGATATATCAATGCAAATTATTCTTCACTGAAGATATGCATAAATGTACATCTTATTTAAAAAAACACTAACTACCCTAAGAATGGTCTGAAAACATTTTAAACTGTTAAATTAATTATCAAGATGAACTTGTATCTTCGCGTTGATGTGTTATGAACTGAAGCTGGTCACTTTCTGTTTCTATATGTATTTCCTGGGCAAATTGCCTCGATATAGTGATAGTTCATGAGCTTTCCAGATTCCGCTTGTCAGTCACAATCTAAGTAAAACAATACATGTTACATTAATAATTTGGATTTACCTAGAAATTAACAATATACAACATCTATAGGCCATAACTAGTTGTACAAAGTTCAGCATACTACGGTTTCATAAATGTAACGCAACTATACGGTGTAATAGAAAACGTACTTACAATTAATTTGACAGTTTAAAATGAAAATGAATTATAATTAAATTTATTTTATTTGCTAATTAAACAGTAAATTATTATGTACACTATACATTGTTTACGTAGTAACAAGGTTATATACAATCAGCTAACAATATCTTGTAACTAGTTTCATTTTAACATTTTTCCGTGTTCAATATAAAAGTACAAATAAATAAAAGTTCAAGTAAAATAACACAAATCGATAAATTTTTGAATAATAGATTAACAAAATGAAAATTACTTTCAATGAATAGTTTTCCTAATTTTTTAAAATTTTTATAAAATCAATAATTATTGACAGATTAATAAATACGATCAGTTAGGTTGGATTGTATTAGGCTGGTGAGATTCAGGACGCTCGTTTTATTCTATTAGGGACTAGCCAACCGGATATACATTCATCCTAGAATTGCTGTCTATGCCGAAACTCGAACTCGGTTTGGTATGTGTTAAATTACATCGAGTTCACTACTAGGCTGCTGAGTACGAATAGCCATTCTTGTGTAGCTGGTATGTATATATAATTTGAGGTAATTGTTTCTTTCCGTTGATAGTTTATGAAGGACTTAGTAGCCTAGTGATGCACCCCTAAGGCATTTGACACGAAACATACTTAATTCGATTCTTGATGTTGACGTCAACATGAGAATGCAGGTGTATCCAAGTAACGAATCCCAAATAAGACTAAACGTGTCCACTGGATTTCACTAACAAACCACAACCCAACTTAATTAATACAGAAGAACCAACTCTATATTGAAACAATCCGCGTAGGATGCACATTCAATAGCATAGACTGATCAATTTCAGTTCATGACAAATCAATGAAAAGATATAAATACCTTCCTACTAACTAATGGTTAGTATTTCTATTTTATTTTCAATTCTGTTTGTATACAGACCTAACATTTAATGAACTCTAGTAGATATCTCATTTATTACCTGATCATTGTATTGTTTCAAATCAGAAGAGTAAAATTATCATGACTATAGTAAATGCTGTTTGAATGCTAACTTTTTAGCAAAAATCACTAACCACTAATCATATGACCTGAAATATTAACAGAATAATAATACTCATGAACACTAAACCACAGATAATTATGGTATTATTATGGTTAGCAGTATAATCTAGAATATGTTTGTCCCCCTACTTAGAATTCATTTGTTAGATGTTAATAAAGATTGATCAATTGAAGTTAAACATAATATTTCAAAAAGATAAACCCTTATTAATCATTCTTTGTTCGGCACAGGGTGCTAAAGAAAGATGGTAAAACAGTTGATGTGGTTCTGAAACTTCATCAACTGCGGTGGTTGCGACATGGATTGCGAAAGTATAACTACCACCTAACTCTGTGAACAATCCCGACTAACGTTGTGAAAGGATGGAAGAAAAGTTGGGGTGGATAAACAAAAGCGAAGTATCAGTCCATAGAGTCATGAACCGTTGGTTAGAGCCTTGTTGGCATATGTATACTACCTAGTTGGGGTCGTCTCGATTGTCGTAACCAATAGTTGGTGATCGTGTAACGGCGCAGAATTGGTTACATAGTACAGGTGAATTTACTATTTGTTCTCCCTCAAAACCTAAACACTGATACTTTACTTGCCTTCCTCTCCACCAATTTATTTTTAAGTGGACATATTTGGGAGGTTTTATGCTGTACCTGACTGATAATCCCAATCATCGTCGTAGGCACAAATAGAGTAATAGCTGAAGTTTACAAACATATGATTTTTTAAGAAATACTCTATTTGTGACATCGAGATTATTAATTATGGATCTTACTCCATAAAAGATAAGTCACATTGTACATATACATGAATTATTTTGAGTCATTTTGATCTTGATCAGCTGTCATTATTCAATCAATAATCGATAAACGAATAGGAAAGACTTCATGAAAATAACTGTTTAAGAAAGCATCTCTCTTTCCAAGTGAACTAGTTATTTAACTGAAGTTTAGAAACACTCTCAGATCTATCCAAGACTAGGATGATAGTCAATCCCTTATATTAAATACCTAGATTGAGTTTTTATTATCTGGTTTGTCGAGTTGAAGGCATACACATTTCCTGGTCAGTTCTCCTAATCTTACAACATTTTCAATCTAATATTGACTTCAGTCCATGAGAATCATAATTAGCTTATCCATCTTCATTCCTGAATTATTTTCCAGCTTGTTAATTATTGGTTGTAATGTGTATTTCTATATATCATTGTATATCTTACAACTAATGATTTGATAGTTAATCACAAAAATTGAGGAGAAAACCAGTATCCGTGTAATCCTTCTTTCAAGATGAACATGAAACTTACCAGTTTCTGTAACTAAATTGAAATGGTTTGTAAAGATTGGAACTAAGTTTAGTTGATTGATTTCATCACAGACTGATGTTACCAGGATACCATAATGATATTTTGCAAATTGATGGAAGTGGGAATTCTACCACTGTATGCCGGCTTAGGGTTAGGCGTTCACTGACCTGGAGTCCCTGGAGCTAAATCTAGGGTTGGCACTGCTGGGCAGTCTCATACTAGAACGAAAGCACTGTTCTGTGTTCGTTAGTTTTCAATGGTACCCTAACGACATTAATCTGTGGAGAATTCGATTGATATCCAGTTTTTGTTTCTTTGTATTCTCCTATTTTGTAAGTCAAAACATTATACAAACTTACGCTGATTATATAAAATAATAAAATTAACAAATCTTTTCTTTCGCCTAGCTAGTAGATTATTAAATAATCAAATAAATATAGTTTTTTTGGTATAACCTAGTTTGACAAATGGTGATAAACCAAAATATACTGTCACCTTTAGGGTTTTCAATTGGAATTTAAAGTTTCATATGCTAGGCTTTCAGTTAGTTCATAATATTTTTTACGACTATTCTCTAAAATCACTTGTGATATTATAAAACAGACAAACTGATTTCAAAATTAGTAGTCTAATATTAATGTTTAGATCATAAGACCTAATAGTCATGTATTTAATGTTGTGTGTGAGTAAGTACTAGATACAACGAAATAAGACACTGCAGTTAACTATTATTTTTTTGAGTCTAATAACAGTTTCCCGTCAGGGGTCAGTTTATGATTTTTTTAAATCATGAAACAGTAGGTCAATGAATAAAGAGCTCAATTTTCAGTTATCCGACCTAAGGATCAAACGTCTTTCCACTTACTTTAGTTTGGACAGTTGGATAGAGTGACTAGTCCTTACAATTAGAATGGAATTCGAAATCAAAAACTCAAATGCGTTCCTGATTACTATGTTGAGTAAATCGGCATCCAAAAAATGAACTTCAAAGAAATCGTTTTAAAACCTCCAAAAATAATAAGTCAACATTTGTTTGTTTAAACCGTCAGAAGGTTATGTAAAACAGTGCAGATTAATGTAACAGGTTTAACAAGAAGTTCAAGATATTCGGCTTTTCTAATTGATTAGACTGTAATTTACATTGTTATAATATTATGATTATGTGCGTTCTGGAGTTGACGTGACGAGTTTGTGAATATTCAGAAACCGTTTAAGGTGTCACCATTTTTCATAATTTACTTGATAACTGAAATGTAATAACTAACTTAATTTTTGGTATTAATTTGTTATTATAAGCAGTCTTCTACAAATGAGATTGTAATTTTAGATCTTGGTTTTTTGTCAACCAAAAGGTCAAATGATTAATTAAATGCTAATATTGATGCTATGTAACCTGGAATATAAGTCTAAGCTTACGAATAGATATTCGACTAAGAATTAACTATTAAAATATAGAGGTTAAAATTGTTACCAAGTGATTTACTGTTACTTATACAGTACATTTCGTGTTTTTACAAAAAGGTGGCAATAAATCACATTTATATAAATTTACGTGATTTTATAAACTATGAAAGTATGAGTTTTTATGCTGAGTCTTGTTAGATAAGTATGAAGTTTTATTGTCCTTTTGGACAAATTCGTCAAGGACTACCGCAAGTAGAAGTTTCACAAGTAAAATATTTTTGTCTGTGATTACAACATTCGCGAAACTATCCCTTTTGTGATGTCGGACCACTAAAGAAGGGTGGAACACTTCCAGAATTGTGTTTTAGAGGACTGATCCATTTATTCTGGTTGTGAGTAATATACACATTACATTTCTATTATTGTTACGATCCTCCTACCCTATCCTGCTGTTTAGTATATTTGCTGTTATTATATCGTTTTTTTATTATGGACTACAGTTAATTAGTTGTGTACAAGTTATCCCCATTCACTGCCACAATCTCTTCTGTATCATATTAGTGTAAAATCTCTAATTGGTTCGCTGTGTGATCTGATTTTGTTTATATACAAAGGCATAATTGAAATACAATACGATTAAATTGGGTTGGATTGGGCTGTGTCCGTTTGGCTCATAAATTTTTGTTTTCTCTACTCCGGCTTGAGAGACTGGTATTCGCTGGGCAGACGTGTATGTGTACTGATTGGCAATTATCAAGGCCACAGTGTATTTTTTCAAATACATAACACCTTTAAGGCATAAATCTTTAAGGAATAATAATAGGGTTGAATGATAGCTAGTTAAAAGATAAACAACAATTTTTATATAGACATTCGTTTTGTTCAGTTACAAGACTCCAAAAAATACCTATCCACAATTCGGTCAAATGTTGAAAGCAGAATTCTTAAACCTCCTGTCCAATGTGAAATAGTTAACCCCTGACGGAAATGACTAGCGGTTGTACAATATAGCAAAGTAACTGATTAGTTGTTAAGTACTCTCTACAAGCTATGTATTTACTAATTTCACTCTGTAATGTTATCGTGGCTGAGTGTTTCATTCTTTTCAATCAATGCCTAGTTATAATGATAAAAAAAAACATATTACAATCTTCATATCAAACTCATTCTTATTGTAATATTTGTTTTATAGGCAATGAATTTATTAAATAATTTAGGAAAATGTATGCATGAACAACAATCTTCTTATCTTTCTTATCCCTATCATCAATCTAATAATCTTGACGAAGAAGTTAATAAATTGAAATCAAGTTCATTAGAAAAATGGATATGGGAAAATGGATGTAAAACTCTACAAAATTTTCATTTTACATCAAATATTCTTAGTTTTACATCGTCATCATCATCATCATCGTCATCATTTCATTCAAATTGTCCAAAACTTGAACTTGATTTAAATTTAGTTAAACATTTAACTGAAATTGATTTATTATCACAAGTAAGTAAATTTAACAATTGAATACTGTTGATAATTAAATTTAGCATTTTTCTAAATTCTATTTTCATATGTTAAACTTTCTACATTTGATTATAGAATAATATATATTTTACTAAATTACTTATATGTATAACAGAAACTACTTTAAGATAGTATACTGTAGAATAGTGGTAATTTCGATGTAATTGGTTACTGTTAACATCCAACTGTAACGAATTCAATTAACTAAGCTTAATACTAATCTCTACAAACCATCTCAATTCAGCATACTATTGACTAACTTCAGGATGTATTCTGAAGCTTCAGTGAGAAGTCGTGACTAACGGAGTTCACACTTGTCAGGAGTGAGACAGATATCACCAATAACAACGAATAATCGTAGCGCTGTATCATAAACTGATGAAAGTGGGAATTCTACCATTGGATACCCAGCTCAGTGTTGTAGACGGTTAAGCGTTTGCTAACTGGAAGCACCTTGGGCGAAATCTAGGGTGTTCACAGCTGAAGAGTCCCATACTAGGATAAAACAGCTGATCAGTGCTCCCTGATCAGAGCTACCGTGTCTATATCAATCTTTGATGATCTCAATCAATTAAACTTAATACTATTCTTCACAAACTATCTTCATTTAATTACTAGGTGAATAGTTTAAAACCATTGTTAATCAACATGATATGGATTTCATGATTTTGTTCTCTAGTGGAATGATTTGTACATATTAATGAGGCATTTTAAATAAAGATCATAAATATTCTTCAGTTCATTTTAATCGTTTAACATTAAACAGTTGGAGTTAATTTGTGATAGAAAATATCGCAAAATTTAGTTTTTTTAACTGATCACTGATGTTATCTCAATGATTCTTTAATGTATTTACGTGCAGTATGTTTTCGGTTTCCGTGTGAATTGACTTGGTGGTTGGAACTTTGATCTTCTAATAGTTAATTCACAAGTTTGAATCTTGCCCCACAACCTTCAGTTAGTATAGCCGAATTATAACTCCATTCCAGATACGTAGGCGCAAAGATAAGAAATATAAATTTTCACAACGCAAAAAAGCTACTCCTCTTTTAAGTATACGGTCTATGAGGAGGGAGACAAAAGAAGCCATAGCAAATATTAATTAACCGACCTCTAAATATCCTCTGATTGTTAGCTGTCATAATGTGTTGTTGAATGAGAATTTTTCGACATGACAACATAGCGCTTTTAATTTGATGATGTTGTACCCTGTGAACTGGCTGGTTAACTTACGATAATTTGTTATGATTTGCAATCTGATTTAGTTGTAATAGACTCAACCAACTGGTTACCCTGTTTTACAACTCAGATAAAAAGACCAAAATGAGTAGTAGGCACAAATGTCGAAGCCGATTTATTTGACAATAATACATTATTTCATAGTGACCCATATTATCACATTATACTTCGAAGTTAGTAAAGGCATAATTCACCTGCCGTTCTGAACTCTAAACGGCTGTGAGATGTTTAGTTTTCATAACAGAAGAATTATGTAGGGTGATGTAGCTATCAAGCTTTGTTGAGGTTTCGAGAAATATTGTCAATGTCTTCTTCTTGTAGACATTCGGGGAATCGAACACAAACAAAATCATGCACCTGAGGAACAAATTTTCCGTTACATCTTAATCTGTTTACCTGAGTGATTTTCAAATGACGTTTAATAATTTTGGACCCTTTTCAATCAATTTGGAAACAATAAATATAAATAAATGATTTGTGATGGGAAAGGAAGAACTTATAGGAACCTTTCGATACCGACCATGGATTCCCTTATGTTGAAACCAAAAGTTGCATTCGATATGAAGATTCATTTATTTGGCTACGGAAAATCCTTCACTAGAAGCCTTCAAGCATGCGCCTTCTCAGCATCCTCTTTATGTCGTTCGTGTATATTATACGACTATGGTCAGTAATATATTGGAAGACCCTTGTTTACTTATTCACCTTCGGAATTTGTTGTTGTCTTCACTAGTACGTTATGTTGAAATCGTAGGTTAATAAATCGATTAGATCTATCGCAAACTGTCTGTTATTTCAATATCTGCATATCGAACACTCATTACATAATTCTAAACCAATTATGCTGTCTACTTTCAGTTTCACTCTTATGTTGTATTGCGCTTTCTGTATCATGCTTTGGTCTATTTCAACGATATTCCCAATCCCAACCAACAATAATACTAGCTGTAGTGATGCATCTGAGATCTTTCTATAATATTTAAACCATTATACAGCACAACAAGTGAGAGCGTTGTCAATGCCTTTTTTTTCCAACAAATACTTCTCCATCTTACTTCTTATTCCATTTATATATTATTCTTGTTTCTATTATTAGATGCCTTTTCTATTAATTTGGCGTCATCACTTTTATTATCCACTACACTGCTAGTAATCTGCAATATGGTTATATCTTTTCGACCAGTGACCTTGACGTTACTTTTCTTAGTCTTGAATGGTTTGATTCCATAGATTAAAACACAATCCTAGTGACTAAATTCAAGAGTTGTAACAGTCAGAGTTCAGCTATGTCGGTCGAAGGACAAACATCACCAACGGTAATGAATATGAGTTGTGCCATTGCGCAAACTGAATAACATTAGGAATATACACTAATCGATACCGATTCTGTGGGTTCGACTTGTAGTGTGATTGTAGATGAATACTGTCCCATTGTAAAACGAATCATATTTAGTTACAGTGATTATTTAATTAATATTAATCCATAATGTAACACTTCAATTATGACAATATTTCATTGATTATCTTATTTTATCCGTTATTATTCCAGGCCAATGTTTTACAACAAATGATACATGTCTATTCTTATGAAATGTTAACAAAACAATTACATCAAAATATCATACGTGTCCATGGGATGTGGTTTGAATTACACTCAGGTAATACACTTGTATATAGCCGATATAATAAAGCATTTATACCAATTAATGAAGAGACAATATCTTCACTAATTGATGAAGTATAATAGTAATGGATTACAAAGACAAGATATGTAGTACAAGAGAAAAATGTTGAATGTAATATCATTTGTAAGTTGAAGTAATCAATTTAACTCAGAGAACAAAACATACACTTAATTTCATTCGCTTTTTCTAAAATTTATTTCAATTGGGATGGTTATTTTTGTGCGGAATCGTGGGTGCGCACTGTTGAAGAGTTCCACACTAGAACGAAACAGCTGTCCAATGCTCCCTGGTTTTCAATGGTACCCTGCCAACATCACTCTGTGATATATCCAATCAAATAAAATTTATTTGTTTATTTATCACAACTACTTAAGATTTTACAAGATTTTATTTATACTGAATACTGATTTCCTTTTTAACTTATTTCAATTCCTTATTATGTAACCAAAATGAGTGATGCATATATTTGTAAAATTCCAATGAGTAGAAATTAAAATATCTAATGTTTCGCAGCTTAGTGTAAGTCGCTTCTTCAGAGAAATGAATAACCGAATTAAATTAATACAAGACTAAATAATAATACAATAGAACAAATAAAAAACAAAATAAGTTTATACAATCAAAATGCAAGTTTGACCATGTGATGTCAGGTCATATGGATCAAGGTGATTTGATATGAGACATGTATGCAAATGTTAGTGTAATGTGAAAAGAAAATAATATGAATATGTGAAAATAAAATTGTATGTATGTTCATGTGTATGAAATTTGATGTACTTTAATTGTGGTTAGTTGGATAGGAAGTCCATATTAGGTGGAATTGACATGACATGATCAAACTCGAAATTTTGATTGTATAAACTTATTTTATTTTTGATTTGTTCGATTGTTACAATTAGGGGGTTTGTGGAGTTAGTTAATTGTCAATTTTGATATCACGAATTGATGGGAATCAGACAACCATTGATCACCTGGAAGCACTGGACAGCTGTTTCGTCCTAGTATGGGACTCATTGTATTATTATTTAATCTTGTATTAATTTAATTCGGTTATTCATTTTTTCTCTGAAGAAGTGACTTACACTAAGCCACGAAACATCAGATATTTTAATTTCTACTCATTAAAATTTTACAAATATATGTATCACTTATTTTTTTAAACAACCTATCCATTGCACAATTTATTTGAAATTATCAAAGTTAACCATGGTAATGATATTTACTATTTTTTTTATTGTTTTATTTTTTCGTAAATCTATTCATTACTACTGAATAATTACTTAAATTCATATTTATTTATTTGTATATTTATTTGAACTTCATCTTCATAGATATTTAACTAGATTCAAGTTTATTTTCATTGTATATTTAACATAGAAAATAACTAATAGAAATGATGATATACTACTACTAATCAACTGATTCAGGGTGTAAAATGTTTCTTTTATGATAATCTTTCGAATAAAATTGTAATTTTGTAAAATAAGAAATTTCTTTGAATATTCATATGGAATGATAATATAAAGATATTTTATTGATATTGTTAGTGTTTACGTTAAACGTGAAGTTGTAATGTGCCTTTCTAAAACGGCAACTTTATTACTGCTTACTTCTAATGTAGAAATTGGTTGTATATTAATCATTCCACAAGTATATTCTATATTTCTAAATTCAAGAGATATTTAAGAATGTACTATTCATGTTGCTGGTTCTTCTTGGACAAGAGCTTTTTGAACATCAGTTAGTTAATCAATACCTGTTATCCGCATGGAGCGTAGAACGCCGACCATCATTCTCCAACCAACTCTGTCATTAACTCTTTTTTTACAGTTCTTTCAAAATGATGTACATTCTTTTCATGTGTGCCTACAACTCTACACCCAATACGTTCCATGGTCTTTCTCTTTTGTTGTGATATTAAGAATTCCAAGTTAGTACTTGTCTTGTGACGTAGTTTGATGATTTTCTCAATATGTGTCCTATTCACCTCCAGCGTCTCTTCTTAATTTCCTCCTCAACTGGAAGTTTAAAGAATACAAAATAAGCTTTCCACTATTTTTTTCGATGTAGCTGATTTAATAGGTACATGTAAATTTACAAACATAGTGGGGAGAGTAACATGAAAGTGGTATTTACCTAATCAGTACATAATTTTGCATAAGATCAGTAGTATGGCTGCAGAGTAAACTTTAGTGCGATATAATTGACCGTTTTCATAGGATTTGGTAAGATCCGTCGTATTCGACTCTGTTTGATGCATACTAATACTTCCTAATAGCGTAAACTATTATGCCAAACAAAGACTACTGAGGGGAGTAAGATGTTTTTATGACAGACCTAAATTCCTTATGTACAAAATATATATATATATATATATATATATATATATATATATATATATATACATTAGTAAGCTCAATACTTTGAAGCCACCTAACGTTCAGTAGGCTGTGTTCTTCAATCACTTATTTATACAACCAGTACTCATTTATTGTTTAACTCTCAAACCCTGCTCTGTAACCTTGAAACAGTGGTTTGGTAATCTGGATTTAGTTTTGGACTTTTGATTTAATTCTTATTGAATAATTGCAAATCAACTCATTTCTACATAATGATAACAATGTTGTTTGTAATAACAATGAAAACTTTAAAATTAAATCATTTACGTCATAGATTACAGTATCACTAAGAGAAAGCATTCAAGCTATAAATCTCTATCATTTAAATGTTTGGATAATGAGATATAAAAAATATATATTATCACTAATGAATTTCCAACAACCACATACTACTGATAAACTTTATGTTCTCATTTTATTATTTAAATTTATCAAAGAAATTGACTGAATTAAAGCATAGGAATTTCTTCTGAATTCGACTAATAAACATTATAAATGCTTGACTGCATAGTGTTTTCTTAAAAGAACTATAGAGTTACATTTCAGTTGTTACAGAATAGAATTACATATTGATCTTTGTAATGATGGAGATAGTTAACAATACAAAGTAAAACTATCGATGATTGTTGTATTATCTGATCTAAATGGTTCATCTGCAAAGTCTTTATTTTCATTCTCGACAAAATTATCAGCTACTACTTCATGTACGATTAAGTTATTATCCGTTATTTGATCTATTCTTTTGAAAAGATTATTTCCATTATTAAACTTATAATATTACAGTAATTTAATGTAAAAAATATGTATATGTAAATGAATTATGTTTATGTATATCTTGAATGTAAGTTTTAGGGATTAGACTAAATATTATTCTTAACGGAAAACATACTTTACATGTTTAAAGTCAGTAAAGATGAGTGGGGCTAAAATTAAAAATCTCTAACTTTTCATAATTATCAGAAATGTGTTTACGTAATCTTCTGGAAATCGTTTTATTCCTTTAAATACTTTATCTATATAATTATTGTAAAAGTTTGTATCTTCCCGTTGTTTACTATGATGAATTGATCAATGTCTTTATTGGCATATACAGATTCTAAAAGGACTAACTAGATATTGTCATTTAATTATAAGATTTTAAAAGTTATCATTTTGAACAGAGATGAATTTTGAAAGGCGTGTATTTTTCCGATTTGGTACTTGTTAGATAAAATGTATCTAAAATCCAAATTTACTAAACATGAATTCGATCAGAATCCATATATGCTAATTGTGACTGATTAATTTTAATCCTTACGACCAAAAAAAATGGAGAAAAAGTGAACATTCTTTCAGTTATATTTATATCCATTGAATAAGTTAGCGTCTATCTTGATTCAGTAGGTTGGATAGCTCGTTTGGAGTTAAATTGGATTTCACTAGATTTGAATAATAAAGTGGATATGAACATAAAAATGTATGTACATGTATCTGATAAGTTTATGATAGGATGAAAATGACTTCCGATATTCTACTACCATCCATATCTCAAGATTTACTAAAATGTGGAATCAAAAGTTAAATAGCAGCTCCTTTTTAGACTGAAATATCAAATTTCTTAAACGAATATTACATTCGGTTATTATAGCGTTTAAGTATGCAGCATATTACTGGAATTAATCTTTATAGATTTTATAACTATGAAATGAATAACCAACTGTTGTCAAAACAGTTTATCCTATTTGTCAATAATATTGAGTTTACAACACTTCAAATTTATTTTAAATACAAAAACATAATGCTCGGTAACTGGAAGCCGACATTTTAATTCATGATGAATTGACAACGATATTCAATTACAGGATTTCGACTAGTAGATGTTTGGACATTGTAACAGAAATCAAGAACATCCTGGTTCATAAAGTTTATTCAATTAACTTCAGTCTGTAGTGAAGGCAACTTAAAATCAGACTAGTTTCTGCACACGTCAATTATAACATACTACCTAAATATTAATCAGTAGAACAAGCATGAAAACCAAATTTCATCGTTTTACATTATGAGCTGACTTCAGTTAGATAATGTTTTTAAAAACAGAACGAACTGGATAGCTGTTTCATCTTAGTAAGGCCCTGGTTTCCACTGATGGTCACACAATAAACATAACATTACCACAGACCAATGCTAAACGGTAATCAAGAGTTAACAATACAAAGTAAAACTATCGATGATTGTTGTATTATCTGATCTAAATGGTTCATCTGCAAAGTCTTTATTTTCATTCTCGACAAAATTATCAGCTACTACTTCATGTACGATTAAGTTATTATCCGTTATTTGATCTATTCTTTTGAAAAGATTATTTCCATTATTAAACTTATAATATTACAGTAATTTAATGTAAAAAATATGTATATGTAAATGAATTATGTTTATGTATATCTTGAATGTAAGTTTTAGGGATTAGACTAAATATTATTCTTAACGGAAAACATACTTTACATGTTTAAAGTCAGTAAAGATGAGTGGGGCTAAAATTAAAAATCTCTAACTTTTCATAATTATCAGAAATGTGTTTACGTAATCTTCTGGAAATCGTTTTATTCCTTTAAATACTTTATCTATATAATTATTGTAAAAGTTTGTATCTTCCCGTTGTTTACTATGATGAATTGATCAATGTCTTTATTGGCATATACATCAAGGCAATACGATGACAACATGACCAGATATGGTTAAGTATAGTTTGTATAAAACGTACTATCAAGTTGATTTAGTTCATCAGACGTAATTAATGATTATGGAGAAAAAGAGTGAACAGTTCACGCAACGACGGTCACGGACAATACAATGGTGATACCTATGTGATATCATCTTTACTAATGACCCCAATATTTTTTATATAGTCCACAAAATTTTAAGCATTTGCTTAAAATAGGTTTCTAAGTCGAGAGTTTGAAATATATTTCGCATCCGAAATGGACGTGTAATCAACTTGACTGACTTAATATAAGCATTTTCTTGGCTCTACACATGTGAATAACACAATTACTTCATCCCATAATATTCGTTTACTTTGAATAAAATTTGCTACTCTAATAAGTATTATTATATATTTCTCTCTTTATTAAGTCGGTTCTTTTATTAATTACTAATTATATACTCACTAGTTTGGTTGGTTATGACCAACATAGCTCTTGGCAAATATTCACTAGCTCAAGTTATCCCACCTCATCATCACGATGACGTGAATAAAAAGGGAAAGTAATTTTAGTGGCAAATGGTAAAAAGAAGACTAAGTGTTAAAATACAGCTTGAGGAGAGAAAGTGAGAAGTTATATGTGAAGGAATAGTAGAAGATGTAAAGGAAAATAGTGATTGGGTGTATCGTACCATTATGATCGTTTCTAAGCCATACCACTGAACATCCCTTCTAATCACGCAGACTCCAAACGCATAATCGATACATAGTAACGCAACTCATTTGGGTGGTGAAAGACTTCATAAACTGATACCACCTCTCAATTTGGCCATTATTTTGTTCTAACTTTCTCATACATCAACCAACATTGGACATTGACTAAGGTCGTGGTGGGGATATGCAACACATCCCGTCCACTTCTGTTGATGCAATCTCCTGACCATCTGAACACATGATGTGGGCATCATTCTATTCTGCTTTGATGTAAGAGGCATGATCACTAAGAGTGGATGACATTCCTAGACAACATAATTGACTATAGTTGTCTTTAAGATATTGCTAACCGATGTTTTGACAATAGAGTGAGCAATGCTGACGAAAGCATCGCGAATAGGTTGGTGACTCTGTAAATCACCATCAACCGGGGTAGTTAGTTGAAGTAATATGTATCCACCATTACTGATGCAGAAGAACCTAAATGTGGCCAAACAAAAGCATGGCATCAATCTATGAATTCGTTGGCTGTTAATATAAAAGGCGTTGATAGGTGGAGTTTATCTCGTTGGGCTTTGTTTAATAATTCCAATGTGACTGGATAAACTAGGTGACACCGCTCGAAATTGGTCATAGTGGAACAGGTGTATTCACTCTGGATCTTCTAAGTATTACATTTCATTATTATTCCATACATACATTTTATCTCACTGCACTAATGTGATATGGGAGCATGAGCAAAAATACATGTGCCGGATCTACAATGTTTATGACTAACTTTAACAAAGGCCTAGTATTCGTATGTACAATAACCAGATTATTTTGAAAATGACGTGTTTACATAGTTGCATAATTTATAACTAACACTCTCATAACCATAATAAACGGGATTATCATCATTATTACAAACGTAAGAGAAATTTACTTTCGTCATTTACAAATATTACAGAAAATTTTCAACACTGAAACTCTTCAGGATACGAGTTAAAACTAAAATGTGAGTTATATTATTTGATAGTAGAAACGCAAGAAGATTACCACTTCATATTCAGGAATAGTTAGATGAATGTACCATCACACAGAAAACTTACAGTTCAAATTCAATTGACATTTATTACTGAAAACAGCTGAATTTTACTTACTACACTACCGCATCACAATAGCCACCAACTTCTTCAATGAATACAGCATCCAGTATAGAAACCTTTTTGATAGATTTATAATTTCATTGTTTCATGTCTAATTCGGTCAACATGAACAAATTACATTCGGACTCAATACCAATCTATTAATTAGAGCGTAAAATGAACGATGATAACAAAAGACAAGAGTTATTGGCCGGGAACATGTTACAACTGACAATTGTTTACACAAAAAACAATTTAAGTACAGTAAGTTCAAAATAACTTTGTAGAAAAGGCGCCTAAACAAATAGATTGAAATTAAAGTTAAGGAAGTTTAAAATTTGGCGGAAAATACTTTAATACAAACATTCAATAAATAAATAGAACATTTATAACAATTCATAATTGAGAAAAGTAGCACTTTGAACAAACGAAAAGTATTCATTGCTTGAATCATAAAAAACAAGTATATGACTGAGAGAAGCGATCGCTGAAGAAGATATTGTGTTTCAGAAGAATTTTCACTTTTCTATCTCTTTCTTTAACAATAAATAGAGCATCAAATTATTCAATTTGCACAGAATAAATACAAAGAAGGGAATTAAACTGAAATATACACATTTTATAAGATTTTCTAAAACAATTGAAATGAAAACCAAAAAGGAATGCTGTCAAATGGATGAATTCTGTTCATCATTAAAACTAATAAGTTGATGTAATAAGGAATAATGTTTAAAGTCCACCTGCACGTTGACCACTTGTATCACCAATTATATGTTGTATATATAAACGATTTAATTGTTCCAAAAAGATAAACGTTAATACTGTATGTGGTCCAATACGTAGGAAATATGGTGTAAAACCTTTCCATAATGATGGAAAACCTTCATCACGTATTACTCGTAGAATAACATCCTAAATAGAATTCAAAGTAAACAAACGAAGAAATGTATTAAAATGTTAACTAGTCAGTTATTATGTTCAACGTAGAATCTAGCATGTAAGCATTTGTTCAAGCTGACAAAACTCAATAGCATAATAACATGAATATCTAAGTAACAGAAGTAGTAGTAACACCAGTGATGGAAAAACAAGAATAGAAATATAAAATATGATTCTGAAAGCAAGAATTAAATCACTGAAAGATATATAATCTCCTTAAGCTAGGACTGTGACAGAGGATAAAAAGTGGATGTGTTTGAGACACTGAACGATTCCCAACCATATCACACAAAGTTTTCAACCATTCGTAAAGACAATCGTTCGCCCCCCCCCCCAACCAAGTAGTTTGCATACACCAATGTGCTTCAGACCAACAGTCAATCACTTAATGGACTGGTTCAATGTCTTAGTTTGGTTGCTCTTACCTTTATTCTATTCTGATATTACTCCAGTTAGGATTGTGTATCGGTTGTTGAGAAAATGTTAAACATATCTCAACCACCTCAGTTAAGGAAGATTTACAACTTCATTAAGTGATTTACTATCTTTCCCCAATATCCAGAGTCTAATGTCATCATTACTTACCCGGTGGCCCCGACAAGTACAAGAGATGTTTCGAAGACATCTGTAACCGAGTACAAATAACTGACTACTGTCATCAACTCATAATGACCACGTTTCACATCCACAAAGTGAAACAGAACAGATTGCTGCGTAGTATACTCGTCCGTTAATAAAATATCTCGCCTACACTATAGGTAACTTAATTTGGTAAGAACCGAACATTTTTTGAATCCATGCAGAGATTTCGCCAGACGTCAACCCATCATGCCTGGCCACGATAAATGAGGTAGTCAACACACTCAACTATTTCACTCCCAGAAAAATACGACAGCTATCAACAAGTAACTACTCATAAAGCGAAGTGTTAACGTTTCAGTTACTAGTAACTTATCGTGAAACATGACATTGTTTATTAGTAATGTACCAGTCTAAACAATCAACCTTCAATGTACATATCTGTTAGACTATTATTTACTAATTTATTTACGAGACATAGATGCCTTTTTTTGTTCGGGCTATGAGGACTAGTAATTCTATTCGGTTGCCCAAACCGAAATAGATAGAGTACAAACCTGCTACTTAGTGACAGAAAGTTGAATTCCTTAACTACAAATCAGATATGTGCTAGATTAGACAGGAGCAATGAGGACGTTCAATTAACCATAAAGAACAATCGGATTATTACCAAATTCAAACAAACAGCAAACAACTTAAATTAAAATAATCTTTGTAAGGCAAGAAATATTTAAGAAAAAACCACACATAAATGTAAATTTATTTCTAATAGCCCCCCCCCTGAAAATAAAACTCTTACCCCCATATTTTTATATTCTGGTTTTCCATTAATAGTTTTCATATTTTGAATTCTTGTTTTAGCAATATCGATAGGCAGAGAGAAAACGGATGTAGTGAAACCACTTAATAGACTAGCCATGATATGCACACCTAAGCCGTCAGTGAAATGACCTGAGAAGATAAGGAAGAAGAAATTAGATAAACAAATATACTTGGTGATAAGGACAATCTATTATACCATAAATAAATCTAGTAATTAAACTTAGGCTACCGACTTCCAAATTATATATTTGTTCTCCACATCCTCTAACCACTAAAAATATCTAACTTCCAAATCATCTAAAAAAAGAATAAAGACTGAATTCGATTCAAGCATCAAATATGCGCCAAAACGCATGGGTATTTGGAACTTTAAGGTGACCAGAAATAATTATATTTTAATATGAAGGCAATACGCTGCTTAATGGACCAATATAATGATGTTATATAAAAACTTTTTCGAAATTCTACTGCATGATGATTGAGTGAAATATTTTCGGCCCCTCCGAAACTTCTAAAGGTTTCTCCTAGATCTCTGCCAACCACCGCAACAATAAAGTCGTACTGTTGATACATTAGATGAAACTATAATAATGCACACAAATCTAGATTGTACTTCTCAATAGTATGACATATCAAACTACCAAGAAAATTAGCATTCACAGTCACTCCCGTTACAAATAAAGTATAAGTAGAAGCCTAATAAATGGACGTGCACTTAGTAAATGCATTACACCAACTGCAGTCGCCCTCGCCACACAAATATACAAAAAAGTTAGATAAACAGAAGTAAAAGTGGTAGAGAATTGTGACACAGGAAGATGTCTCGAGTGCCATTAATGGTATGAGGGCAGTTGTCTTTTCCCGGGTGCTAATATCGAGGAAGGGTTGGTCTTAAAGACTCGGGAGCGTGACCACAGATTCCGAGAGACGACTGCTTGAGCACGACCACACACTACTGTTCAACAAGTGGTTCTTGGTGTGTCATCTCCATGCTTGATAAAGCCTTACTCCTACAGACGGAAATCAGTGGAGTAAGGTGGGATATACATTTTTAGGTCAGGCCTTTCTTAACTCCACCTTTCCTTTATGAGAAAACAGGATCGCCGTCATGTTGGTTGTCTGAGAGAAATAACATACTGTTGTCACACCTCGAACTTGAGGTTAGCTGCTTTTAGTCTAACCGCTCATCAACCGATCTACTTGGTATGGTAGGACTACAAGGAACGAATGTTTCAGCCAGTATAGCCCAAATGAGTCATCAATATAAGCAAGGCAAACCACTACGTCAAGAAACCAGTAACGATGGAGAGGGATTGTTTTGGTTTGATTACCGTCTCTAAGATGGATGGCTTAATTGCGAAGCTTTAATGGGCATAAACTTTTGATAAAAGTGGGCAATGTGATTTTCTCCACAAGCGACTAGCAACTTGTTATATTGACCTCAAATTTCCTTGGCTGTTATTGACAATTGTCCCGTCAATCTTTATACATTTATTTTGATTTCCTACCCTTTTGACTTGATTTATAGTATTGCAGTTGTTTATTGGTTTTCTAAATGATTCATAAACTGAATTTATTTCAGTATGCTTATTAAATGTCAGTGTAGGCGGAGATGAAGAGGTCGGCCGCTATGTCCGACGTAGTGATTATCATAGTTGGAGCTGGTTATTTTGTAAGTTTGGTTTATTTTCTTTTGTTATCTCTTCCTTTGGATTACACAGAACTGCCTGTAGTGAACTTGTAGGTTTGTGTGCGTCATTTATTCCTAACGGTCTCTATAGTCTGCTTATAATTTCAGATGTCTTCACTTATATGGACACCAACTAGCTGTCAAGCGCCACAACATATCTTCTCTCATAGCAATACATACGAACAGTTATGAAAACAGGTTTGATTGGGAAAACATTTTTACTTCAGACAGAGGAAACATAAAGAAAACCAGAGAATTTTAAGTGCTTGGCCTTCAGGTCAATAAACAAATTGAAAAAATCAATGAACAAATTGAAATAGATGCAATTTTGTAAACCAACTAGAACCAATAAACAACTGCAATACTATGAATCAGGTCAAAAGGGTAGGAAATCAAAATAAATGTATAAAGAATGACAGGACAATTGTCAATAACAGCCAACGAAATTCGAGGTCAATATAACAAGTTGCTAGTCGCTTGTGGAGAAATCACATTGTCCACTTCTATCAAAAGTTTATGCCCATTAAGTCATCTAGAATGACGATTAAAGTTTCACAATTAAGCTATCCATCTAGGAGAATGCAATTAAATTAGAAGTAGAAGCAATCCGACTGTTGACAAGAATTCTTTTCAATAAGTCTAAATCGATGTGAGTGGAATCAAAATAAGATAAGAAACTTCGAATGAAGTTCACACTGTATTACATGTTAATGTGAATTATTTTCTGAATTCAAATATGCTAATTCAATCTGTAACTACGACTAAATTTCTTTAATAAAAGACAGAAAATACAGGAAGTATTAGTCAACGATACTTTTAAACCATGATATCTAAGAGAGCAACTATGAATCATTGAACAAATTATTCATGTTAACGTCTTTGATTCTAATTTCAAAGAATTTACTGAGTCCGTAACTGCTTCTCCAATACGCTTCAAATATTTCCACTAGATGCTACTGTAAAGAAGGAGGTAGTGGGGTAGATTAATTACCTGGAGTAGTATGACTTTGTGTACGTGGATGCCAACAAAAATAAGTGCTTGGTAACACTAAAACTACGTAATCACTTCACATAATATATTAAACAAGAAACCCTCTTTGATATTAGCAAAAAACTGCGAAGACCAAGAAAGATCAGAAGTAGAAGTTACACCAAATAAGCATCATTCGATGTAGTCTTAAGTGTAGAATCTCCAATTTTACAAACATCGTGCGAATTCATAAGAGCATTTAGATCTTTTCCATGTCTTAGACTAAAATCGACTAATTGACATTTAGAGAGATTAAGTTGAAGACTATTCAAACTTAACCATCGCTCAACATTCGCTAAGAAACAGTTCATTTCACAACAAATTAAGGAAGGAGCAAACATACAAATTGTAAGACCATCTGCGCATTTAACAAAAGTAATTTTCACAGAAGAGGGCAAGTTATTCAAGAAAAATGAGAAAAAAACAGGGGAAGAACAGCACCTTGAGGTACACCAACTTTGTTAATAGATGAGGCCCAGTAAGCTTTCTTGTCGACTACATTTAACCACTTAACGGTTTTCAACACCTAACACGCGAACATAAATGCAATCAGTCAGATTTAAAAAAAATAGGGGATTGTGTCTTACCAATTTCTAAGAGTTTTTGCTTTGCCTGGGAGTAAGTGGCTAACTGTGCGCCATTAACTACAGCTGCCCTGCCCATAGTCGGGATCGCGCCCTACAAAATAGCAATATCAAAAGAAAAGGAAACAAGAACACTTATACATCATTCAAATTAGTGATAACTAAAGTTAAGTTTCACTAAGTTAAAAGGCATAACTTGTTTGTGCATTACATTGAAGACGATTAGTAAAATGGATATCATCCATTCTTTATTGAAATAGAAAAGTCTTTACAAAATGTTAACAAGAATGGATGCCTCAACATTCCAGTCAAATTACTCAACACCATATATTACTAGGCATAACAGATTTAACATTTTTCACTTATTTAATCTTACATGTTTCCCAGATGCTAATCCCTATATACAATGATGAAGTAAACAAAGACATTCGCAATCACCATCAAAACAAGCGATTCACTAAGAAATGAAATCCAACTATTAAACAAGTAAACCAGAGACAGATATCATCCATTGAAATTCATCTTAACACTGATATCAGAACTGCACTTTCGTTTACTAAGTGGGTGTGTTGAATTTAAGGGTATAATTTTCACTAAAGATATCATTTCAATACCTAACTTTTGTCATATGTATGCTTTTCATATGATATGTAAGACTAAGCTACTTTGAAACTATTCACAGCAATTAGTTGTGATTAACTATACCAGCTTCAAATAAGATCTTCAGAAAAAAGTGAACTCTAGTATATTTGCTAGATGAACGAAAAATGACAAACTTAGTAAATGTAAAGGATAAACACAGTCCAATTTGTTCATTCCAATATTCATAAAGTAATATGTTTGATATAAATAAGAATGTAGATAAGTAGGATACTTGAAAGCAAAAGCAACTCAAAATGTGATATGTAAGAAAAATCCAACGAAGTACTCGAGGTTTTGATTATGTTATGACGTCAGAAAAGCTGTTATGACGGAGAAGTACAACCAATTAAATGATGTGACCTTATCCGGTGCGGATTACAATAACAAACGCTAATGAGTGCCTAGCTGATCTCTATACGTATGCTCGGATTCCCACTCAATCCAAGCCAGAATAGGAAGAACACAAACAAATTAACAAACCAGATAGAATAATATTATATTTTAGGCATTCCTTTATATATACACAAATCAGACAACACAACCAGTTAATTAAGAATTTAACACCAGTACAAAACAGTTGTAGTGAATTGAGGTAATGTGTACACAACCAATTAACTGTAGATCATAAATAAGAGATGGTATATAAACAGTGTGTTAAACGGGAGGATAGGGCACGAGGGATAGAATAATGACAGCGAAGAAAATGATTGCTTTCTGCACAACTAAGCAACTGAAAGTCTTCTAAACACAATTCTGAAAGTTAGTTATTTTTCTTTAATCGCCCAACACAACAGATTAGTCAAAGTACTAACTTCGTACAGTAGTATAGTGGATTAATTCAAAATATTTCGATTTTAATTATGTTACTTAACATCGGAAACTTTGAAACAGAAAAGGTGTTCTAAGTAACCACCACTGTTCAATCTGGTAAATGTCACAGGTATAGTTCAAAGTTCATTTGTTCCACTGAATTTAAGCTTATGCTAATTTGATTAAATTACTTATTTTATAATGAAGAGACTTAAACTGAAAGAGTAAAACGTCAGAAAGAATTTTTCTTACACTGAGATTTTATAAATCTAACCTAATACTAAATTTATTTCGAATTATCAAGTGAACTCTTGGTAATAATATCTACAAACATACACGATATTTAAGTTGAAGTGATTTTGTGGAGATTAGTCTCTAAGTTGTCTAAGTTGGTTACCACTGAAAACCACTGGGCAGTGTTGAATCACAATTCCATGATACATAGCAGCCAGGACCTTCAAGTTTCGTAACTGACGCTTCATTATCAGCATCACTCGTAGGATTCTCATTTCAATTGATTTGCGATAGAGAGCGACAATCACTCAATACTATCTGTGGTAACTGCTTTACTCACTATCAATATATTTGAACTCCATCAGTTTAGCACTTATTCATCAGAGATCGTAGTCAGTTAGGAAATCCAAGAAGAGATATTTATTTCTCACGATTTTGTAAAATTGCCACAGTACGTACTCTCAACTTTTCAAAACAATGAAACACTACTTGTGTAAGTGCATAAGTCCAACACCCTAAGCTGGAATAAAACAGCTGTCTATTGCGAGGGAATCAAAAAATGTTAACGGTGGAATAAGTTCACAGGGAAAATCCTCAAGGTTAAAAAATGAGCATGTTGATTACCGACTGTAAGCACGCTAAATATAGAAAGTAGTCATATCATGCTTCTGAGAAACGAGGTGTTCCACAGCACCATTTTATGCCATATCAGTAATCAAAGAGTCAAGTATTCGCCACAAGACCTGAAGGTTCTGGGTCAAATCCTTATGGATGAACAATAGTGAGGAGTCTATACTAGGAAAGAACAGATTAACCAATGATCCCTGGTTCTCAGCGGTGCCCAACCGAGAACAATCTTTGAAAAATACATTAAAAATTAGGAACCAATCACCACAAAACCACTTTAATTTACACTATTTTAGCGCTAACTACCATCCGAAATTCACATCTGAGTCGGATAAGTGTTAATAAATAATATATCACATGACCTTGTAATTATTTTGTTACTTGTTCAATTGTTTAATTATTTACTACACTGAATGTTTATTACCACGGAATAGTAACAGCGGATCACATCCATTTAGATGGCTACGTTCCTCTTTATTGACTTGTTAAAATAGAGAAAACAAAATTAAAATTCATGAGGTCAAAGTACCACGCATATGAACAAGCGTCAACCAGTAATACACATAAGTTTAGACATAAATGTGGCTGGAAATAATAATTTTCTTTACAAATATTGTAAAATAATGTTAAACCAGGAAGTTAAGACAGTTTATAACGGTCACTATTGATTATAAATAGATTAGTAATGTTGTTTGGCATTATCTATAATATTTCACTATTTGAATGTGGAATGCGTTAATTTCTTGTTCGATACTTTATATAACAATAACAGATTAACAGCTTTTGGAAAATAACGTATTTGTTTGCTAAATTTAGGAATAATGATGAGTATGAGCAACTCTTAAAATGATGATCATGAAAAATTATTTGTCAATCAATCAACCATGAAAATAGTCAATATGAGTGAAATACAAAATGCATTTGCTAAGAATGTATTCTTTTCGAATCACTAATAAACCTTCGTATGTTGATACAAACCCTAGCTCTGTTTTGAATTGAACGTTGTTAGTATGAACTAGTCTGAATCCTAATCCCTAATCCGAGCTCAATCCTAACAAGCATTGTAACAAAACGTGTATCTCTAATTTAAAAGTGTTTGTATCATCTTGTTGACGTTGTTATGGACTGAGATTGGTCGGTTTCTGCTATATGTAGATCCTGAGCTGATGACTTCTATATAGCGGTATTCCTCAAGCATGATGAGTTGCATTGTAGCTAACAAGTGAAATTCAAGACAATCTTTTCTACCCATCTTTCTTGCTTACATTTATCCAATTACCACATTCGCAGACGAATGTTTCCAGAAGAAATCCAACATCTTGTATGAATTTAGTGTTTTCCTTACTAAAATAAATTACAATAGGATCGATAGCCAATATATTAGTCTGGTATTTTCGATATGACCATAAAGTTATTTTCTTGTTTTCGATTAACTAACCGGTAGAGTTAACTTGCACTTACTTCTCTATATTTTGAAAACTATTAATGACTAGCATAAATGCAATTGATAAATAGAACCAACCATCTCGTTACGTAGCTGGATTTGAAATTGTTACTTAACGGTAAAAAGTTGGATGTTTTAATCATAAAGTCACTTATCAGTAATCATTGAGACTGAATGAATTATTTACTGTTACGAAATGAAAATATTTCGCCTCCAAAAATACTACACAGTTAGTCAACATACTTTTAAAACTTTAAGCAATATCTCTTATACATTTTCATTATCTATCTAACAGAATTACTATTAAATTTAACATATTTTTGAGGACAATCTCAAAAATTGATGCCTTTTCAAAACTAGATAAAGAAACATTGAGTTTTGTACACAATTTATTATAGAGTGTAGCTTGTCTTGTCATGTTTCAACTTCTTTTTAAAATCTAAAGTCTAAATCTCTAACTGTTGGTGTTTGGTGGCAAGAAGAACTTACAGGATTGATTGGTATTGTTCACCTTTAGAACAAATCTATACAAAAAGGCGCAAGGATCCGTCAGACGAACGCTCTTTTCATTTTTCTTTACTTTAATCTGACCGACTTAATACTAATCTAACTCATCAGGTACAGATTAGTGTATCTAGATTTAAATTACACTCTGAATGTGAAGACTATTCATACTACAAAGTTGCATAAACTGAAGTAGAATGCAGTGGGGTACGAGCCTGAAGCCTATTAGTTGAAAGTTAGGCGACCTAAATACTAAAGTAACTGGACGAACTAAACTTGTCTGTGCATTCATTTCACAATATTTCGACGGTTTTAATTTTTAGGAATGATTATCCGAGTGTAAAAATGCCTTGCACCATATATGATATATACATATTACAAGTATTAGAAAAAATAATGTTACATATGCCCTATACAAGACTACTTACCCGCCATAATGTTAGTACGCCTTCTTCACGAGCAATCCTTATTAAAGCATTGAAGACATTTGAATAATTTAAACGTTCAGCTGGTGGTAATCTGGTGATTTGAAATATCCATATAAAAATGCATTATTTACTAAACTACATATTATGACGATGAACTGAAATTTTGCTTAAGCCATTAAATTATTTTAATAGTTTATCGAAACATAAAAGATGAGATTTACAGTAACGTGTATTTTGATGAGACTTAATAGAGATATACATATAAAAACCGATTATTCTAGGCTTTATGATTGGAAACGTGACGAGTTATTGCCTCCTCGAGTAAGACTGACTTACTCATGTACTTTTGTAGACTAAGCTTGGAGTTATACTTCAGGCTAGGTTATGTTGACTGTGATGCTTTCTATATTAGAGAATTTTCTCGAGGAATTATAACTCGTGCCAAAGCTGCACTAAACGACCTCCTAATAATCCTGTTGAACTAAAAAAATTACAAATTAAATCAGAAATAACAGTACATGCTATCCATAAAATCGATATTAAAAATACCCAAGAACGTTTCTTTCAGTTATAAAGAAAGACGAATAGCTGAGTGCAATTAACAAAAAGGAAGGCCTAACTAGTCATCTAACATGGACTTTCTATCCAAGCGACCATAATTGAAGTACATGAAATTTCTTTCATGTGAGCATATAAGTTTATCTTCAGTTCACACCTTTTTCACACCCATTCACATCACATTAACAAATACAAATATGTTTCACTTTGAATCACCTTGACCCAAAGGACTTGACATAAAACGATTAGACTTGTATTTTGATTTGTTCCAATGCATTATTTAATCTTGTGTTGATATAGTTCGGTTATTTATTTATTCTCAGAAAAAGCGGTTTACACTAAGCTGCGAAACGTCAGAAATTTTAATTTCTACTCACTGGAATATTACAAATATATATCACTCATTTTTATAAGAAGCTTATACAGTTTTAAGCTAAAATGACAATAAAAGAAAACACTGACAATGTTTTGAGAATTCCAGATGCTTATCAAATAACACTTCGATAAAGGTTAAATGTAAGCTTACAATAATTAACTAACATAATGCACATACATATATCTATATATATGTTCTTAGTATTACCTGCCATCAGAAGTCATACGGATAAGACAAATTTCAGCTGGAGTACCAATGAATGCACCACATATTCCAGCAGATACGGCTATACTTATTTTAGTAAGGAAATTAGGCGATTGTTGTTTACGCTTTGTATATTGTTCGAATAGATTTGTATAGATGCCTAAACGAGCAGTTGAGTAAGTGGCTTGACGAAGTAATCCAGCTGATAGGCTACGGAAATAATTAAAAGATAATTGTATGTCTTCACTCAATATCTTTAATAAGCATCATTCAGTAGGAAAAAAGCAATCATATCCAAGAAAAGCTACTACTGTCAGATAAAAAATAATGGCAGCGATTATAGAGGCCTGCTGTGCAAATACTTCAATTTATTTCTCCCTTTACGGTTTGCTTGAACTGAGCAATAATTATGAACGCTAATTGTGCATGCTTACATACTCTTTATACAGAGTTTAAAAATTATCGTAATGTTAAATACTAGGGACTTCAAGCGTAAATAATGCAGTTCTCGATATAATATTCTTTTGTCTAATCGTTAAAAACCAAGATGAATGTGGTGGAATTCATGAATTTTGTATATGGATGGAAAAAGAAGTTGTACTAAATAAGCTGGTAGGAAACTATCATGATCTATGTGGTGTTTTAAAGGACAAAATGAAGTAAAATGACTGAAATTCGAAAACAATGTACAAAGGATTATTATTTACATTTTGATAGTATACTTATAAAATATTTCGTCTCTGCTACTCTCACATTGTTTTCATTCTGAGCTGCTATTTGCACCGTTAACTATTGCTATGTAGTTTACAATTTATGAACTATGAATCTACCGCGTCAACTTAATATCACAGAAACCTTTGTTTTGTGTCCATGTCATTTAGTAGATTGTGCTTGCTTGTGGTTTGCGAAATCATGTACAGACTTATGGGACTGTTTGAAGTAGACAAAAGATTCTGAACAGTTTGATTTGAATTATTTACTTTTTTCCTCGTCTTCCGGATAAGATAAGCAGCGTCGAGACAAGTAAGATAATCTATTAATTGCATTAGGTGGTTGTAACACTCAGTTGCCTAAAAGTTGTTTGAAATTAGCTACCAAACCTCAGAACTATCAGAATAGTGCAGGTCACTGATTAGCCGAAGTTAGCTGTCAAGAATTGGTAAAATAAAGCACATAAAAAGTGGTAAACGCAGACTACTGAAAAACATCAAAATGTCTTTGAATAGTTACAATTTGAAAGCATGTTGAACAGAAAATCGCTGCAATGTTGCACAGCTATTGCTGGAAATCCATTAGTGAGGCTAAATTTTCTAGCATTGAATACAGCTACTAATAGCTAACTAATCTGTCAGTAAAAGCGATACAATAACTACGAAATTCTCGTAACTTTAGGATTAGCACGGAAATGCAGACACGTTATAGCAATTTTAAGCAATTATCCGCAATAGATAAATCTGATATGTTTGTTTTTTATAAAGGATATGGGTTTTAGGTGTGTTTCATATCAAAATGGAGTGGGCAAATAAATAATAAACTGCTTCAGTAACGAAATGCAAATGAGTATTGATTTAGTTAACCTTATCGATCATTGAAAAAATATCGGTACTGACTAATTTATAAAAGAAATAAGCCATTTAGTGTGAATATGTTTGCATCTTCCCAATGATTTTGTTAGACTGAATTTGACCATTTCCCTATTGCTTTATGTACATACAGAGTGGATTGCGCGATACAGCGTTAATTCAAGAGAATACGGTTGGATTGCAGCTGGAAAGAGGAATTAAGGATAAGAGTTCTGTCTTATTTGAGGCTCGCAAGATGAATAAGTGTGGATATCCAGACCCAGTAGATAGCGTGGTGACAACTGGAACGAACGGATTGCATTTGAGTCCCAGAGGGGACATCAACACTTGAATGTAGGTATATTTAACTGACCAGTCTTAAATAAGACGAAACGCACATCCTAGATTTTGGCTGCTAGCGACAATCCAACTACAATTAAATAAGTAATAGTTCCATTATGCATATTGGTAATTGAATTAATCTGCAATATTTGGAATATTTACAAAGCCTTGAAATATTGTTACGGATTAGATAGCAAGATAAAAACTATAAGAAATTCCCTGTAAGTGTTCCTATTGATGATTGTTATAGCCCAAAATCTAGCCATATAATAGCGACTTAAAACCTAACTCAGTTCGTAAAGGCATGCAATTACACTTCAGCACTACGCTTCCAATGTTCGTGTCCTAGTTCCAAATTATTCTTATGATAAAAAAGAAAATAAAAGTTTATTTCCAGCTGCAATCGACGATAATTCATAGGAAAATACGTGAGTAAGGTGTCCATAAGCATCAGCTATGAGAATTTGGGTTGATTGACTTAAAGTCGCAGAGTAGAGACTATTTAAGAAACATTTTTTGGTTAATCCTAGTCAATTTCCTGGCACCATCCACGTAGTATTGGGTCCTATAGTGTTCCAGCATTGGAATGCAATAAATTTACATTAGTAAATTTAGTCAATTCGAAATATTGTGATATTATGTAAAAAAAATGAAGGAATGTACGTAATTCCATTCATATGTTCTAGCTAAGTTTCTGCTTTGTAGTCAAGTCCAGTCCGGTAATTAATATAATCCAATAAATGGGCAGATTTATATCCACTATTGTTAATAGCCCAATGAGTTATGTTGCTATGGATGGCTACGCAGTTGTAGTGGTGAGGATCTGTTTTCTTTCTGATGAATATCGTAACTCACTAGAACTGACTCCGAAGAAAAATTAAACAAGCCTAGTGTTAATCTACTCGCCTAACTATAATCCTACGTAGCGTAGAATTAAAATGGGCTCAGTTAAACTTAACTGAAATCAATTTACTGTTCACATTTTATTGTTCGAAAGTAACATTAACTCAAACAACTCGGGCAAAATATTTCTTTCCAGTTAGCTCCTTATAACAACTCGACGCTAATGCGTATATTGAGAGATTCCATAAGCCTTATCTTATCAGGAATACGCCACGAAATAGCAAAATATTGGTAGCTTATTCAGACTGTTAATAATGATCAATATCAACTTCGTATATAAGAAACATATGGTTCAAGTCAGTACTATAAAGCTTCCTGTTTGTTATGGTTACATTTAGTCTAAAAATTGATTGATAAATCGATAAATTCTAAAAACAAACTAACCCCGAGTAAATCGCAAAAAATCCCTCATTTCTAATGACTGAAAGAAGTACTTGGAGACTATTACGTTGACTAGAAGTAGCATTTCCGATACCTGCAAAGTTAAAATTAAATTGGAAAAGTATCTGAAGTACTTAGATAAATGACAAAGTATATTGGGACATAACAACTGAAGCCAATGGCGTTAGTCAAGGCCATTTAGAATAAGCGAAGGTAAATTTCAAGCGATTATATCTTTGTGGAGTCCTAATTGTGGAGCATATATGACGACTGGGTTCTTGAAAAACACTATGTTTAATTAGAATTACTTCTTGTCTTGAATATATTCCTAGTACCTAATCACACTAGCATGTGTTACATTTTATTGGATTTCAGCAGAGTACACGAAATATAAACTGCTGAAAGACACGGTGGTTATAAATAGGGTCCACTATTTACTTATTTTAGTTATAACTTCGTTTCAATGCAGTTCTGGAAGCAGTTTTGGAAGTATTTGGTAATGCAAAATACTTGAGACCTATTTTATTGTATTCAGAACCCCTCATGCATTATGCATCCATCAATATATACTCACCAACGAGAACTAACGAAAAATTTCATAAGATGGCTCAAAATAGTTGTTTAACGTAATACTGTTACAAAATATAGTAAAAATACTCTTTTATTTAGCGCAAAGAAAAAGTAGGTTTAACCATATCAGTACAACGATGTATTCGAGATCAACCTAGTGATAGTGATATACTTTGATGATAATAAATGGGTCATATTTATACATTCGGTCGTGAAGTGACCACATTTTCAGTATTCCTTTACAGAGCTGAATTATATTCAGCACCATGGCATAGGAAGATTTTAATGAATGAAAAGTTAGGATAGATGTCAGTCAGCCATATAATTAGTATTTCATTTTTATATTGTCATTATTACTATTATTATTATTATTATTATTATTATTATTATTATTATTATTATTAGATAAACGATAAGATGAAACTCATTTGTTACTTGAAAATGATTAGGGAACGAAGTTTACGAATTGTCCATACAAATAAAACTGATGAAATGAATTTTTAATACTGTTATCTTACCGCTCATTTGCATTCGGTTTTTCAAGAGGTCTAACGGTTGAACGCAAACTGAAGCACACATCCTGTAAAATTAAGTGACGAAAATTAAAAATGATCAGTACTGCAGGTATTTATTTCAATAACAAGTAATTAAAATTCATACTTTAGGATCAATATTTGCATGGTACAGCACCACTTAGAAATTTAAGAGTTGTAGTGAACACATACCGCATTAACAAGTCTACGTTGATATCATAGAGATATAATATAAGGTCCTTACAACAAGACATATACTGTAAGCTAACAAAAGCATTTACTGAATGAAATCAGAAATAACGGCTTAATGAAATGTAGTTAAGTTAGAAATAAGGATAACAATTCAAAATCAACGCATCTGGCTTGTAGCAGCTTACCAGCTATGTGCATAAAGGAAGTAGCCAAAAAGCACAAAACATCTGTTTAGTTTCTGCTTGACATTCTACGGTATTCCAGCCAATATCTCAACATTATAATAAACTCTATTCAAACATTTGCTGCTAATAGACTAACTACTTGTTATTCCAAAATGTAGTTGAAGAAAATGTTGAAGTACAGTGAACTAATCACTATTAGATCTGTTGTTCTTTTGTTCACATCTCAGAAGCTAACAAAAGTGAAATTCGGTATTTATTTTAAAAAGCGAATGAAATAAACTTTACAAAATAACAGACCTTAATAAATGCTAGAAAAGAGAAAGAAGATTTGGTTCACTGATTCAGGCATTTAACTGTTAGTCATTCTATCTAGAATTCAAGTTCCACTCCACAAAAATGTAACTTCAGTAATCGTCCCATATAATTTGTTCTTAAATGTACAATGGTGTGAAAAAAATTCGCATAAAGCCAATGCAACTAAGTTAATACACTGTTTTCAACACAATAAATATTCGAAAACTAGCTTCATTACTTGACTTCTAGCCAGAAAATTGTGAAGCTAGCATAAAGCTAGGATAGGACGGTTAGTAATTCAATAGTAAAACTACTCATGACGGATATAGAAGGAAAAAAGTACTAATAAAATAGGACAGGAGCATAGGGACTATAGTATTTATTTCAGCAAATAATGTAAGGAACTCTGGGAGTATGAACACCCCGATGCTGAACAAAGCAATAAAATAATTACTGCATCAAGACAGATGAAAATGACCGTAAGACAGATGAAAACATCTGACCTCCTCATCAAGTAGACCATTATAAACGATTCAGGAGAAGCTAACAGAAACAGATGTTCGATACTTATACACTGCGTGGCTCAGCAAGAATACTTACAGCTGACTAGAACTGTACAAAAAAATTGTGGAGTAAAATAGGATCTGAAACAAAATGTAAAAGGAAGTGAGACCAAATGACAAAAAGTAACAAAAATATCACATTAAATGTACCCAGAAGTTCCTCCTAATACGAATTTCATTGTAGGTGGTATCTCGGCCTTTTTCTCAGCTTGCATGGTTAACAATTTTGAATGAATGCCTTCTTTGGATGAATAATCTGAACACAAAGTTAGTACACTTCACAGTGAACAATTAGTACTGAAAAGTGGAGTACAAAAAAATTAAAAGTTTAAGCATTAAATACGACCGAAGTGGCATCCAATCAACACTACGAATGGCATTTCAAACAATGACTAGAATCACACCTCTTAAGTTCCATTTCTGGTATTGAGATGTTGAAAATAATCAACAGACAGTTAGAGAAACTACTATACAGGAATATATACACATACAATGTCTACAATGTCGCAATGCAAGGACATGAGTACGAATATGATACTTAATTTATACAAGATCGTCACAAAGACAATCTAGTCTACACAACCTATATATATATATATATATACAAAACATCCACTGCATACATATGCAGCTAATCTTTGTTTAATGTCCAACAAGAAGCAATACCATGCATTATTTTATTAGATTTTGACATTCAAAATGGTAGATTTAGATGAAATCAAAATGCCTTGAGAATTATATTGGAATTATTGTACCTAGAATTCTCTCCACAAATGTGAAGTATAAAGTTGTCATCAGTAATTTCAATGTAGTTAAATTACAGCACATCGATACAATGAAATAAAAATAAAACCTAAATTTTTAAGTTTACAGAACATAATTCTGAAACTTCACCTACAAAGCGAGAAACTCAGAGCTGGCGCCGGTGTGTGAACTAGACTGCCATTGGTTGATTTTGAAGGAGCCTGTTTCAGTTTCAGTTTTGGAAGGACATGAGTTAACGTTATGCATGATGTTTCCAAACTTTAGTAACTGCGTATTGAAGACTTAATTTTAATAATTTTCAGTTTACCAAGTTTGAGAGCGTAGAAAATATAATTAGCTTTATCAAATTATTGATCCCAAACCTACGGATTTTCAATTATATTTTCAAAATTTTCTGTATTTTAAAAGAGAATAAATAAGATGGGTTTCAGAAGCATAATTGTCAATAAATAGTCTCTTAACTGTGACTAAAACAACCTAACAAAGAAACGCGACGTATTAATGTCAGATTTTCCATGTGAGATCATAGGCGTATTGCATATAGAAGACGACGTTCAGTAACCTACGTTTAGTAACAAATTATCGGCATTTTATGCGTCAATTTTCAACTAGCATTTTTGTTGATGCTTTTTTTAACTATGTGTATCTACACGACAAACGTTAATTGTTCGCATGCATGGTGCACCTTAAATCAATATAACGGTGGGTTTCAAATTGTATAAAATATTGTTAGTAAGGCCTGTGCCACATTGCGTTGAAGCCTATGCAACAATTTACTTTGGGGATTATTTATCGCTACAGCTCACTCCTCATACCGCTAATGGGTACGTGTGGACCATACGACGAACTAATCAAAGGATAAAACCCAATATGTTAGACATTGGTAAACGTTTCTTTCATGGCTTGCGATGTTGTGCAGCTTCTGGACGTCAGTGTCTACCCTAGGGTGTCGTTGCATATAACATATTAAGCAAAATGTATTCTTTTTCCTCAGTGTCCTTTTTTTGTTTCAACACGGACTGAAAACCCAAAAAACACTTTTAAACATGCATATATGTAAACACTTTAATGGCTCATTGCGGCTACGAAACGTGTAAAATTTGGACAACCCCCATATTAAAAAACATTTTTTAAATATATATTTCGATATAATTTTTTTAACATACCAAAATGTGTAAAACACATATTGTAAAGCAAAAATGTTTATTTCGTATTTTTAAAACAATAGCTTTACAATACGTAGGAAGCAAGAAATCGGGAGAAAATCAACAGACATAATATTTGTTCAAGTACCCTGGAAATCGTTTATTTCTACCGAAACGTGTAGCTTTTGACTATATTGAGCTCTTCGAAGCTTCCTTTTGTTTGTTGGTGATTTCTTGAGGCGTGGCGACTTCGTTCATGTCAAGGTTCGGAGGTGTTATGGCGGGCTCGACATATAAAGGTTTTTAGCGCCTAGGTACGTCTCGAGCTAGTGATAGATGAAACCAGATTATTGAGAAATAGGTCTTTATTTTATCGGCGTAGGCAGGAGACAGCAGAACGCGGTTCTAGTCATTCAGACAAACAAACTCTTCCAAACGTTCAATATAAGATAATAGGGAATAAAATTCCTATGCAGAATAAGGAAGTAAATGGATACTGGAGTCTATTTGTTTTGTCGTATGCTTAAGCTTTGGAGTAAACTTTAAACTAGTCAACCTAAGTTGCTACATTTGCTCCCTCTTAGAACGACTTCCTTAGGAACGTCGGTTCGATAAACATACCGAACAAAATCAAATCAGTTTTGTAGCTGTACCTTTGTTCAGAATTACCACCTCGTCCAGCGCCTGACACTCAATCAGTGGCAAACAGTCTGTCAGTATTTGACTACACTACGTGTATTACATTTACTTTTTTGAACTTGTTGTCTAACCTTGTAGCATTCACATTCTGCTACAAATGATGGTGAGATACCAGATGAATTTGACCTCTTAATGTTACTAGAGCTTGAAAAGTAAGAGGGTAAGAAAGCGAAATAAGAATATCTAAGGAAATACCTTAAGTGGACTGCCCCTTACCATGTTGGTGAGGTACGACCTGTGAATGCGCTGTCTGGCAATCAGGTGTTTGCTCACCTGCCTCTTGCGTATCCCTTAAGTAAAAATTAAGGTGGAATCTACTTTAGAACAAAACAAAAACCATGAAGCTCAATCACACCTAAAGAACTGCACCACCGTTTGTATAAAAGGTTAAAGTATAACATATATATATAATTATAATTGATATGTGGTTCGTTTCTACTTAAGTGTTTGGTTTCCGGAACAGCTTGGCCATCTGGAAGGAAATAGGCATGGTGTAGAGTCTTGTGCACGCAAATGCATCCAAAGAGAAGAAACTATTATTAAAGAAAACATGAACATGTATAAGTTCGTGAACTTGCCAAAAGTCGGAACAACTCGGCGACCTTGAATGTGTGTGATGGCCGCCTTTTATGACTGGTTCGTGACGGTGGGTACTGACAGTAACCGTCAGGTTGAAAATTATAGCAAACGCTTAGGATAGAAATTGAATTACGGAGAACATGAGAATGTTTAGGCTTATTAGGGTCAGATCAAGCTATAAATCTATACCAACTATACAGCCAGTGAAGAAAGCTTGTCGGTACGGTACCGGATGATATCTCCAGTTAATTAAGTGTTCGAATGTCGATAAAGTGGATGGAAACTATGTGGTTATCTGAGAAAACATCGATTTTATCTGAGGGAATTATTACTCCTAACCTATGTCTATGATGGTGGTATGGACTTATAATAATTGTTTGTATGAAGCTGTGGAGAAACCACACTATTTAATGATAATTTTAAATAAGTTTATCTACCCGGTTTGTTAATAGTTCTATCAATTATATCAATCAAATTACGTGATTGGGGAGTCATGACGATGCTTTATGATGATATCTCGAAAGTATTGTAACTAGTTGTAGTGTTGGTTTGCGATAAGCTGGGAATAAAATGACTGCTTATTTTTCAATGTTTTGAATCTGTGGTTTAGGGATATTAGATGCGGTACCTGGACTACGTTAAACATCTTTTAAGGAAGCTTATATAACCGCTAAATTTATGAGAACAAGTACATCCAGCAGTAACTACTGAGATGGGTTTAGTGACAAATTCAAGGTTTAGACAAACAGAAAGGAAAATTGCCGAATTTCAACAACACAGTGCCAGTACAACGTGTGTGTACTTCAGTTCGTCGGGCAAGTTCAAATGGAATATAAAAGATTGTAAAATCTAACAACAGAATTTAAAATCTTAGATACGACACATGCCGTGTCTGTCAGTAGTTGTTGAGTTTGAACTGGCTTAACTGAACGCAAAGCATTTGCAAGCCGATTTAAGTAAGAATCGAGATCTAGGTTTATCGAGGTGGGAGCGGATTCCACTAATTTATCCGGGATTTGAAGTATGGTTCCATAGATTAATTAGGTAAAATTGCACTTGGCATCTTTTATAGTGTTGCGAATTCCGAGTAAGACTAGTGGTGAAGAGTTGGTCCATTGTGGGATGTTCGTAGCTGACAGTGATGCTTTCAGCTTTCAATGAAATCTTTCTACCAAAAGGTTGGATTCTGAGAGGTAGGTGGTTGTTCGGAAGAGTGTAGTTTCAAGGAGTTTGGTTGGACAGCAGAACAATCCAGATTCAGACTGACGTCCACGGTCTGTCGTTATTGTAGATGGACAACTAAAATTGGCTATCTATCATTCGACGAAAGCACAAGCGATCGTTTTACATGTGATGCATTTCAGTGGAATCGCTTCTTGACAGCGTGTAAGTTTTTCCGCGTATGTCAGAACAAAACAAAATCCGTTTTATTCTAGTAGAGGTCCTACCAAATCAAGATAGACGTGGTCGAATCGAGAGGCAGGGGTTTGGAAAGAGCCGAGAGGGCATTTTAATGCTGAATTACTTTGTTCTTTTGGCAGGCCACACAAGAGCGTGTCCGTTCTTTAATGTCCTTATTCGCCTTCAGCCAGCAGAATCTTTGCGTAATTAATTAACACATTCCACGAACTCCAGGATGAGAGAGGTTGTGGAATGTGTCGAAGATGATTCGTCGATAACTCATGGGTACGAGTGGACAGGCTCTACCTGTAGAAGAGTCACAAATTAAAGTGCTCCTACCCTTCCCAATCGTTTTTGTTTGAAGTTTGAGCGTTGTTGTAGATAACTCGTGATGAAAATCGTTGCTTTCATTTTGAAGCCGTGCTAGTTCAACAAGGTCGATCACTTGGATACGATTGAATGAATGTATTTGCGACAAGGCGTCGGCAACTACATTGTTAACTCCAGACATATGTTGTGTTACAGTAGAGAACTGGGAAATGTAATTTAGATAATGCGACTCTCGTGGAGAGTACTTATCTGAAAATGACTTCATAGAAAACTTCAATCGGTTATGGTCGGTGAATATGGCAAATTCCCGGTCTTCGTCAGAATGCTGAAAGTGTCGTACAGCACAGTGCACGTCAAACATCTCACGTCTGAAACTGCTGTATCTTGATTTGGTATCACCTAGTCGTCTTGAGAAGAATGTTAAAGGTTGCCAGGCTTAGCCAATCTATTGTCGCAGAACTTCGGCAATGACTGAGTCAGATGCGTCAACCGCGATGTTGATAGGAGCTGCTGTATTGTGATTTACCAGGATAATCGTATTGGCTATTGCTTGTTTAGTTGCACTGAAAGATCCCTTCGACTCCACATCGATTGTGAAAATCTTTTAGTTTTCGCAAAGCTGATCCGTCACTGGTTCCATGATAGGTGAACAGTTAGGTATAAATCGTCTGTAAAATTTTACCAATCCATTGAATGCTCGCATTTGCCTAATGGTGGTTGGTTCTGGGTACTCTAGAATAATCTCAACGTTGTGATTTTGAGGTTGTATGCCATTAGCATCAATAATACGCCTCAGGAAGTCTAATGAGTTTGCTTAAATTCGAAATTCCTAGATGTTATTGTAGTTCCATTTTGTTGCAGCCTTCCAGAATCTCTGTTTCGATGTTCCATATATGTTTTCTCATCTGAGCTTGCTACCAAGCAGTCGTCGACCTATGAATGGAATTAATCAGGCCTACGAAAGACGTAATCGATGAAAGCTGAAATGTTCTTGCTGCATTTCTTAAGCCAAACGGCATTTACAGGAATTAGTAAAGGACAAATGAGTTACTATAACTGTTTTGGGTATGCCGTTTACGGACATCGGCATTTGATTGTATGCCTTTACCAAATCGATTTTTAAAAACACTGTCATCCCCTTCAGGATGGCCGTTAAATTGTGAATGTCCAGTAACGGGTAACGATCATACGTAGTTTGGGCGTCGAAACGTCGACAATCACCAGGTGTGACGCCAATGATTGCCATCTTTACTTAGAACCATATGTAATGGAGATGACCATGGTCTACTGGATAGGAGAATTATCTTCATGTCAATCATACAATCAAATTCATTTTTTGCAATCCCCAGTTTTTCGGGTGCTAGTCAGCATGCTGTCAACAATACAGGTTGACCTGTAGTCGTGATTTGATGTGTTTCATTGCTGGTTGCACATGATAGTTTCGATGTTGCCTCATTCAGATCTAGATACTTGTCGCGTATCTGCCATACGTGGGTATTCTTTTCCGTCAGCTACCTGTAGTCAAAAGCAGCTTCGTGTTTCCTATCACATGAAGTTTCATGAAGGACACTGACTTCTGCCCAGTATCGACGCTGTAGCGTACCTTCGTTACCACATCAGTGACGAGTAACAGGCGGCTATTTCCACCGGCTACGATTGCTGCTAACGCGCGCCAGCGGGATAGTTTCCCGATGCGTGGATCTATCACGCAGTGCTCTCGAAACTCGGCCTTTGCGTAGTAGAACCAAACAAACATTGACAGTATCAATGCCGACTCCTGTGTAACTATTTATTTCGGAGTTTATTTCCAGCAACACGCGTTAGTTATGTCAATTTCTGAGTTCAATAGTGTCATGACATACAGACTGTATAGTGATAGATGTGCACCCAATAAAACTTGCTAGTATGCTCGAGGGTATTAGCGGTTTCATCAAAATTACGCCAAGTACAGATTAAAATATGATAACACTGATGAAAATGTTATGTAATTGCAGAATTAACTCTTAGGCAGTGTTGCAAGACATTAGTAACACTGAAAATGTAAACTTGACTAAAATTTTTTAAATTCAGCCCAATTACTTAGTCCTGACTGCGGCTCATTTTTTTAGTTCAAATTCGCGGCAACATTGACGACACCGCGTTCCCATACTGGTTAGTATGGGATTTTTGTGCGCTCTTTAAGTGCTTCGTCGTTTCGACTGCTGAACTTGAGCCCATTTTAAGCATCGTCGAGCGTTTAAACTGCTTTGAATATATCAGCATTAATTATGAACTCGTTAGGTCTGCAGACGTACGTGGAGTTATTTCATTTTCCATCATTGGCTCAGTCGAATGTTTTCAATCTAACGTACATGCAGTCGGGTAATGCAAGGCGGTTAAAAAACAATTCCAGAACATATGACGTTCTGGTTGCATTTTTTCGTCCAGGTGAGTGACATTCATCTTAGTTTCTTTATTTTAGCTTAGTGAGCGACCCACTTGCTAGCAAATATTGCTTTACTACACATCACTTCGATATAGAAGATAACATTATTCAGCATGTAACGAAAACTATTGACTTTGCTTACTTACCAGGTTTTGTAGGGATTTTATAATGGTTGATGAGTACATTTGTAGGTGCTTCAGACATTGTTTGCACTAATTCATTACACGATGAAATAACTGACGAATACTTCGTTGCTATTGGCTTTGTAAAGGTGATACTTAGTCTGGTTTTCTCATCTCTTCTATTGCTACTGTAGGAAGGAGAGAAAGGATATCTCAATATATACAGGTCGAAGTCAGAAGAGAAGCTACCTGGTATGTTTTACTTAAAATGTAGTGAATAAGTATTCTACGCAGAAGATTGTTTAAGTTATTCCAAGTTGCCATGTGCTCCCCTTCATTTGACTCATGCTCAGTAAGTTGCAAATACTCTAGTTGTGTGTTTACAAGATTTGCTACACATTTCAAATTGTTATTATCTAATGCAAAACTGTCACCAGTGCTCGTTTTTTTCTAGCTTAGCTTCTCTGATTGTCTGACTACTGAACAAGTCGAAGTTGAAGACACCTTCCTTTGGTAGGTTCCGAGGGTTGGCCATTCAGTAGAACAACGCGGAAGCCCAGGGAACTCCGTTTGTCCTTGGCTTTTAGGTCCGCCTGCTATGTCCTGGGTTTTTCTGATCTAGTTTTGTAAAAATTAGTGGATATGATTGGACCAAATTTAGTTGTTGGTATTTTACGCATACGTCGATGGGCAATGCTGATTAGTGGAGGAGTAGGATGGAAAAAAGCTGCGGGCGACCAAACCAGAACAAGGTACCAGTCCCCGAAGTTATTGATAATTGGGCTGAGCCATGTTAATAGCTACAGGCTACTTGGTTGGGGTCTGCGTGATAATTGTGACCAATTGTTAGAGTCTTTGGGTAACGTGGCTCATTATCGTCCGCAGCGACATACGCACATCTATTCCTTGTCCTCCAAACCTCTGAATTCATGGTTTTCTTTCTGGAATTTGATTCGACATGATAACTTGAACTTATGTACGTGCGTACCAAGTTCTTCGTTGTCACTGACTGACTTATCATTTTATAATTCATAATTAAGTTATATCAACATCATACGTAAAAGCGAAATGGCGTGACTCTTCAAGCCGAGATTGGTAAGGTAAAACCATAGAACTCTAGTATCCAGTGGATGGCAGTCCTTCCTCTTTCCAGGAAATCAAAGTCGCCCTGTAAGAAGTGGCTAATAGCGTTCACAGTTTTCTTAGTTTATGTCACTGTGTAAATCATTGCGAACATATTTGGGTCCTTTTTGGTAATCGTTTTCGTATCAATATTGCTGTAGACCCTTTGGTGACAGTCACAACAGTGAGCCGTATTATTATGGTCTTAACGTGCTCACCCGATGATCGCCAGAGGTACAACTTGTGTCATGAAATTTTCAGTGGTAGATATTCTCTATCTTTAACCGATGTGCATGGGGATTCGCTTAGCCACATTAGTATGCATTAACAACAGCTTATATTAACTTACTGGTGCATTGAGGTCAGCCTATAATCCTCGTGTGTAGTCCTATTTTGCTATTTCACGCCGTATCTTTACATTCGTGTAAAATAACACTGAATATTTGATGGCTTGTGGGATTTTGATGACAACGAACAAACATTAATGTAGTCACATGTATTCGAGAACGGGAGAGATCCAAGTTAGGTAAATGTGGTAAATTGGTCGATGAGGTTGTGAATCTTCATTGACTGAGGTGGTTGCGACATGTGTTGCGTATGCCCAACCACCGTCTTCCTCGACGCGCAATGCTGGCTGATATAGGAATAGGATGGGCAAGAGTTAGAGGTGGCCAAACTAAAACATGGCATCAGTCCATGAAGTCACTGACTGCCGGTTTAAGTCGTGTCGGTAGCTGCAGACTACCTGAATGGGGTCCTCGCGATTACCGTAACCAGTGGCTAGAAACACTGAGTGACATGACCCAGAATCGGTCACAATGGCGCAGATGTATTCACTCATTGTCCCCCCTTAAATCATGAGCTTTAAATTATTCCATAACTTTGTTTCTACTCTCCCTGAACCATATTCTATATGTTCACACTCCTTGTTACTATTATTATTTTATTGAAGTAACTTCTACTAATGGTGGTGGTGCTAATCTTGCGGTGCCATGGTGGTATGGCAACTTGAACCGATGCACACATGTGCCAGGTTCTATGTTGATTGTACATACACATACATACAAGTTTATGCATTTGATGGAATGCATTAATACATTCACTTTGTACTCACTATCGTATCTGGTATTTTCGTTCTTATTGGTAGTTTTGTCAACGCTTATATGAAGAAATATTGAGCTTTAGCTAAATTGCGTATTCTTTAAAAATAAAGAGATATCAAATGATATCAGACAGTGGCTATGTATTAATCATTATATGAGTAACCAAATTAGATTAACGTGAGTTCAAATAATACAATGCAACAAGTCAAAATAGTGCAACCAAATTGCAAGTTCGAACTTGTTCAACTTTGTCATTGTGAGTCAAAATGCTTCATAGTGGGACTTGTTTGTGTGTATGAATGTGGGTATAACAAACGTGTGAAGAGATTAGAATGGCGATAATTTGTATCAGTTCGTTAAACGTGTAAGAAACTCGAAACCATTTGATGATAGTTGTTCGGATTGATTGTCCAATTAGGGTGAGTGATATGTCCTTCCTTTCTATTAAGCGCAGTAGGGTTTATCAAAATACGAAATACTTCAGCTATTCACCTTTCTTTATGGTTATAAAGACCTTTTTGTATAATTTAGATGTTATTGATGTCGATTTTATGGCTATCGCTGATTTTACTTGCAACTTTTCAAGGTTTGGTTTTGAACAATTTCTCGAATAGGAGGAATAGAAATTCATACGATCCTAAGTGATATCTCGGGAAAGAATGTAAAGCCGATTTCTCAAACTATGTTTCATAGCAGAAAAATGAAGTACTTTCGATAGCTTTGTCTTTAGTATCTGTATCTGTTGGTTAAATCAATTTGGATTACCTAAGCGTTTACTTCATGCCTTTCTATATTTAGGCAGCAAAGGCTAATTAGTTTGTTTTTTGTTACCATTTTAGCTGTTTGATTAAAGATGAACTTCAGTGGGCATTCTTCTTGTCTTTTGGTGAACCTTTTAGCGAAATTTCCAATCAAAGTAAGTTTTGCAAAGATTACTTCATTATGTTTTTATATCCAGTATCACCAAAACTCACCTACTGAGGTTGAATTGTTTAGAATTGGATAATTTGTGACATCACTATTAGTTCACCTTTAAGTCATAATGCCATTGTTACTAATAGAGCTCATGAATTCACGGAGTTATGTGATCAACAATTACTTTTTCTATGATGTAACTAGTTAGAGAATGAAAATGAACTGTCTCAAGTACGTGAAAGCAATTTTCGATGTAAACTGCTATCACTTTGTGGAATGATGGATGCTAGGAAACATTAAATATGATTAACACTACTATTGGTCTATCCTGTATCTTTGACACTACAGAAGCTACTATCTTCAGATTTTGTTGTTAGTGCTGTCTACTATTCTTGTAGTTAGATACCTGTAACTCGGCTGATTTTTTGTCTTCCCTCTTACCGTTTCAATAAGTAGTTCGTTAGATAAGTTGATAGTGGGAAGTAATTTTGTTCATGGCCATTTATATGGCTAATCAAATGGTATATAATAGCTGATAACAGATTTACACTGATAATACACTAAATGACAAGGGATGTTGTTGCTAGAGTCGGATATTTCACTGAATGATGAAATATCAGAAGATAAAGCCTGGTGATTGATTGTAGAACATATTTAAGGTAATGCTTGTGTATATTATTTTAATATTTCTATCTCTCTCTTCAGTCATATCTTATACACTTTGTTTATCACGCTGATGTTATTTTAGACCGTTTACTTGTATTTGCTGTTTTTGATGTAAACAATTCGCTAACTATTTATATTATACACTTTTCGTATGCTCGATGTGTCAATTATTACTCATTTCTCATTAAAATGATTATTAGATAAACCATCTCAAAATCAACCAGGAGTCAAAATATTCTCCAAATTAATTGATACTGTAAGTTTTTGCATTTAACACTGGCAACTTATACATTAGTACTAATATATCATTTTTAGTTATTTGAACAAATTTAAAGTACCTTCAGCGGATTGATACGTACAATATGTGCTGGTCTAGTCGTCTTCATTAGGTATATTTCCACATTGAGCTAATGGACAATAACTGTGACAGTGTTAAACACTAACTAGTGAATTAACCTAAACACGAAACCTATGCAGATGAGTTACTGTCAAAATAGGCATAACAAGGTCACAAGGTTTTTTTGACAAAAATAAATAAAAAAATAATTATTAATAATTGTTTTTGTCATTCTTATATTTGCAACAATCTTTCGTATCAAGCACAGTTATATCATAACACCACCTAGTTTTATAGGCATTTAGAGCTATCATAGGCTAGTTTAAAGTTAAAAATCTTATTTTCTCCTGCCTGTAGAATATTCTCGAACAAGTTGAGAGTGACCAAAATACCGGAAGCTCAGGGTTAAGCCAGTCTCAAACATGTCACTCCAATCCAGCGTATGGTGAATTACCATTTGATGTTGCTGTGATACTTTTTCCAGAGCTAACAAAATTGCCAACAACATCAATGTGAGTTTTACAGTATGATATCTCATACAGCTCTCTGTAAATTTTAGTACGATAAGAATAACAATTGTAGCAGAATAATTCGGATTCATTTTATTTTGTGGTTTCTCATTAACTTCAAACAACCTAAAATTGATTATAACCGTTAAAAACAAAGTGGTTATATATCATGTCAGCAAAATCTTGAATAAGTTCGAAGTTGGCATGTAAATGTGAACCAATAAGAAGATATTATTTGTACAAGAATTAAAAGCCACTAGTACAACTTATTCATAGATTAGCTATGAAAAAATTCTAGAAAACAGAGGAGAGCACGGACAGGACTTAGCATATAAATGACGCAAAGTATGCATTAATATATGCGAGTATACTAATTGATTAGCCGAGTAAAACTCAAATAAGAAGAAACGAAACACTAGTATTGAAAACATGTTACTTAAGTAAGTATTAAAAATGAAGTTCCCATGACTGAACATGATTGACTTCAGTGTCTTTTTGGACACAAATTTGGTTGGAATCTTTTTATTGCAGTTGCTTTGGCGAAACGTAGCATTTGGATTTTTGTGTTTGTTGATTATTTTGAATGAAACTGACATGTGAAGAATATGTCCACTGTCAATGAAGTGGTGGACTGTTGCATTAGTAAAAATACTTTATCCTTTCAAGCTCAAGGATATCTTCGGAAATGTGAACAGTGACCCTTCTTTCTTGTTCTTCCGATATATTTGCTTCGGCAGTTCCGAGTACATTGGTAGACGCAGTTAGAGGCTACAGAAGACGGTTTGTCCACATTTGATTGTCCGAAAGAATAATTTGCCTGATAAGGTGAGACTGACCTAGCAGCGAGATAGGTCCTTTTCATTGTGCTCTTTATTCCCGAAATCAGCAGATTTGCTTACTTAATTTACTTTTTATGTTCTGATTCTCAAGTCCCTTTGTTATCTCACACTCGCCTCTACCTTATTTTGGCATATTGTATCCTATCATCATGTTATTCTTGTAAATCTGATCTTATCGTGCTAATGTGGTTTGGTAAATTGGATCTATGGACGTATGTCTCAGGTTTTAAGTTGTTCGTGTTGACTGCTTGTAAACGCTTGGCTATATAAGAGAATTTCAAGGGGGAAAATATGGTCTCTGCTGGAAATTCAAAGCACTCATGGATAGGGAAAATTAGCTTACATTTATATTTTCTATGCGATATTAGATTATACTTCTCTGTAATTCTGTTTCTTGTTTTACGACTTCTACCTTTTCGTTGGATGTATACTCTGCAATTTCAATCACTCAATGAAACGTTTGCTTTTATTATTTTTCTAAGTACATGACTGTCATTAATATCGTTACATAGTAGAAATAGTATTACTCATTTACCAACTACAAGTTTATTTGATTATACTCACTTTTGATCTGTCTTCTAGTTGTACGAGGACATATGATATTTGTCCGGTCAAATCAGTGTAAGTAGTTCTAAGCTCTAGCCTGTAACCCAGTGTGATAGCTGATTGCCTTAACTATTAAACTTACCATCCCATCACTAAATTTCGCGGTTATCATGCGATCTACTTACATTAAATTTCATAATCCTTGTTATTGGTTTAATGTTGATTAAATTCTTGTTTGATTCCTCCATTTCAGTTTTCTACATATGGATTTTAAAATCATGAATAATATGCGTCTTTCAGCTTTCGGCTCACAAGATGGATGGTTTGGTTTATTTGCTGTGGATATGAAATCTCTTGGTATGTTTCTTTTTTTGCCGAAAAAGTTCATATTGTATATTTTTTGATAACATCTGCAAATTTCTGTCATTAAATTATTTTTCGCGGTAACTGTGTTTCTAGTGGAGTAGTGGTTTATTGATTAAGGCATCCGATTTCCAATCATTAGATCACTGATTCAAGTTTTGCTCCACTTAAATTTTGGCAGTCGGGCAGTTACAATTGCCCTCCACATATAAAGCGTGACTCAAAATCAAGTACACTAATTTGTACTTCGTGAGTTATCTTTATAATATGTCACAAATGATTGGGAGCTATAGGTACTATCGTTTACTCATACCGCAATCAATACAAGCATATGTCTTATTTACGAAATATTGTAAACATGACATATCTGGAGGAAGACAGGTGATTGGTCAATATCGTGTGACAGACAAGGACTAGGTCTTGTATATTTATCTCGTATATTATTGGTTTCTTGTTGTTGTAATACATTCGTGTAAGTGGCTAGTTGGTTTCTCGATATTCAGTCGGGTTATTGTCTCTGAGCAATGGATTAAGGCAAGGCTGAGTGCTAGCTGTAAGACAGCGCTGCAGATAACAGGATTGATAATATCGGCCATCCCTACGTCAAATATAACAATACAGTTCATAAAAGTATATTAGTGCATACTGTTAGCAGACATGATTAGTTAAGTAAAACAAATGAAAGTAGAATGACGATTTTTAGTGACGTGGAATTTCGAATGGACTTCTGTATCAACGAAAAAGATGTCGAGTAGTTTTCAACAGCCTATTATTTTGCAGCTTAACGTACTGTAATTCATTTATTACACTGTTTATAACTGACTTGAACTATGTGCATACAAATCTAAATCCATTTTCTATTGGCTGGAAGTCTGTTGAATAAACGCTAATTTTAATTATTCGAAATGCTTGTATGGATTGATTGTTTGATCTGAATATATCACCTATATATATATATATATATATATATATATATATATATATATATATATATATATATATATAATTTTTGTCTCCCTTCAGGGATCATTCGGCATTTCAACTTATCTCATGAATCACCAATCACAAGCATTAAGATATTTCAGCGGTTTAATGTGTTTGATTTGACTCCACAAGAAGTGATCAAAGATGATGATGGTAGTTTTTTTTTAATTGATTAGTTTTTCTGTTTATTCAGTACTACACGTTTAGAACTGCATGATATTTGTAGCGAAAAGTAGATTTTAACAATTTTCTTTTTATATTTACTCTGCATATATATATATATATATATATATAACATTAAGTAAAATTAAAGACAAATCTTTGCAACGTTGTATATCACGTTTATGTTTTAGTTACTATAACTAGGTCAGCCCTTAAACTGGTTTCATCGCGTAGTATGTGCTAAATCTAGTATTGTATGATAGTTTCGTTTCTCGTTGGCGCGCATGAATTCTACCTTAATTGCATCTCGTTCTGTCATAAGACAACGAAAAGATGTGAATAGAACGGGTGGTTTGTAGAATAAAACTTGACAATTGTTTTCAGAACTTCATAACTGTATTTGTAGTGACGTCCGATAACTTATCACTTCAACACTGCATGAAACACAGTAAAGTACAGGAAAAATTAATAGAGAACAGTATGAGATAGCAGTGGTTACACAAGCATTTATAAATTAGACGTGCCTATAAATGTATTGATGATGTATTTATACCACATCAGGTTCTGTAACATATTTACTGATGCCCTACATTAATCTTATTTCGTTTCTCCGTTGACTAAGTGATTTTGTAGCAACAATTTCTCGTTAATGGATGTATCTAAGAAGTATATCAACCTTGTGGAAGCTATTTTCCTGAATACTCTTGATCGAATTCAAGCGTATATGAACTGCCGTAGTGATTGGTGATAATACTAAATTGTGTTTGTTAAGACTTCATTCTTTTTCCACTTTTTGAACCTTATCATGCACTTTACATTAGAATGTCCCTTCGTTCAACTTTCTAGTTATCCAGTAGGTGTTTCATTTATCAACTTATTTAATGTTGGATGCTTTGAAATAATGCGGATGATTCGTAGTTTAAATATGTGGTTCTGGTGTTGTTTAGTTGTCTAGTTCTCTCAAAATCACTACTTCTGTTTGAAGTAAGCGCTGAAGATTTTATGTTTAACAACAGCAAAGCCACGCAATCAAACCAACGAACTCAGAGAACCCAACACCACCAAAATTTAACATAAGTGGAATACGAAATTCTAAGTACAGTCGTTAATTGCTGTTTCGATTTTTGCCGAATTTAAGAGGTCAGTCAGTCAGTTACGACGTATTACACGTTATTTATTTTATTCTTTGTAAAAATAAACATCTCAGGTTTTCATATTTTTTTTATTTGTTTCATTATAGAAGAGTCTGTTATCAAGAAAGATGTTAACTGTTTAGTTTGTTCAGCTTTCGAACCGACAGTTGTTTATTGGTAAGCATGCATATTTCAAACTACATATTGCAAATCAATTACTAACTGTGATTTGAAATTCAGTCAGTTATTTACAACACAGAACCGGGTGAATGCATGCATCTGTCCAAGTTGCCATATCACTTTAACACAACAAAATAATTAATAAAGTACTTGAAGAAGTAGTGATACCAGCAGTTGCAAAAAAGTTAGACACCGGTCAACATTACGTGCAGAGGTAAGCAGTGATTGGGCAATCGTAACACAAGTCCATACCACCTCAACTAATAAATGATTCGCAACATGATCGGCTGACTGACTACGTTTCCCTTGTGCTCTGCCTCTTACTTCTGTATTACTTACTCTATGATCCTAAAATATGCGTACAGTGTTCAAAAAACATCCACAATCAGATTGTAGCAGTCTACAAGTGTCACCTGTGTTTCGAATCCTTCTGTAACGCTGAGCGGACCGTTGCGCATTGTACTCGTCTTTTGATTAGCAGACGGATATCCGCCTACGCAACAGGTAATATAAAATGGCAGAAGCCAAATGAGGTTTCCGTATGCGCGTCAATATTTCGTCAGACACTAACCCATCTTGGCTTTTAAGATAACTTACTAAATTCACTTACATTGGTTATGCAGTGGGCAGAACCTGGAAAGATATTTTACGCTGTGCATCTTTATTAATTTTCTCTTAACCACTATACATTCTAACTAGGTTTAAAACCATATTAGCTTATACGATCGTTCTGAAAACGTTTGGGATAATCTCAACGAACAATTCTCTACGTGACTATTGTATTTTTACTATGGTAGTTAAAAAGTGTAATGATACTAAAATTGAAAATTCCTTTCCTATTCCTACGTTGGCTAGGGCTGAAGTAGGATGGAAGAAGGTTAGGGGCGGCCAAACCAAAACATAGCGTTCGTCCATGAAGTCCTTGACTGTTGGTCTAAGCCATGTTGGTAGGTGTAAATTACCTGGTTGGGGTCCGCGTGATAGTCGCAATATATGATTGGAGACACTTGACAACATGGCTCAGAATCGGCCACAGTGGCGCAAGTGTATTCATTCTTTAACTTCATCTAGATCTATTATTATTTGCTACACACCTTTACTTTACTCTTCCCTCTTGTATTCTATTATTTTGTTACCTCTGTAATCTCGTAGTGTTAATGTGGTATAGTAACTTGAACCTACGGGCGTATGTGCCTGGTTCTACGTTGTTGCTGCTGCTGATGATGATCCTATTCCTAAACGATATAAGCATTGTGTTATAAACGTAGATCTCAATGATTGAAAAACCCATCATCGATTCAATTTATTGCCAAAGTGTTTAATTAAATTACCCATAAAAATATTAGTTCACTACAGTTGAATAATTGTTGAATGCTAATGAACCTTAGATTGCTGCTTCATTCCTGTATAGTACTCTTTAGTAGCATGCATTCATGTCTCTCTCTGCATTAGAACTAACTGAAGATTGTCATGTCTGGTAGTGAGCATATTACTCATAGACTGTTGAGCCTGAATTCAGTGGTCCATGGTTTACAAATTCAATCACTTCATGATATAGCATGACTATTGTACAATCCGATTGCTGATCTCTGTCTTACTCCTTTATGTTTAATCATTTTCACGCTTCGTGTACGCAGAGAGCAGACTAGTGTGACTACGCATGTTAAGTGTTATTTACTGTAAAACCACTATCATTTATATATTTAATTAATGTACACACTACATTTTCATGATGTCTCATAGAATCGCCCCATGGTCACAGTGCTTAAATAAATCGAGCTTGCTGATTATGAAAAGACCTACGAACCCTGGCAATGTAATAAAAATGTCCTTACACAAAATCGACCATTTCACGTTATTTGGGAGACGAGATCCAACTTGTAATACCGTATAGTAGTCACAAAAATTTAATGCTAGGCTTCAGGTTCAACGTTTGGGGTGATGATTAAAGTTTAATATTCGAATTTAAGGCTATTTTAAAGCTAGAACTTAGGTTCAAATAGGATCAGACTATGATTAGGGATACATTTTAAGGTTGTTACAAAAGTATTCGATTATGACATTCCCTCTACAAATAAATTTCTAGCCTTACATTAAGGATTTCCGAACGGATGTATAATACAGTAAATCTTATCTCATTCTGAACACTAATAATAACCCTAGGTCCTAATTCTCATCAGTTTTCGTTTTAGAGTCAGTCATTTCATAACCTTTTTGATTGGCTGAAATAAACTGTAGTTCTATCTGGAGTCACTCAGCTTCATGCACTATACATTAGTTCTACTAACTGTGTCAACCTCGAGTACGATGTTCCGGTGACTTCGACTTAACAATGAGCAAATCTGACAGGATTAACCTCACATGTTTCAACTATTGATTGTTCAGCATTGTACAGACTAATCTTCTAAATTTTGTATAATGAATGTATTCCTAATGATTAAACTTCTTACATAATTATATATGGAACTTTGTTTCCTTATCATTTTAGCAATATATTCAAAAATAATGGCTTCAGTATACAAAACCAATTAATTTTGCCATTTAGTACAGATTTTGATCATGTTAACTGCGCTTCAGTTGATGATTTTAATTTAGACGGAAAGTGTGAAATTATACTTGGAACATTTGGACAACGATTACTTTATTATGAATGGGAGCTTAATAATCGTACTGAACCAACGAATGGACAATTCATGTAAATCGTTCTTGACTATCCTATATTTATATTACAGTATGAATGTTTAAGTGATACGTAGATTTGTTAAATATTTTTGGTGTATAGTGGTAAAGCATCTATCTTTTAATCAGGAGACCTCAGATTCTAACCCAGTTTCACTTAATTTGGTTAAGTTGATCAACCAAGTACAATTGCTATTCTGTAGATAAATAACATAAACCTACTAATCTGGCTGTGATTCGTCATTTTGAAAACCTTCCACATTTGTAGTTGCAAACCGGGTCCTTTCTTATATTTGACCGCTACTTAGTATCGTTATTATATCATAACTTATAACCTGTCGCGGCTGATTTATTTTAATGGATAAATTAACAGTTTTAGACAAAGGATCATAATTTCTACATACTTTTGTGTATATCAAATTGACAGTCGACAATCTCCACAACACCCAATTACAACATAATTAGTTGTTTTCTGATATTCTTTTGGAAGTTTCTAAATAGTACTGATAGGTTAAATTTTTCCCAGCAATTTTCTGGCTTTACATGACTTCCTCGATGAATTGTCGTGATCTCAGCAATTTTTAGTAGTTACAAAGTTTATGAAGCTTACTGCACATTGCATTGTAAATGGTGGATTTATGCTCGTCGCATGACCTGCACTGGGAGCATCTGCTAATGTAGCTGACTCTACACGAGCAACTAGTGTTTTCTACTCGCTGCATAGAGATACCGAAAACGAAAGATAAGTTACCGAAGTTTGCCACTTCATTTTGTATCTAGCAATTTAACTGCTCTTGTGGAGCAAGTTACACTGGTAGATGCTCAATGAATTTACTTCGTGCTCGTGAGCACCTCCTAGTGTGGTTAACCAAAGGTGTCGTTAGAAGCATCAACAGTTCAATACTAGCTCATTTAATTCAAACATCGCATGCCACGTGCATAAATCCACCATTTACAATATTATTTTGTGTAAATAATTATCTGCAAAGACCAGTTAGACTCAAGGTCTTTAAAATGGCCGATACGATAGCTATGCGGGTCAAGATGCTAGAACTGTGCATGCAAAGGAATTACGTTTAACCCCTTCCCCTGCTTATGGCCAACGAAAAATCCATTAAACCAATCTCCACCCTAATCATACGATGACTCAATTATAGTAATGCACATATATGTGCATTTCTATGATATCAGTTTATCGTATCTAAATACTACTCTGTTACTTGATAATAATTTTTCAACAATAATATTCGTAAGTATTATTTAAGTTGAATTGTGACTATCAAGCGGAATCTGGGACTCACATTTTGTCTAGTGGTAAACGCGGTGGCGTCTGACACAAAACGGACTGGGTTCGAATCTCAGTGTGATAATCAACATTGTGGTGCAGGCACATCCAGCCTATGAGTCCCAAATAGAACAAAACGGGCGTCCTGGATTCCGCTTGCTAGTTATAATCTGACTCAAATAACACTTGTGATTAATAGCTATATCGAGGTAATCCTCTTAGGATGCACATATAGCAACAGAGACTGATCAGCTTAAGTCCATAACAAACCAACGGGAAGATACAAGTTCATCCTAATTATTAACATTCGTATTTTACAAATGACTCGGAAAATTTATATCCGATTCTACTTGATATCCAAATAATGTTGTATCTGCCTCAGAACTGGCTATTTTCGTGACTGTTAATTGTAAATTAATAAATACAGAACCTCCATGAGCATTTATCGAAAAAAATTTTTTCGTTCAAACATCTGATAAACGTAAAAGCATTTGATAAACATAGGAATTTTTAAGCAATTAATATTTTGATATATTATCGGAGCCCATTAAATCACCATACATTCTTTTCTCACTATGAAAATCATCTGTAAATGAAAATTTAATTATCTTAGTAATCATCTAGCAAGTTTGTCCATGCTGATCTTCATAACTACGCTTCAGCATTTTTTTGCATTATCTTTTAGATTAAGAGCTCAACGTTTACTTCCTGGTCCAGTATTTTGTATATCACCTGCACTGGATCTAATCGGTGAAGGTCCTCTGTCGTTGGCTGTCCTAACTAGTCGTGGACTTCATATATTTCAGCATGATACATATTGTTTGGTAAAGGAAATCCATCATAGATTGAATACCCAATCATTCACTTTCAATACCTAATTTGTAAATCGATTTATTTCTTATTATGTGTATACTAAAATAACTAATATCTGACCTGTAAATTCTTTGTTTTTGTTAATTTTTGGTGAAAATAAATTTTATGTGGTACACTTGAAGAATCAGCGCAGGAAAGCAGAATAGTTCTACTCATCGAAAAATTATTGACATCTGTATTTTTTTATTAGGAGGATGGTTTTAGTTAGATACCGTTCTCTGAGCTGCATAGTTTAATCCATCTCACTTTATATCAAAAGTTAGTAGCTATTTGTTTTCAAGTTCTTTGTTAATAAGTAATACATTGATTTCATATTTGTAGTTATTTTATTGAACGGGGGAATGACATAAAGGACAGTTATGTAATCTAGTTATTTCATTTTCATAAGCACAATGTTTACATGTTGGACACATCCAAAATTGATAATCTGTAATCGGCTGACCAGTGACTATGCATATAGGAATTTTTGTTTCACTGTATATTTTTAAAAATAAAACATAAAGGAGACGTTAAGCACTTCTTATCATCTGTTATTACATACAGAACATCGTAAATACTTTATTAGTTTACCATCTAATGTACTATTTCACTAAAAAAATGTATTGTATTCTAGCAACTTAATGTGAGTTTTAGATTGGATCTTGTTCCAGAGTATGCTCGTGAATATTTAATTCCTACGATATCTGGAATCTTCAATGCTAGTATTATTCACTACACAGCAGTCCTCTCTTCTTTAACCTATGAATACGAAACATGGGCTTTGAAAATAGAAGATATGCGTAGGCTACAGGTCTTTGATCACAGAAGTTTTCGAAGCGCTATCTGCATATAATAGAATGACCGGGCAAGCAATACTCACGTCCGACATCTTGTACTAGGGGGGAAATGGCATATCAGCCAATGAGGTTGTGAATGTTCCTCGGCTGAAGTGGCTTGAACACATGTATGCCCAACCATCATCTATCTCGTCACATGATGGCTGGCATAGGAGTAGGATGAAAGAAGGATAGGGACGCCAAACCAAAAAATGAAATCAGTCTATGGAGTCTTTGACTGTTGGTTTGAGGTATGTTGGTAAATTCAGGCTTCCTGGTTTCTGTCCGCGTGATAATCGCGACCAGTGGATAGCAAAACCGGGTGAAATGACTCAGAACCACAGTAGTGCAAATGCATTCACTCTTCACCTTTATCTAAATCTTAAGCTCCCTCATACACACTTTTACTTTATCCTTCTCTGCTGTGTTCTATTGTTGTGTTATTGTTGTAAACTTGATCTCGCCATGCTAATATAGTATGCCAACTTGAACCTATGGGTATATATACCAAGTTCGTTGTTAATGACTGACTGACAGACTCATTTCGTTTTTGAGCCATACCTTCAATTTTTAGTCTTTTTAAGCCTTATTGATAGTCCAATTATTTTGACTCCTTTTATTTTGTCAATATGATATTGCTGTATTGATATGTGATAACATGTATCGATGCACATCTATTACACGTCCTGAGTGAATTATAACCGAGAAAGGAGTCATATATTTATATTTAAGGAATCATAAATCTGGCTTATAACTCATTATCTAAAAAAAATTAAACAGTGATGAATAGTTTGCTGAGTGGATGTAAAGGTTACTGAACAACCAGCGATGCATTATCAAACTAGGATTCATATTAGTGATTGCATCAATTGTCTTTTAGGCTTAAGGATGCCTAAGAATTCTTGAGGACAATTATTTTGTGAATTCAATGTTTCCTCTAAACAGGCCTTTGTGTTAATAAGTTTTGTAGTAAGGTAAGTACAACAGTTGTAGCGAAATGATATAAATTCATTTTAGTTCGCATTTTCTTGATTGTATGCGGTAGATGCGAAAACAAGAAATTGTTCTTACCTTACTAAAACGTGGGAGGAACTGTAAATAATAAGTGTTTGTTAATTATAAGTTGAAACCATTGTAAAGTGTTTTAAATACCTGCGAAATTTGACATTTCTTATGGAAATGGGACATCAACTTCAACCTTATTTTGGTAAGATTAGATAAAGTAGTTGATGTAAGTTCAGTATAATCAAATGACATCAGTACTCATATCAGTTGGCAGTAATAAACTGAAGTGATCGAATTAAAAAAGCACAAGTATTAGGCAATTTGATTATGTTCTCCTACCTTTCCAACATTGAATCTATATCGGAAGATCCCAACATATTCTGTTCATTTATGGGTTGATATCTATAAAAAGTGCAAAGAAAGTAGTCATCTTTTTTATCTTGTCAAGATTCTGTGAATTTCTAGATTACTTTTCACTAAAGATCACATTAAAGTGTTAAGGTTATTTACGTTTTAAATCACTAGGTTTGTCATATTCAGTATTTCGAATCATTTTTACGTCTCCTTAGCAGGTGGACGCTATTTGTTCAAGTGTAACATTGATTCTATGCATATGAAACTGTTCTCAAGTGTCTACCAGATGGAAAGTACATATAATGAAAGTCATATGACGCGTTTAATCTTAATTTACACCAATTAAGCGGTATTCATCCACTAAGTGGATGGAAATATGACCAAAATGGTGGACTCAGCATACCTATTAAAAATCTTTCAGATAAACACAAATTACCTCAACAAGTGTATTAATGCACGCTTGTTTTCGAATTGATACTTACCTAGAAAATAGTTCTAAAGTTAACTCTCTGATTTCTTTTTGTTCTTTAGATGAGATATCTGTTAAGTTTTCTAATTTTATAAATGCTTTAGAACATATAGCATAGTTTCGCGTGTAAATAGCACATAGAGCTATAAAAAATAAAAGACAGTTATTAAGTGTTATTGAAAATTGAACACGAATTAGGTCAAGTATGACGTAGGACACGCCACACGTACATCAGTCCAAGTTACCATACCATACTAACACCTACCAGATCAAGTAATAGCGGAATTGAAGACAAAGCTGAGTGCACCTGCTCCTTTATAGCCAATTCTGAACTGTATGCCACTTGTAACGACTATCAGAGCCAAACCAAGCAGTTTTCATTTACCAGTGTGGTTTAGATCAACAGTCAGTGATTCCATGAACTGGTGCTATGCCTTGACTTGGGCCTCATATCCATCCTACTTTATCAGCCAATGTTGTGCAACGAGGTAGGCGATGTTTAGGCATACTTATTACATAACCTGACTATCTCAGCAGGGGTAGGTCCATAACCTCTGACTGGTTTGCTGTCTTTCTGTGGCATTATCTCTGTAACTTGACCACTTGTTGCTCGGTCATTCCGCCCCACACGAGTGATGCTACGAAGGCATCTATGGTCAAAGACCTTCAGCTTATGGATATCTTTAGGAAAGTGTTACGTAATTACAGTGACTAATATTTTAAGCACTCAGTCAAATTGGTTACTGTGTTGTTGTCACAATAAAATAACTTTTCTTTCTTATCTGCAGAAACGATCACTAATGAAGACTATTCTGGTGAGATCGTGTTTAGCTCCCAGACTTTAGCTTAGATATAGCTCAACTTACCCTCTCAAATATATACGAAAATGTTTGCAAAATTATTTTGCTACGAAAGTATATTCATTAGGTCAATAATCCGTAAAGGATTGTTGTTTTTCTTTGTTTATTTTTAGCACAAAGGTGATTAATCTCTATCACCGAACAAATATCCTTAGCATATTACCTAGTATATTCGGTATGTAGCTCTCATTGAAATCCGGGAAGCGTTTAATCCTATTCAATAATGGTCATCTTCGTGTTGTTTCATCTTAGTTCTGATTTTCATATTGTGCCTGAAACCTAATTCTTATCGTTTTAAATATTCAATGCATCGCCTATTGAGCTACTCTGTCTAAATAGCCACTAACTTATGTAGTTGTGATAGTTTGTAGATTACCAAAAACACAGGACAAAATCTATGTTCAATCACCTACCAATTAAACTATGAATTATAAGTGGATTTAAAATATCTTCATAATCTTTCAGTAATTGAGCCGTTCTTAATGCACGATTTATTGAACCAGAATATAGTTGTTTTTCAGTTAACATGAGATAATGATATGCTTCAGCACCTCTCCATGGTTGATCAATTAACCGACTTATTTCATTTGTTTTAGTTAACTGAACATCAGAAGTTAGAGATTTTGCTGAATTATCAAACTCTTCCAATGAAAGTTTATTTGTTAAATCATTTAATTTAGTTTTTTGTAATATTTCTGATTCTTTATTAATGATGCTATCATTTTGCTTGATAACATTCTTATAGTTCATAATAGTTGTAATTGAATCTGCATTTTTACATTTCATTGAATTATGATCTTGTTCAGTTAGTAGTAGACCAGCAAGTGTAGAGCTTGCCATCAATACACCCTGAAATGTATAAAAAGATATACCGAATAAAATAAGATAATCTCAGATGGTAGGTTGTAATTTTCAAAGATTACAACTATGTTTCTTTTTTGTATGTATTGGTAGTAAGGGTAATTAGTTATAACATTCGCCATCGTATTCATCTAATCCTAATAGCTGATAGAACTCTTTATAGAAAACTGGGATGTAGAGGCTGGTATAAATGATTGAACATCCCATGTTCTATGCATGGATGTTAGGTGGTTGAAGGAAGTTTGGCAGTAAACGCTGAAACTTGGTTTTATGCTAGTGGAAACCCACCACCCACCACAGTCTAGATAGCTTAGTAGTAACGTCTCAGACTGTGTATCTCTATAACATGTGTTCAATTACCATAAGGACTATGGGTCCCTTCATTATTACAGTTATAACTTGATTCCAAGTACCATCGAGAACGAGACATAGATCCAGAGTATCATGTTGACTACTTCTTACAACCTATCATTGACTACATGCAATTATGAACATAGTAAAAGTTCCTATTCTTCATCTTCTCGAAGTCAGGTATTTTACTAGATAACTAGTAAACATAAAAAGTGTGACTTCGACTTGTCAACTTTCACCCTACTTATTTTTAACTCTATGTCATACGACCTTAAACCAATTACTAGAATATGCGTCATAATAAGTTTAAACAAAAAAATACATTCTGCTGCAAAACTAAAGGAATGATGATGGTGTTTGTAAAAACAATCAATAAATTTGTTGTTACAAAAGGGAATATAAATAGGAAATGATCGGTAGAAACCGATCACTGCTAGAGATTACCATTCAGTGATCAATTACTTTAAACATTTTAGCCGTACAAGTGATTAGTCGCCACTCAAATAGCTCAATGATAACGTCTGGGACACAAAATTAAGTAACATGTTTTCAAACCTTATACGGAGACTCCCATCCCCTCAAGTCTGTAGGTACGCCTTGCCGACCAATGCCAACCACTACAAATTGAGATTGAGATAGGTTTCTTGCCCATCCACTACCTCTTACCATCTGATATTGATGAGTGTATAGATAAGTTTAATTCATGGATATAAACACTTTGACATGAAAGAGACATAATTTTCTGTCAGCAAAACGATCCTGTACAGAAAGTTTTTAAAAGTGAACAATGTTAGTATTTATAATAGACGTTCACCTTAAATATATCAGTAAGTTTGTATAACTCCTAGACACTGTTATATAGCAATATAAACTCAAAGTACTTACTTCACCGCAAGCTGAATTTCTTGGTTTAACATCAGCTTGTAATTTATTCTGTTCATAATACTGTTCCATTAATAGACCTATAAGGACATAGATTTTCTTCATACATAACGGAGGTTTATTATTAGATAATCGCTTGGTGTTTTGAACTTCCTTGATAGATAGTAGTATAATATGAAAACAAAATGGTGTAATTATGAATAGATTTAAATGAATTTAAAAGTACTTGGAATGATAAAAAAGACAACAAGATCACATGAGTATTCTAATGAAAGCTTGAAAGTTTATAATCAACAGTTGAAGGTCGTTGACAACATGACCAAAGTAGGAAAAAGACTTTCATCTTTCCAGTCTGACTTCTAAGTCTTGGACAACTAGCTTCATAAATCTGTTTCACCATTTCAATTCACCTTCTTGTTTACTTTTAAATACATTAAATTTTCTAATTACATCATGAACTAATTTTAGAAAAAATAATCATCGAAAACTGGAAGAACTGGACAACCACCTCTATATAGAATAGAACTATTTAACAATGAACATCTTTGTTTTCATTATCTATTTCTCTTTTTGCATGATAATCCTTAAAGATTACTAATATACTGGAGCTAGAGATGTTAATTGTTCGATGCCGATTACGTGGTTTACAGGTTTGGTGCTCATCTCATAGACCTCGTTTCATGGGTTTGATACCTGTTGAGATTGTGTATGTACAGTCATAACAGTACCATACCAAAACAAAACAGCTCCCTAGTTATAGGTGATTGTATGACTAAAGTAAGCTCGTGATATGAAACTTTAGTGTAACCATGATCTACTTTTCTACTGAATAAAACGAGTAGTTTACAGATAAAATTGATAATAATGAACTAACCGAATATCACAGATGTTTTATAATTTCCTTTCAACAGTTCCTTACCTTTGAATCCTGGAAGATGTTACGAATTCTGTTTGCATAGATTAAGTCGTTCAGTTTGAAAATTGGTTAGGAAGTAAACTGAACTTCATGAATTAGGTAAAGTAATTTGAACAATTTACTGTTTCCAAAGCCTACGTAATTGGCACATTAGTTGAGACCAAAACAATATCGCTTAACATCTGATTCATAGTTTACATGATTTGTAAGAAATGTACATTACTGTAGTGTATGACTCACGAAGGACCACTTACTTTATGCAATAATTCTGCAGCATCTAAAAATCGGCCAGCAAGTTTATATAATTCAATGGCTTCGATTATTCTTCCTTGTTTGATAGAACAATTAACTGATTGATTTAGCAAATTATCGATTCGTTTTTGCTGTGACTGTTTTTGATATAGGTGTGGATGTTGTTGATACTCGTCGGTATCTTGTGAATCGATGCATTTTGCTAGTTCATAGGCAATACGCCATTGATTTTGTTGTAGACAGATATCTATTGCTTCTTTACGGTGATTGGACTATATAAAGTAAAAATGCTTTTTTCTAGAAAAAGGTAAATCAACTAATATGGTGCATGAATTTTGAAAACAGCTTAAACGAAATTAGAAGTTCAATCCTTCAACTTTATTAAGACTCATCAGTAGGAGACAGTTAACGCTATTTGTGCTATTGCAATTCCTTATATTTAGTTTCGATTGTTAGACGTTATCATTAAGCTATTCAATGTGTTACTGGCTTCATTTGAGAAAATGTTACGTTACACTTAGTAGGCTGTGTTCTGAATAATTTAAGCATACAATATAGAATAGTTTGTTTATGGCTAGGAAAGAAAACTTGTTTGTTAATTGATACTGATTTATAATAAAATGTTGTGAGGTTTTAATCAGTGAGTGATTTATGTAACATTTTAAAGTTTAAGTTAATGACATTGACGCTAATAAAATATAATCCAAGTTAAGGTTACCAAAAACCATGAGTTCAGAGTCCAACCCCCCCATCTCCTCGTCTCTACTCAGATCAACATAAACTAATCTTAGTTTTATACCAGCTAGATTCTGCTGGACGTGAATATCATATTCCGAACACCGTGGTCTATGAAGATCCACAGCTTCATCAACCGCTATGCCCTGTTTACTTAGCACCGAAAGTATAATCTTAACATCGTTACATTCTGGTTCCCTAATATCATATCAAGTTTCAAAGACAATAAAGCCTGTCAGTTACTCAGATAGATATTTTTGGTGACATCTCGTTCACTGAACACGGTCTATCCACTCGGCAAAGAGAACTTAGCTTCGGAGACATATATGACCAGAAAGTAGTAACAACAACTTGCCAAAATATATATGATGGTCAACAGTATACTCACTATTCTATTGTCAAATGGTTATTTCACCCATACATCAGGCTGCAAGAAGTGACAAGGACCGAACAAGATTTTCAGATCCATTCCCAGATTTCGTCAGCTGTTAAACCATCAGGTTTAAATAAACTTCGAAGATAATTTAAGTGGTCAGTTCGCTCAATTAATTCATTCTTTATAGTCAAGATAAGCGTTGGAGTAGACCAGTCAAAAGTAATATTTTGCGGTCAAGAAAGGAACACATAGAGAACATGTTATTATTGCATCTGCCGAAGATTATATTGTTCTCCTAGCTAATTGTGAAAATGAGGCGTAACACTAGCATTAGAACATAATGGATTAAACCTGAGTAATTTTTTTCGTCAGTGAATAGAGTGCCATCTCACAAATTATTAAATTCATTACCTAGATAGTTATTATTCACATAGTTTTAACATAAAGCAAATCCTTCTAAGGAAAATTATGGAACTAACCTTTACTAATGCATACACAGCTTGTTGTATCATACCTAGATTAGCCAACCTAAGGCCAAAATCATATAGTGAATTATGACAATCGGGCATTTTTTCAGTTATTCTTTCAATCCCTTTATAGTCTTCCAGTTGGTATAAACATTCAGCACATTTAGCCAAATCATTTCCTTGTTGATAATAATCAGCTGCTTTATCCCTTTAAAGATATTTAAAGTTAAGCAATAACGACAATTAAAGTTTAAACAGAACTTGAATCAATGCCAAAATTAGATAAGAGAATTTTAAGTTTAAGCAGTGGGCTTCTATCAGTTTGCAGAAATGAATACCATCTAAAATGATTTATTGATTTATTTAGATCACCTTGTTTCTCTGTTCAGGTTGTGTTGTCGATTCAAAATATTTTATCTTTTTCAATTTGTAATAGCATACCCGTAGCTTGATCTTATTATTTGATCCTGAGTCGAAGAGAATTGGTTAGTGTCACTTAAAACTTATTTTAAGAATAAGATGAAACCAAAGTATCAGTAAGATCAGTGACGGTAAGAAAAATAGTAGAAATGTAAAATATGATTCCGAAAGTACGAATTAATTCTTTGAAAGATATATAACAATTTTAGACTCTGAGTTTGATGAACTACAAAGAGTGGATGCATTTGAGACACTCTGGCCGATCCTCAGCCATGTCACTCAAAGTTCTCAACCATTCGTCACAATCGTGCGGACTGCAACCAAGTATTCTGCATACACAAACGCTTCCCAGACCAACTGTCAATGACACCATGGACTGGTGCCACCTTTTGCCGTGGTTGCTCCTAACTTTCTTCTATGCTGATATTACTCCGGTTAGCATTGTGCTCTGGTGATTGGGCATATGTATCATTTACCTCAACCGCCTCAGTAGATGAAGATTCACAACCTGATCAATTCCCTGAATTTAACCTCAACATTACTTAGCAATCCTAGCAAACTCGAGCGATGTTTCGAAGACATCTACGATCAGATATCGACAACCTACAAACGTCATCTACCCTTAATGCCTACGTTTACAGCCAAGCAGTAAACAGGACGAACTTCCGCGTAGCAAACAAGCCCTTTAATTGATAAATGGACATTTGACCCACGCCATAGGTAACGTGCGCTGGGAAAGCTAAATAAGATTTCTGAATTCATGATGAGGTTTCGTCAGAAACAAACCAATGAAAGTTGACCATACTTCCAAGAAAAGTAGTAGCTTAACTATTTCACTCCCTACCTTTGGTTCAGATGTTGATGAACACTAGTTAAGAAGTAACAATTGGCATATGGAGGGCGAGAAACACATCCCGAACATGTTTGTACTGTTGTTCAATGTGATTATAAGTTTCTCCATTTTATCAGCATCTTCACTAAGCAGGCCTATGTCATGTGCATATTCTAAGTCAATATGCAGGTCTCATGGTGTTCAGTGATATCCAGCTGATGACGATTTGTGAGCAATACAAATAATTTACATTCTAACTGTTGTATTTTATTGAAAAACAAAACTTTTGAAAAATCTTGATCTTACCACAACATTTGACTTAGAAAATGATCACCTAATGCATTATATATTTCAGCTTGTTCTAAATCTTTCACTAGTACACCAGTATCTTTAGTTAACTGTGCTACACGAAACCAATCACCTAGACGTTTTCTCAATTCAACTGCTAAATCAGAACGATCATTATTAAGTAGAAATGCTTCAGCTTCATCATATTTTTTAAAATAAACAAGTATTTCTGCCTTGTAAATGTTCCAAAATGAAAAAAAAAATAAATAAACAAAGGACAACTGATATGTATGTATTCTTAAAAATTTAGAGTATTATTTTCTTTGTTTCAATGTAACTAGTTATACTGAATAAAGCACTGTAATCATTAAACAATCAATTTATGTTACTAATTACACTTTGACATTACATGGAGTAAATTATCTAGACGCAGTGTAATATTATCATGTTTTGTAGGAAACTCATTTACTGACACTACATTCGGATTGGTTACCAGATGATTGGGATATGTGACACTGATTGGCTAATTGTTCTATTTGAATTAGATCGATTCGATTGGTTATAATGATTTCTCGTTTTGGATAATTTAAGATGCGCTAAATCCTGTTTTTAAATCGAACTTGCATCGTCATATATTGGTATAGAGCTTTGGTGTAGAACTAATCTGGATGATGGTATATCTGTACAGAGAATCGGAAATCACAATCTGTAGAGTTTATTCTTAGTATTGTTGGAACCTTTACGGTTGAGCTAAATTTAGTTGAACATTCGGTATCAATCATATTTGTACTGCTCAAATTGTGAGTCTTCCACAAGCTCATTAACGATTGTCATATATATTTTCCTTCCCTGATTATTGTAACTTTATTATGATCTTATTATCCCGAACCCTACATATAACTCCTCCAATTCTGCCTTTATTGTACTTCACATATCCTGTTACTGATTGGTCCAGTATATGATACAAAACAGCTATTGTTTCTACTCACTAAATAACTTAGTCTTAACTCTCATTCATTGGTGCTCAAACTTTCTATCCATATCTCTAGAAAAAGCTTAGGCCAAGCATTGTGCCGGCTAATCATCGTCCCCAAGTTTATCGGGTCGTAGTCATAGCACAAGTCCCATTGGCTCGTTTTCTCCTAGACAACTTAAAAATCATTGCAAATAGGTTATCTATTTTCATGATCTCCATTTCTAGTATTTATACAGGAACACTTAATCCCATACTTTCCCATATTCACTTTTTCCTATTCTTCAAAATTACTTAGAAATGAATTGATACACAAATAATTTACATGCATCATAAAACAAAATGTAACTTACTTTTCTTATTAACTTTGATTGAATATTTCTTAATCGTTTAATAAATTGTATTCCAGCATATTCTTGTAAATGAACGAATTGTAATTCAGCCATATCTAAATTTTGCTTATCTAAACAATCATCTATTAATAAACGTCTAAATAGAAGAAACCATATACCAAAGATAACAAAGATTCCCATTATGTACACAACAGTAAACTTCTTACAGAAATCTAGAAAATGGAGGACTATAACTAGACAATCATTGCTGATATTAACAATATCAGTGTATGTCTTCAAAAACTTCAAAAATCTCAGAATTACATATAAGCCTATAAATATTTTTACTTTCTGCATATAAACTATTGTAACGGTAAATAATCCCCAAAATAAATAGTTACATAGGTTCTCAACATTGATGCTGGCCATGTTTGGACACGACTGGTTGAAGACGCTCGGTCACGCATCACCAACAAATCACGTCATGCCGCACCGTGGGAAGCATCTCTCTCTCTAGTTTGCCACCCTAGACGTTTCTATTCCATTGCCGCTCTATTCACAATCAAATATAACTTCCTTTCCATCCTTTATTGCCTTCTGATTTATTCTCATTCGTCAGAGTGGGTTCAATCGTTAGAAGGTGCTCTGGTAATACCACAAACGTAACTTGGTCATATACCGAGTGCTCTTCACTATTCTTCGACATAAAACGTTTTTACATACTTCCTGTCTTTTGATATTATTTCGTTCTAAAAACATAAGACCACTAAAGATTACATAAAAACGATGTACCGTTGCATATGAAATTGGATATGAGTAATTCAGTATACTATGCTGTTGCTAAATAGGTGGTGTAATTGATTTGGTAGGTGTAGAACAATTGGTTCATTCGATTTTTGTGGATCAGTTGGTAAATATAATATAACTGACAAGAAAATGATATGATTAAATGTTGTACTACTCTTTACAAATGCTCTTCTAACAGACAATTTCCCTTTCATTTGATAACACTGACGACAATAACTTTGATAATGGTGCACTGAAACAACTTCCAAAGGAGATGCTTCTGTGATGCTCTTTCAATTTACAGCTACGATTTGCTAGACAAACTGAAGGTGTAGCTACGAGTTAATTTTTAGGCTGTCTTCTACCTGATTATTTCATGACAAGTGAAGAAAATGCGATACTGAGACCAAGAACTGATTGATTTAATCTGTACAAAAGCTACATGGATGGTAAATTTGCTATTTACAACAAAAATAGTGATCCCAGTCCTATGTTGGATATATCAATAACTATCGTCAATCAATTAAGTTCAGATTAAAATCAGAGAACGATTGCGAATTTCATTCCCTTAATGTTATATTGAAAAGAAAATATGGTGGCTCGCTCCAAAGACGTGTATACAGAAAGCAACCTTGAATGGTCAACACATGAATTTTTAAAGAGGGGCCCTACTGACTAGACAGAAAAATTTATTTCTCTTTCAATCCTCTTGAACCATGTGAATATGACCTACTGATATAAGAGATGATGGATTAGTAAAAATTTGACAAACACCTATTGGAAATGGCTACCAACTAGCATTCATTGACTGAAACCTGGAATAAAAACTGCAATCAGAAAGAGTCTCCACGGTTGAAGAGAAAACTCTTTTTATGAACCTTGAGTTGAAAGAAGACATTGAAACTAAGATTTTGCGAAGATGATTCTTGATCTCTTTAAAGATGGTCTTCTGTACAGCCAACCTTCACATTGTCTTCTTTAGTCAGCCTATGAATTTTAGTTGTTTGAAGGATAAATACCCACATTAGGCCATATTTATGTTCACCTATGGGTTTAATCGATCATGTAAAGTAAAGTATAAAGGCGGTAGAGTGTAGCTGCTTTGCATGTTCTCATCTGAACACTTTCCAGTTTTGGCTTGCAAAAGAAAAATGAAAGACATAAATGATTCAACAATGAAACATTTGATTTTCATTAGTCACTCTGCTCCATCGTATACATGGTCAAACGATTGAGGTCAATCAAAGCACACAATTGAAATCATCAAGTAATGCTATTACTTGCACGATACGATATTTCTTCGCTCTGTCTTATTTTCTATTAAATTTCTAAATTGGAATCTATATCATATCTTCGTATCTAATTTATTAAATTGCCCTATTACAATAGTTTGAAAAGTAAACTCACCTTAATCTACCATGTGGATTGTTCTTGATAAACTCTAAAGCATTTTCTAAACTGTTGTTTTGTAGAATTTGTTTAAATTCCCTAACTTTCTATTAATTTGCATAATTTCATTTGACAATCCGTTTGAAAATAATCGAAGTAAAAAGAGAATAAAGTAATTTTATAACATTAGCCTATCCGTTAATAAAGCTAACAGACAAGATAATGATGAAGTGTTGTACTCATTACTATAATAATTAACATTTATCGAAGTTAGTATTCCATGATGATATAAAGAAGGAGACAAAAGAACTTCAATTTTTCAATATAGGATAACTTTTCATCACTAATCTATTGATCATCTTTAAACTGGACTTACAATAAATGGGCTACTGAATCTGTGTTGTGTTTAAATGACTGGTGTTTTAAGTTTTTATTACAGTGACCTTTTAAAAATGAATTTAATGTTTCCCAGGTCAACTATATATTGCGTAATACTCACATACCCTATAGAAAGTCCTGATAGGTAAGATCTAAACTATTTTGTAAACACATATATGTTCCGAATGAACTTTTTGATTTCCACTTGCTCTGAATTAGTTATCATTTTAAAATAAGTGGAAAAAGAGGTTTATTATAGGTTTCCGGCAAGTGCTAAGTATCATGTGAAACAATTCTACTAGATTTTTTCACGACACGATTACAAAAGTAATCATTCATTATTTTATTTTATTAAAATGAGATTTATATTATGACAACCGACTTCAATTTTTGCTTGTTAGTAATCATCAGTGTGGTATAGGTGTAGCTTTCAGGAAACTCATAACGTAAACATGATACTACTGAGCCATTGATGTCCTTTTAATTATGAAAAGATTCTTCGCATACTATTTTAGTCGAAGTACTAAATTAATGTCGAAACAAAATTAGATTATCGCTAGTAGTGGAATCGGATATTTGCGTTTCATTCTGTTTGAAACTGGCCAGCTTGATGTACCTATACTCTAATGTTACTGTTCATCCTAAGATTCGGATACGATACTTTATGAACCTTTACTCTTTTCAAACTGGTAACTATAAATCAAACCCACTATCAAAATGAATTCATAAATATTTATTCACAGTAATTTCATAATTACTAGTCAGCGTATGAAACTTGGATGACTCAGGTTCCAATCCTACAAATGGTGTGAATCCTACCAAAATTTCAATTCGATATCAAGAAGTGGTCTTAGTTAAAGAACCATAGAAAACCTGGAAGCGCTAGATAGCTGTTTCCTCTTAGCACGGGACTCTTTAGCAGTGCCCAACCCTACTAGAGAGTGAAATCTAGGTCCTTCAGGCTTTAAGGTGAAATGTAAGCATGCTGATGAGTATCAATAAGTATGAAACCTAGGTCAGCAAGGGTTTATTAATAAATATTACAAGCCACCTAATACCAAAGTATAGTATAAAAGGTTTTTTTGCATTTATAGATAGTACGAATTACTACAGGTCGAACAAAATCAATCAATCAATCATTCAATGCCTGTTACCCCAAGTGGAGCATAAGCCGCCCACCAGCATTCTCCAACCAACTCTGTCCTGGGCATTCCTCTCTAGCTCTTCCCAGGTGCTGTTCATTCTCTTCATGTCTGTTTCCGATTCCCGACGCAATGTGTTCCTGGGTCTTCGTCTGTTTCTTTGACCTTTTGGATTCCACGTTAGTGCTTGTCTTGTGACACAGTTTGATGGTATCCTCAGTGTGTGCCCAATCCACCTCCAGCGTCTTTTCATAATCTCTTCCTCGGCTGGAAGTTGGTTAGCTCTCTGCCACAGAAGGTTGTTGTTGACAGTATCTGGCCAACGAATCCGAAAAATCTTGCGCAGACAGTTGTTCATAAATACTTGTATCTTCTGAAGGATACTTTTCGTAGTTCTCCAAGTTTCAGCTCCATACAATAGAACTGTCTTCACATTTGTATTGAAAATTTTGACTTTAATGTTGACTGACAGTTGGTTTGAGTTCCAGATGTTTTTCAGTTGTAGAAATGCTGCCCTTGACTTACCAATCCGCGACTTCACATCCGAGTCAGACCCTCCTTGCTTGTCGATTATGCTGCCTAAATATGTAAACGTCTCAACGTCTTCCAGAATTTCTCCGTCAAGTGTAATCGGGTTAGTGTTTGCTGTTTTGTATCAAAGGATCTTGTTTTTTCTTTTGCGTATGTTGAGGCTCACTGCTGCTGAAGCTGCTGCTACATTGTTGGTCTTCATCTGAATTTGATGTTGTTTTATGTGAAAGAAGAGTTATGGTCATCTGCAAAGTCCAAGTCACCTAGTTGTGTCTATGTTGTTCATTGTTTTTCGAGAGTGCCTTCAGATGTTGCAGTCTTCATGATCCAGTCGATGATCAGTAGGAAGAGGAAGGGCGAGAGCAAGCAGCCTTGTTTGACACCGGGCTTCACTTCGAATGAATCTGTGAGCTGATCTCCATGCACGATCTTACAGTATAGTCCGTCGTAAGAATTCCGTATGATGTTGACTATCTTCCCGGGTACGCCGTAATGTCGTAGAAGGCTCCATAATATTCTCCTATCCACGCTGTCGAATGCCTTTTCATAGTCGAGGAAGTTGATGTAAAGTGGTGACTTACATTCAATTGATTGTTCAACAATGAACCGTAGAGTAGCGATTTGGTCGGACAAATAGATTTCAGTTGATTATTATTATCTTATACAGTAAATTAATCTGTGTGATTTAAGGTTTCACTTAATTAAAGCAATAATAAATTGACAGATGCAGATCAGCATTATATGAATGGAAAGTGTTAGTGACTGATTACCATGTACTTATTCTCATGAGCTAATAAATCAATAGAGAAAAACTGATCAATAAGCTTTCCTAATTTTCTTATGTCATTATCAATTAAACTTGACTCTGCAAGATGAAACTATTCTAATTCATCCAGAAGAAGTAAACATTACAAACAGCAATTATTGAAAACTCCAAGTGAAGTGTATTTCAATTTTGATGTGAGGGATGGCCGAGTTATTTGACTGCTCACTACACGCTTAATACGAAGACTTACAGCTATTTCAAACTTTGGTTTAATCTATGTTTAGGTTGTTGGGGATGCTAAACCGTCAAAATTCACTTGGTAAACTTGTCGTTTTTGTAATTCATTTGTGGAAATCTGAATTTCACATTTTCGCTTAGAAAAGCACCCATTTTACCTTTAGTTTATGTTTCCCACTCAATGGGATAATAAATCTTATTGGTCCGTTGTTTATTTTACGACGCTATCTGTGACACTTTCAAGGAATTCTCTTTTTTTGTATATACACGCATGAGTTAAGTGCTTGTTATTTGTCTGTTCAGGCTATATGTGGAGCTACACATTACTTTCTGACGTTAGATTTATTCATCTTGTTAACTGATCTGGGGTGCAGATACGTAGCTTAGTTCTATCTGTTATTGTGTCATTGGTCAAACGTCCGTTAGCTGGTGTCGAAGTGTCACCCTAATTCACAAGCCCTAGCACAGGTACGAATCCGATTGAATGATCAAGAACCAAATAAATCACGTACCATATGTCTATTCCAGTAATAAAATCAGTATCACAAGCAATCCTGAACGGAAAATCATACATACAAAGTGAAAAGGCAAATGTACAGTTACCGATTCACTGAGTCACGATTTGCCACTTACCTACCAACGCTCTTATTAGCCAATAATAATTCTTGTAGGCCAGGTATATTCAGTAGTCGTTAAAGTACTTGGCTTCAGACCAACTAGTCAAATATTCTAGTTCATTCAAATGACTACAGTTTTGCCAGAGAGGTTGTATCACTAAGTATAATACTTAAACAGTATAGCTTAAATCCGAGTTCACAAACTTTCTGGATAAATGGATCACAGGAATTTAGTCCAACTACACTGTTGCTATGTATTGGAATATACAAAATATATAAAATCACTGAAACATACTTTAATAGGTGTTTTTAGAAGGAATTCTTCATTTGGTTGAATATTTACAGACTTGACTAATTCATCTAATAGGACACCTTTAACTTCCATATCTTTAAATTCATAAAGAAATGTTGATGTCTGAATAGCTGGTTCAGCTTGCAAACCATCAAATATATACATTCGAGTTTTCTCCATTATAGCAAACATATCAGGATTATCCTGTAAAATAATAAAGTGAGTAAAATTATTATTTATTAGTACCAGCCAAAAATTTCGATTATGTGTATGTACGTATGTGCTACACTGCCTTACTAAACAAATACTAGATGTTAACTTCAAGACTTGCTTCAATCTTTAAATAAAGTGTACATATGTATGAAATCTTACGGCTTTGAATATACGGTATGTTGATAAGCCATTCAAGAGTATTCAATTGAGATTGTCTAAAACGTTGTCCGACTGGATTCCAATTTGTTGTAATGGTATAGTACTGGAATGTCTAGAACTTGTTTTCCGTTTAACTGTAACAACTTAATATTCACTGAATAAGATATCTGTATTCAGGTTTGTTAGTTGGATTCGCTACATACTAATGTTCGTAGGGTACTGAGGAGTCCCATACTAAGATGAAACAGCTGTCCATTGGTTCCTGATTTTCAGTGATATCCTACTAACTTTAATCTGTAACGAATCCGATCGACAAAACTTGATACCTAACTCCACAAGCTACCTCACTGCGGTATATGTATTCCCTAAATTTGTCAGCTATCCAGAAATTTATTAGTTATTGTAATATTAATTCCGATTGTCAAGTTATTGTAATTTTACTATGGAGTTGTTCTTGTGTAATAACTATTATTTTCATTTATATTTGAAGGAAATGATAATTTTGTTTAGGACGATAATAAAATCTATCTAGCTCAGGAAAGCCAATCCCTTTAGTCATACATCATAAGTGAGATGGTAGATTATACAAATCTATCATCCTACCGTATATGAAAAACATATCAGAAATTACAAAATTACTATTGAGGCTGTTAGAGGATAAATGTCGGACACAAGTCAACAAGTTTAATTCTGTGCAAACCAGAGGACGCGATAATAAAAGGAGAACAGCCAAACATTATCTGCAAAATAAAGTGCTCCAACTGTGATAAACACCATATCGAACAAATAACCTCCGACCTCTTTATCTCCACCTACATGAACACCAATTATCCGTCAAACGCCACCACATATCTGCTCTTATATCAGTACATACGGACAGTTATGGACATGGGTTTGATTGGGAAAACGTTTTTATCTCAATCACAGCAAATCACAGAGAAAACCAGAGAATTTTTATATGCTTGGCAATCAGGTCGATCGGCACTCAATAAACATATTGAAAACTAATAAACAACTACAATATTTTGATCGAATACGTCACAGGTTGATGTTGGCAAGGTACCATTGAAACGCATGGAGCACTGAACAACTGTTTTGTCCTAGTTTGGAACTCCTTAACAGTGCGCATCCCAGATTCCTCCCCAGGGGCTTCAGGTTAGTGAACACCTAACCCTCTACACCACTGGATCGGCATCTAATGGTAGAATTCCCATTTCCATCAATTTGTGATATATAGTGCGACAATCATTAATTGTTATTGGTGATAACTGTCTCACTCCTGGCAAGTCTGAACTCCATCAATCACGACTACAATATCATGAATCAGGTCAAAAGAGTAGGAAGTCAAAATAAATGGTAAGAAAATAGCAGACAAATTGCCAACAACAGCCAATCAAGTTCAAGATCGATAGAACAAGTTAATTGTCATTTGTTGAGCAAACCATATAACTCAGTTCTATTTTAAGTTTGCGCCCATAAAGTAGCCTAGAGTGACAATTAAAGCTCCGCAATTAGACCATCTATCTCAGAGAATACAATATAACCAAAAGCGCATCATTATTAATAAAACTTACCTCTTCAAACTTGACATCCCACACATCTTTTCGTATGAAATTAGCAATATTTTCAAACTTTACGGATGAAGACAAATGGTTAGAATTGCTAGGTATAAGATGTAGCCGAAAAATGCCCGATTCATCAATTACACCGAGACATCTAGAAAATAGATAACATCAATAGTAAGGTTATTTTAGTCACATTTAGAAATTTCAATTAGCGCTATTCATTTAATATAATTTGGATTAAAATATTACCTACATTAATTTCAATTAATGTAGTTAAATGTCTAAAGTCTATTATCAGTCTAAACAACATTACAATGTGTTGCAATTAAAATCAATGACTAATCAGTATGTTTAAAGACCTGGTGGAATGTTGGTTTTTCACAAGGAATCACACTTGACCTAGGTTTTATTCTAGTTTGAACCAATAAGATGATCGTAACCTCCGCCTCCAGAGGACTTATTTACCTGTAAAACTGGAACCTGTGTCACTCAATTTTATAGTCTGAGGTATCACCGCCTAGCTGGCCTCCTATAGAAATGAGATATTTGCATTGATTAGTCACTTAGCATTGACAATTGTCATATATGTCCAGTGCCGTAATTGTGGCTTTCTACTAACCACCTACAAATAAATAATACCAGAACATAATGCACACTACGTCAAGTGCCTTAGACTAATAGCCAAATGTCAACTTGATCAATAATATGGATTAGACTAACATGAAATTGCTAACTATGCATTAATAAATCAATAGAGATGCATATTAATATACTGTAGGATAAATCATTAAAGTTCACTTACGTAGCATCACAGTTGATGTATATCCGATATGGACAATTATCACATGTTGAAAACTTCATTTCATAATGTAAATCCGGTAGCCTGTATACCTGTATAAAACTAGATTCTCGAGCGATGAATAAGTTTCTAGTAGATTGATTAACAGCTAATGTACATATTGGATCAGATGAAATTGGTTGATCCAATGTACTCCAATCAACATTTGTTTGAAATACTGGAGAAGAAATATTATCATCACCAACTAGATCTGTTGATAAAGTTTTCATTGAAATTTTATCTATATGATAGAGCCTAAATATACAGGGGTATTAGAAAACTTTTATTAATATGATAACAAAAGTAAAGTCAACAAAAAAGAGGTTTTAGAATATTATCAGTTTGTATAACTACAAAGTATGAGAGTTTTTCAAGACTTAATGACATGAGATAAATCGATTGGTTTTTTGAGTGTTATTATTGGGAAGGTTTGGTCGGATGAAATTTATCTCAACTGATAAGCATTTGTATATCAGTGGGCTTATATCACACTAATGTCATTACTTATGTATAAAGCTCCTTATTTAAGTAAAATATCACAATAATCCTCCGTGATAGTAAATTGTGTTTATTCCTAAAAAAATCGAGTTTATCATCAGGATCGCTGTGTCGCCTCCGTATTGATTACCTACACAACAATTAATATGTAAGAAGGTAAAACAGAAACTATACATCTATGAAATTTATTTATTATACCATACCACGATGATTACTAATTTTATGTTTATAAGTAGTTGGAAATATATATCGAAGATTGTAGGAAATGATTGTATGTCGAGATGAAAGTTTCTTATTGACCAAATATTAACTGTTTGATTGTAATGTACGAAACCTCATCCTAATCATCTGCCTAAATAAAACAAACTTGAAAATATTAGCTTTCACTGATTACCTATCGGCTTAGTGCTTACAACAATTTGCTTCCAACTAGTAGGTCCTAACACTGCCACATCAACAAGTACTTAGACAACCGAATAGTAACGTTTTGTTACACTCAACTACAGAACAGTTCAAAACTTTGTACATAAATCTATACCTGATATATGAACTATTTAGTAACCGGTTGTAAATATTATTGCAATTTTTAATTCTTCATCATGTAATGCACTATATGAAATTGGTTTGCCCTTATTTCTAACTACCATTATTTCAGTTCATTATTTTGAATAATACACAGTAGTAGAAGACAGACTAGTCTACAAGGCAATGTCAAGCAGTAAGATTAGAAAAACACGGATGTGAATCTTGTTGGGTAAATGGATTACTTAAAGAAAAGTGACTATTAATTCATAAATGGTCTTACAATCTGCTGTATACTCGACGAGTGTGTAGCCTATTTACTCAGTAATCCACGGTAAATTAAGTTATAGACTTCATTACATTCCTCCTATACATTCCGATTTTGGTATGCTGATAAAGTTTCCTACCTGTCTCAAAGGCTTTACACATTACGTAGTGAGTTGGGCAACGTTGCTACTATTATATGCTAAATCAGACCCAAAAACTAAAGCGAACAAATCCACGTATTACTTCATAAATATCTTAAAGCTAACCTTTCAATTCCATCACGGTGACGAAGAGTTGTTGGCGTAAATGTAAAACCTAAATCAAGTATTTGTTTTGGTGTAAAATATTGCCAAGCATAGATGAAACTCTTATTAATTAAAATAACTTGATTTGACGTCATCACTGATTGCGTAGGCTCAAATGGTACATGCTTTGATTCTATTGCAACACCAACTGAGGTGTATATAGTTAAAAGTACCTGAAATAGTTATGCGTAAATAACTGTTATTTCTGTTTCAAAAATAAGTAGTTATTCAATTATTTAATGATGCCTTAAGCTGTTCTCCTTCGACTAGTGAATGAGTCAATTTCACAACATGTATCTTGAAAATCAATATTTTCTTTATTAAGTGTCCTTAGAAAGAGACAAAGCTCCTTCAGGTGGTTGGTTGCTAACCAAAGAACACAATGGTTACGTCTCATAATATGAAACTGGGAAATGTGGGTTCGAATCACATAAGAAATAACAGTCCCCTACAGTTTGAAAATTATTAAATAACACTAACTATTTAAAGTGGTTAAAACGACATTAGATATGTGGAATTAGTCAGCAGAAAACTCTACGTGATTTGAGTTTTGAGCTGTTTAGGGCTCACCAAGAAAGTGCTGATGCTCTGTAGGACCAAGATATTTTCAGTGAATGATTAACACATTTATCTAGTCTTACAAAGTGCTGAACGAGCTCTACTTATTAAGCTGAAATATGGTTACTACATTTTCACTTGACATCAAGTGCTCTATGTTGTGATGAAAGATAACTTTAGGGGAGGAAATAACCAGACAGTTATGTGAAAAATACCCTACTATCCTTGCGAATGAGTTAAATGCGCCATCTAAATTAGTGTTTAAAGTTTCCAATATATAATTTCTCTATATTTTGAATTGACTTAAACTATTAAAGTATCTTTCATCAGAATCTAACTCATCTAATAAATATTATCCTATCCAAGTATAAACGTGTTCGGGATTCGAAATCTCTAAAAATACATTCATTTCATCAATTAATTTAATTTCAAATGTGATTTATATAAGCATTATTTTGCTAGTCTCATTGGATATAGATATATTTTGCTCTACGAGTCAAGTCTTTTGAAGTAGCTGCAAGTATCCAAGTAGCTTGTCCTTATCTTGTAAAAATGTTAACATATTTAAGTGGGTTCAGCGAGTAGGTACTAAGATGGTGACATGTCTTTCTAGCCCCTCTTACGTTGTACGATTAAGACATCTAAATCATTTTGCTAATCTTACCATAGAACACAAGGTAACCTTGTCTTGGAACAGTGTATCCTTCGTCTAGGACTAGTCATTGTTGAAAGATTAAATAACTACGACCGAATAAACGGGGTGGGATTCATTTTTTCTACTTCAGTGGTCAGTGACTACTTTAGTTTCTTTGCTGAACGCTTTCAAAAAGGAATAGGATCTTTTCTATAAAAAATGCTGCAAAGATTAACACAATTCATTAAATCTATTCTCCTCATTACTGAAGATCATTATTATTAACAGTCATAGTATTTACACAATTATTTTAGCTATGAAAATTACGAAATATAATTTTTTTCTGTAAATGAATTGTTATTAACTATTACAGTGGTTGTATATGAAAAGTAATTAAATCAACTGTAAAACTTACCCCTTGATTAAAATCAGTGGGTTTACAAATCAAACATACACAATCTTCTGAAGCACAAATACCAATTAGATGATGAACTGTAATTATCTTAGTCTGCAATGATAAACAAAATACAATGTAATACTTCTTGTAATAATAAAAAAAACACCGTTGGTTAATCACTTGCAAAGATAATGAAGGAATATATAAAGTAGTATTAACATTGTGCTAATTTAATTAAATAAATATTAAACTGTATGATAAAGGAAATCACTTCATTCTTAGAGTTAAAATTGTTAGAACGGTTAAGTATCTGCAGATAAACCTGGGCTGGTTTATCTGTATGGGTCATGAATGTGTACAGTTATAGGGGAGTTCCATATTAAGAAGATACAAGTATTCACTGTTTTCTGGTTTCAATAGTTATTTAACCCAGACAGATTCATGATATGTAATTCAAAATCAATAATCCCAGCAACACTCAATTAAAATTGAAAATTTTTAATTTCTTTAGGCGTGGGGGGGGGGGTTAGATCATCTTATTCATTAAACATTTAGTGTGTATGGTTCATAAACCAATAAATTTTAGAATTTCAGGTTTCACATTACCCAAAGTATTATAGTTTATTTCCATATTGATGCATTATTGAAAATAATTTCAATGAACTCTTTCCAAATCAATTTACAATTTTTTGATTTGATATATCTGGCACCTATAAGAAGATTGATTATCTTCGATAGCTATTAAACTGTACATCATTTCATTATTTTCTGGTTGTTTACAAGGTGGACATTGTATTTCTATTATTATTCAGTTCCTTTTGCTTCATCCTTCCATTTGATACATTAACTGTCAGTATGTCGTTTCTCATTGATGAACTATGGTTAGTTAATTGTGCATATGTTACTTCAGTTCACAGTCACTATTGAGCCTATTTTTTATTAATGTTAGTTCCCTGATTGTTTGACTGCGTGGACAGGTTTTATGTATATATAAAGGAATGTGTGAAATATAATATGATTCTGTCTGGTTGGTCTATTGTCTTGTGTTCTACTATCTCCGGATTGGGACTAAGTGGGCATACGGCAGAAGCGCAGTGATCGACTAGGCACTCGATTTTCCGTTCGTTATAACATGATTATATAGTGTAATTAGTAACAATGTTCATTATTAATAGGATTTCTTTTCACTAAGGTTTAATCGATGCCAAGAAACTCAACAAAAAGTGCTATCTCAATGGTGATACTATGAATATGAATATGAATACGTAAAAAGTGATCTGTAATGAATAATCTAACCGTCAGTCATTTGATTTGATTCTAATTGATAACTTCGTTATTATAAGAACATATTTTATTCATCATATTGTTTATTTACCAGTCCCATCATAATTCAGTGACAAGAGAAAGGCGTCAATGATGAAACATCCAGAGACTTTTATTATCACTAACTTCTAAAAGAAATACTTCTTACTACAGCTCATTCAAACAAATTAAAATGAATCACTATGTTAGAATTATTACTTAAAGTGTCTTTTTTATAGTGTGATATTTGATTTAATAGTAAGATCATTCAGTCGTAGATTAGAATTACATCCTACTTATTTCAGTTTAATTTTTTGACTATGATGTAATATGAAACATGACGATCCAAAAATGAGAACATGAGTTTATTGTCGACAGTGAGTTACATTGATTGATTTAATTTCTCACAAAGATTTGAGTTTTCCAGCTGCTGATTTTAATGGATGTAACTGATCAACGTATATTGGAATATGTGTATTCTAAGAGGAATGTTTCAATATATTTCTTGTTCATAGATAACTTCATGCACATTGCAGAAGTTAGTGATTATGTAAATTATTTGACTTAGTAAATAATGCACTGGCATTTAATGCAAAATGTACAAGGTTTGGATCCTAGTGTAAACATCACTAGAACTGGAATACAGATATCACTAGGTGATGAGTCACAGACAATACGAAAGTGTAGTTCTAGATTTTAAATAAAGTAAAACATTAATATTTTTTCTTCTTACTTTGTTTGTTTTTAAATTCCAGAAAGTAATTGAACGTTCAAATGTATGCGGACGTGAATAACTGTAAATTATTGAATTTGCTGCTGAACAATATGCCCATTTATAATATGGACGTAAATTAGCAAAGTATAAAAACGAATCCACAGCCAAAGCTATCCTAAGAGAACCATTACCTTCCCATGTACATGCAGTTAAACATTTACCAGGTAAACACAATGTACGTAAATGCTGTAAAATAAAATAATATAAATAAATTTCATGATGTCTTCCGGTTATTTCAATAGACTAAATGATCTTTGATCAGTGTACAGATGTATACATTTAAAACAAAAAAATTTGAATAGTAAATTGTACTAAACAAGACTAACGTAAGTAGTAATGTACTCCATAAACTGTTGAGGAATGCATATCAGTCATTGTATAGTGACTTAGGTTTAATATTAGAGACAGTAGGCGAAAAGCCCTTTCATTAAAAAACATTGGTCCGGTTTATTAAGTGTAACATGTGTATTAATACCTATACCTAGGTAGAGGCACATAGAAATTGTATATTTATAGTTTATATCTCAAATTGACTGTAGTTAGATAACCAATAAAAAGGTGCAAAACATTGTACAACTGTGTTGTCTTAATATGCGACTCCTCAGCAACGATATACATCAGCGTCCGTGCTTGGAACTGAATTCATGACTGTGAGGCCTCTGAGCGGACCCTTAGTTTTTGAACTAAAGGTTCGACATCCAATGATGTGTTTCAGTAAGTTTACTCAACTCATAATATTGAGTGATCACCAGGGTGAGTAACTGCCTGACTCCTAGCACAGTTGTACTTTAATAGTCATATCACTTCACTAGAACCTTGATAATCACTTTTTAGCATTGAACACTATCTAGTACACGATTGTAGCAGATTGTAGCGACTAACATCTAACGTCAACAACACAGTGTCTCCAGTATTAATATTTAACATTAATTGTAACTGTTAGACTGACGAGGTGATAAGATTATTCAGTCACTGTTGCACCACTAGGTAAACTGCGTGGTCACATGTCACTGACTACCAAAGTGGAATATATTAGTATATGTCCTAATCGAGTACATGTCAGTTTCACACATTTAGAAAACACCAACAATATTTGGGAAAACTTACCGAATGCCCTATTTGTGGCTAGTTACACATATACACTTCACTAATCTCAAGGAAGCACTAAACATCTGCTTAGTCCTAGTAGGGGACTTTTCAGTAGTACGCAACCTCAGTTTCACCTGGGAATCGAACCATGGGTTTGTCCGGGGTAGAATAGTAATCACCGATTATGATGGATGGTCGTCGTGCTATATATCACAAATTGATAGAAGAGGTGATTTTACTATTGGACGCCAGTTGGCCCAGTGGTGAGGCGAGTTAGGCGTCTGCCAACCTGAGGACTCCGGATTTGATATCCGAAGGGAATCAACAGTCCGTATAGCTGAGGAGTCCCACATCAGGACAAAGGAGCCGCCCAGTGCTCCCTGGTTTTCAGTGATATCCAACTAACACCAGTCTATTATAGACATAAACAATAAACTTATGCCCATATCCAGAAAACCACCTTAATTCGATCACATATATGTGAGTGTAATACTTGGCTAGTAAATGTAATATTTCAAATACACATTACTTTAAACGAATCAATTTTCAAGAGTTAATGCAATATACCCTTAGTCTTTGTGAAAATTAACTCTATAACTTACATCACCAAGTGGATTGTAAAATTGCACAACATTGATGTTGTGATCGTTTGACATATATGCTCCTGCTACAGCTAAAATAGATCCATCTTCATTCCAGGAAGAACATGCTATTTGAATTCCAGTGTTTAATAAAACGGGATCTGGAATATTGGCAAAAATTTTGAAAATGTAAAAATGGTGATCAATAACTTTTACTAATCAGTACATTTATGAACTCTGATAAAATAAAGTATACTCAAGTGAAACTTTACGGTAATTAATCATAAAGCCTGATTTTCTACGATACCATCATAACTTCTAATGATGGCGTAAATATTTTAAAATGTTGTTGACTCTTTATATTATGAATCCTTAAATTAATTAATTTATTTTGTTCCACGTATGCATACCTGCGTTCGCCCTATTTGGGACACGTCAGCTGCATGCACCTACTTTCCACTTGTTAGCCACAGTTCAAATCAAATAATACTTGTGAGTCATCGCTATATTGAGATAATCTGCTCAGGATGTACATATGGCTATGACGACTAATATACTCCACAAAAAATCAACAGAAGGATCTAAATGCACTTTGACTAATCCTGGTTTTCGTTTGTTTGTCGCCTTTATATCTAATTATTCACGCTACCAATGTTACGACTACGGTTACTACTGCTATTTCACCATCCTTCTAATAGCTTCGTCGTGACGAGGCGTGATAACTTGAATTCATACACATGTGTAAGGTGCCACGTTACTTACGTCTGCCTACTTGAACTACTTATAAATTAGTCTTATTATCTAGTGATTAAAATGTTAAATATGAAAATATCTACAACTACTCTGCATAGAAATTGTTAATCACTATTTAACATAAGCCATTTATCAGTTTGCTAATGCTATACTTATGAGTTATACCATCACTATAATCCTACATATTACTGCTTTTTTTAACCGTCAGTTGACTGATTATAAAAATGTTGTGCTTCCTGTCGGAAATATCCATTCCTGTTTTGGTATCGACCGAATTCTATTGATCAAGTTATAATGTGGTAGCTAATCTAAACGGTTTGACATTGCCATCATTGTGTTCCTGTGTTTTAAATTATTAAATATTTATAGTAGAACAAAAATTATAAACTAAAGGTTAGCGTCAATTGTTATTAAAGGTATGACACATTCTATTCTACAGATCAGTGATTGTAGTTCATAGATGACGCTGAAGTTGTGTTGAAAAAATGTGCACAGATCTTTGAAATAGAATAAGAGAAATTTATTTACCGTAAAGCTTAAGTTCTACCATAAGAGTAGAGTAAAGAACAATAGCCGTATGTTGGAAACAAACTTGCAGAAGATTCTTACACATATATTTTGGTCCCCTATTTATCAAGTATTTTGTTTACATTATTTTTATATTTTCCGTGCTTCCAGATTATATTTTAATTACTAACCGTTGTCGTATCGCTTTCGGTTCATGGAATACAGATAAATACATACGTACCTCTTACTTATATTTTGTTCTAAGAATACCGTTTCCTCGTTATAATGTTATTTGCTTCGTTGTGTTTGTATACGATTGGAAGAAGCATATGGATATTTATGAAACAAATGATTTGAATTTCGGTCTCTGAACTATTGTCTCACACTGATTTTTTTGTTTATCTATGCCAAAAGTATCTAGTAGACCGAAGAGACAATAATAATGTCTTATTAATGTAATATCACTTAGTAACCTAAATAGCCGCAAGCATCACCAGTATATGTTCTAGCAGTGTATATATTAAATTATTTACCTTCTAAACATTGGCTAACTGAAACAAATTCATAGAAATATATTAGCACAAAGAAAAATTATACAACAATCCGTAAAATCAACTGACAGAAACCGATGTAAATGCCGAAGATTTTGGACGGAAAATCTGAAAATATTCATTTAGAAATTTACCCGTATCATCATGACTTCTCATCAGTTGACAACGTCCAATATCGTAACACAGAGCAAGGGATGAAACCGTTCTCAAACCGTGATACATTCCCGCTTTATACCAATCTAAGCTTACAATTTTAACAGCCCCATGTATATTGCTCAGACAATACGTGATCATTTTAGACTAGATTACCATAAACATCAAAAAATGAAAACTGCTAAAGAGATTACAGTGTGATAATGGAAATGTTAAATGATTTATATATAATCAGGCATAAAAAGTTAACGAAAGGAATATGAAGAAAGTAGGTATAATCTATGACTAAAACTTAGTGCAAATTGGCGAATAAAAACATTTTGATACTTTTTTGCTAATACGTAAGTCATTTTAGTTTATACGATTTACAGAGATAACACGGGTGGATATTAGCAACTTGAGAAATAGTGTATATGTATCACAGTTTAGGTAGCTACATTTTAGTTCTGAAAGGAAAGGGCAAATAAGCAAGAGAAAAAACGATAGAGTTAACAATCAGCTATAAACTCCACTGAATTTTGCGAAGGGATCAGTAACAAGAATTGTGACGAGTATGTCAGTGATAAAGATCTATTTGGAAGGAACTTGCTCTGATGCGTGTTAAGGCAACCGATTTAGAAAAAGTATGACTTGTTTAATATGGTAAGTGTTACTACATAGAATATAATAATTATATTTTAGTTAGTCTAGTTTTACTTATTTAGCCAATAAAATAAGAGCAATTTGTTTTTTTACAATTGCCTTTGTCTTGTACGAATATACCCAAGTAACTGGTATTTTTAAAAGCGTAAAGCGATCCAAAGTTACAATGATCGTAAACTGTAGACACGTAAATGACAGACCAATGTGTTTCTGCTTTCGGAAGCGCATTGTGGATAATGGTAGTACACATTCGCTAGCAATGTTGGTGATATAAGAGAGACTACATCTTATATTACCAACTATATTTAGTCTAAATGCTTCTTCATAAGCATACATTAATTAAAATAATAATCTGTAGCCCTCAATAGTGGTTTCAAAAAGACTATACTCAAATAAGAACAGACCATATAGATACAAACTATCAAATCAAAGAAATCCCACATATCTTTGACTAGGTATCTTGAATTTTTCCAGTTACACAACACTTAACTACATAAAATTACAATGTTAAAGAACAGTTTAACTTCATTTCTCATTAGAAACATAACACTACCATTAAGTGTTCGCCACTCAATCGACCAATAGACATATTATTTTTAGATTTCTCTCATCTTCTTTTCAGTACTTTTTATGGTGTAAAGGGATTAAATTGCCTTACAAAATATTGGACTACCTGTTAATATAATATTCACAGACCCTAACAAAGCTTTTCATTAAGCAGCCAATCTACAACTTATGCATTAGGTATCTAAATTCCGCGTAACAGGCACAATACAAGCTTGGATTAGGAATTATTCGTGCAGCCAATAGCATAGAGTAGGTGTGAATGCTACGCTACCAAAATGCATACCCGTAAACCTGTAGTGGTGAACAACAAAGTGTTTTGTTAGGTCTTCCACCATTCTTATTGTGTCACTAGATTATTAAGATTTTAGGTCATCATCACTTCTACTTAAAAACGACGCACAGGTTCAGATAATGCAACGTAGTAACTCAAACAGACATGAGCTTCAACTTCACTCGGGTGATTTAGCTAGACTGCCCAAAGACTAAAGTTTAGGAATAAACTGTAGTAAAAGTGCAATAGTGCAAATCGGACGCAAAAATAGACGTTATTAATGGAATATCTTTGCCAAAAAATGTAAAACAAGTGATTCTGTATGTATGTACAATCAACATAGAACCTGGCACATGTGTGCATCGGTTCAAGTTGCCATACCACCATGGCACTGCATGATTAACACCACCACCATTAGTAGAAATCACTTCAATAAAATAAAATAATAAGAGTAACAAGGAATGTGAACATATAGAATATGGTTCAGGAGGCGTTGAAAGAAAGTAATGGAATAATTTAAAGCTCATGATTTAAAGGAGGACAATGAGTGAATACATCTGCGCCATTGTGACCGATTCTGGGCCATGTCACTCAGTGTTTCTAGCCACTGGTTACAATAATCGCGAAGACCCCATCCAGGTAGTCTGCAGCTACCGACACGACTTAAACCAGCAGTAAGTGACTTCATGGACTGATGCCATGTTTTAGTTTGGCCACCTCTTACTCTCTTCCATCCTATTCGTATATCAGCCAACATTGCGCGTCGAGGAAGACGGTGGTTGGGCATACGCAACACATGTCCCAACCACCTCAGTCGATGAAGATTCACAACCTCATCGACTGATTTACCACTTTTGCCTAACACCCGTCGTCTAACCTCGTTATTACTTACTCGGTGATCCAGCTAACGCGAGCGATGTTTTGTAGACATCGATGGTCGAAAACTAATAACCTTAGAGTGTCATCTACCCTTAATGGCCACGTCTCACACCCATACAGTGAGACAGAGCAAACTGTTGCGCAATACACTCTCCCTTTCGTTGAGAGACAAATATCTCGTCTACGCCATAGGTGATGTAAGTCGGCAAAAGCCAAACGAGCTTTTTGAATTCGTACTGAGATTTCGTCAGAGACTAACCCATTAGGGCTAATCAGACTTCCAAGATAAGTGAAGTGGTCGACGTGCTCAACTACTTCACTCCCTATCTTTAGTTCAGGTGTTGACGAAAACCAGTCCAGGAGCAATAGTTTGCATTTAGAGGGGGAGAAACGCATTCCGAAAATGCTTGCATTCGAGCTTATTGCTGTTAAAACTTCTGCATCGTATCAGCGACTTCACCGAACAGGACTATATCGTCAGCATATTCTAAGTCAATAAGTGGATCTCCTGGTAGGAGATCGATTCCTGAAAAGTCAGACGATGAAAGTGTAATTTCTAACAGTATGTCAACTATGAAATTAAACAAAAATGGGGAAAGTGGGCAGCCTTGACAAATACCACTTGAGGTTACAAGTTCAGATGACAGTTCGCCATATGCTCTGACACGACTAATAGTATTTGAGTAAAGAGCCTTAACAAGTTTTATGTACTTTTAGGGCACGCCTTTCAATGAAAGACACTCCCATAGAACTTCACGGTCTAAAGAGTCAAATGCCGCTTTCAAGTCAAGGAAAACCACTATTGTCGGCCGCCGAAAAGTATGTCTGTGTTCTAAGATCTGATAAATAGTGAATATCTGGTCTATACAACCGCGATCAGGTCTGAAACCAGCCTGATTTTCTCGTAGTTGTAGATCACGAGTTGCAGTTAAGCGTCTGATAATTATAGAAGCTAGTATTTCAGACACTATATTAGTCAAACTAATTCCTCTATGGTTATTACAGGACGATTTCGACCCTTTCTTATATACTGGGACGATTAACGATCGACACCAGTCAGACGGAATTATGTCGAGTTCCCAAACCTTAGTCAAAATATCAGTCAGCCTGGTTGTCAATGTGGGACCACCATCCTTAAACACCTCTGCGGATAATCCGTCTGGACCCGCAGCTTTGCTTTGCTTTAGATTGTCTATAGCTTTTTCGACTTCGATAAGATTCGGGGGACCTAAGTGATTCTAGTGCAAATATAAACGAGTTGTAGACAGCTGCATATTTTATTACAGATGGATATGCTGTAAGTATCAACATAAGTTAACCGACTTATTGAACTAACTACTCGAACTGATACTGTTATTTTAATTACATTGGCATTTAACATTTAGAAGTCGTCATGAGATTGTCGAAATGTTCGAAATATCTATTAATAGTGATCAACATAGAAACAAAACCAATAAAATTAGTTATAATAGTTGTGAAAGTCAAGCTTTGTATGATTAAAAGTGTTCAATAAAGTGCAGGTTTGAAAGAGTGAACTACTGATATTTGCTACGGATAAATTTCGCTTACCAGAAAGTTGCCGCAAACATCGAAAACACAAATTTCTCCAGTTAGAAGACCGAAAAGCAAAGTACTTCCATCAGGTGACCACTCGACCTTGATAAGTCCTCCAAATTTTAGCTCTTTACCCCAGATTCTGTTTCCATCGACTGACCCAACAATTGCGGCCCCATCTTCGTACACTATACATATTTTTTGACCTTCATAATCCCACTAAATGATGTCAGTGTATATTATGAACACACATTACTTTCATGTCCTGAACAGAAGATTTGTTCCTATTGTTTACCATTTCCTCATACCAAGCCCCTTGATATAACATCCAAACAATTATTAGACCGCTTTGATCAGAGGAAGTTAGTTTTCTGGATTTTTCGTTCCATGTGATTACTTGAACATCATCTGTTAAATAAATCATATATTATGTAGAAAGACGATGACCTGCATGACCCTCCAAAGTTTGGTTCATTACCAAATTTGATTGTGCAGCGAGGCTTTCATACTTATTGTTATTTTGTACTTCAAGCTTTAAAATTTTCAGCACCCCATCTTCTCCTCCACAAGCTATATATCCATGTTCTTTGCTCCATGATGCTGATTTTATTTTTTTATTATTAGGAATAGCTATTTTTTTACTAAGGTAGGAAAACATGTTTGAAAGAAAGATAGTAACACTTAGCGTACTAGATATGACAGTAAAGAATTAAAACAAATAATTGTCTCACTAAACCGCACAGCCACTGTGATGAGAAATGGGGTGGAAGTTCCCAGAAAAATAATAGTTGTCAGTGCGTCTATGATTGCCTGTCTATTGACGAGTGTGTTAGTTGGAAAATCTACTATAATTCACCTGTAGTTTCTGAGTGTTACATTTACCGATGAAGTTAGAACGAATTTCGAGTGTGTTTAGATGTGTATCACGCATTAAGACCATTAACGGATCAACTTCGTGGGAATAAAAAATGGTCACAATGGATGCAGAGTCAAAGAAAGCTTTCACTACAACTAAAGAATCGACGGCCAGTATGACTATGCTGGCACATCACAGTACTGGGGCTCCTATCAGCATCGCGGGTGACGCATCTGACTCAGCCGTTGGCGTAGTTCCGTGACAATGGACTAAAGAAGCTTGGTAACCCTTGACATCCTCTAAATAGTTTTAAGATATTGAATTGAGCCATCCTCAAGCAAGTGTTCTCCATTAGAGTCTTCCCAGTTGGGCTACGTTTTCAAGGTCTCTACCGATATCTGGCATATATCTGAAATTAATGAAATAGTCGTCGATCCCTTAACAAAACTACCCCTTTAGAATTCTATCCAAGGAATCGACCTTGTTAAACGAGTTTGACTTCTAAATGTATAGTTATCCTCGGCAGCTCTCAAGCTTTAAACGAAAACGTTTACAAAATGTAGGAACACTTTACTTTGTGATCCTACTACAGGCTCATCTTGTCTAATCCTACCCAAGAGTTATCAAAGCATAACCTTCAACACAACCTCTCTTATCCTATAGTTTGTGCTTCGACTAGGCTGATTACCTTTGAGATCTTACTGGCCGAAGATAAGCAAGAGCATTAGAGAATGGACATGCTCCTGTATGGCCTTCCAAGAGGACAACGTGACCAAGCATAATAAAAGCCCTATTCGCACTTTCTATATCTCCGACAAGCGATCCGACCACGTCCACCTTGATCTGGTAGGACATTTACCAGGGTCAAACGGGTTCTCTCATCTTCTGTCATGCTTGTACTGATTTACACGTTGGCGAGAATCGATTCCGCTCAAAGACATTGCTAGTGAAACAATTACTTGCTCTTTAGTCGAACGATGGATGGAAAACTTAGGTTGCCCATCTATTGTAATGATAGACAGTCGACGTTTTTTGAATCCGTATTGTTTCATTCGCTAACCATACATTTTGGAACTGCGCGCTTACAAACAACCGCCTACTATCCACAATCCAACAGCTTGTTGGAAAGATTTTATTGACAGGTGAAAAGGACACTTTTGGCAACAAACATCTCTCATTTTATTAGTGATTCGCTACACTATAACAGCATACGTTGGGTGTAGTGTTGTAAAATCGGTCTACGGAGCCACAATTTGACCCTTAGGCAACTTCGTGGAAACCACCCTGGCCTTTGCAAACTTTGGTTTAAACTATAAGCGAACCGGCTTACAAATGCTCTATATTCTGTAAAGCCGGTTCAAAATCAACAGCAGTCAACAGATATTTTTTACGCAAATAGACGTAAAATATAGTACACACATCTTTGCACGTCAAGGTGTTCCTCACAGAGCTCTTGACGCATTCTACGATCCCCTATACAAGGATTTGAAAGAAGGAACCAAAGTACCATATCATCTCCAAAAAAGACAATGAAGAGAACGTCAACATCGGCCGATTCAGAGGACCGTAAATAGAAGCAAATCATTCAAAGTTTGATACACGTCTGAAAGTGTATAAAAAGACTGAATGAATAATAGTTTCTCCTACTTGATAAACAGAGACTAAGTAATTTCCTATACTATTAAAGCCAGTTAAACAAAAACTTATAAATTGTGTGGGAGGTATTCGGATAGACCTGATTGGTCGCGATTGTAAGCCTTCAGAATACTACTTATTCTTATGTCAAAAGCCAGATCATCAGCAAGAACACATATTATCCATATTATCCAACCAACTAGAATACTTGATAATACATCCTTTATAACAGCAACACACATTCTCTGGCCTTGATAAAGCATAAACAAGTCTGAAACAATAAGTCGATAAACAGTAAACCGTACTTCTAAACGTATATTGGCTGCCACTCCATTCCACTAACGTTGCGACCAACCCAAGGCGGGAATTTCGAGGGTTCAACAACAGACAACAATTCGACCAAACAATGTTCAATTATGTCAAATCGCTTGATTGCACTACTAATTTAGAGTCATCCTCCAGAACCATTGGGATGTTGTCAAAAACAAGCCAGATTGGCATCTTTTTTTGCTGTCCCACCAGCAACCAAATTATAAACCATAATAAGACTCACCAATTCACAATTAATGGTGGATCGAGATCCTTTCCCTAACATTCAAGTTAGAAGATTTGTATCACTGCCCCATCCATAGCGTAAAACATATGGAAAACATGAAAAAATGTGCTTTTATGTACGCAGGAATGATAAACATACAAATCAGTAGCGAAAGAAAAATCATTGGTTTGAATATTATGCTCTGATCAGTTTCGATTCACTAAAAGCACTGTAAACGTTATCACCATGTTTATGAAGTCCCCGGTTGTTGATTTTTCCAAGCACAACGATCATTGTGAATAAGCGACCTATTTCTTTATATGATAAACGACTGAGGTAAAAGATTCTCTACAGAGAAAAGAATTCCACCATAGCGAGGAGATTCAATTAATCAATCATTCAATGCCTGTTACCCCAAGTGGAGCATAAGCCGCCCACCAGCATTCTCCAACCAACTCTGTCCTGGGCATTCCTCTCTAGCTCTTCCCAGGTGCTGTTCATTCTCTTCATGTCTGTTTCCGATTCCCGACGCAATGTGTTCCTGGGTCTTCGTCTGTTTCTTTGACCTTTTGGATTCCACGTTAGTGCTTGTCTTGTGACACAGTTTGATGGTTTCCTCAGTGTGTGTCCAATCCACCTCCAGCGTCTTTTCATAATCTCTTCCTCGGCTGGAAGTTGGTTAGCTCTCTGCCACAGAAGGTTGTTGTTGACAGTATCTGGCCAACGAATCCGAAAAATCTTGCGCAGACAGTTGTTCATAAATACTTGATAATACATCCTTTATAACAGCAACACACATTCTCTGGCCTTGATAAAGCATAAACAAGTCTGAAACAATAAGTCGATAAACAGTAAACCGTACTTCTAAACGTATATTGGCTGCCACTCCATTCCACTAACGTTGCGACCAACCCAAGGCGGGAATTTCGAGGGTTCAACAACAGACAACAATTCGACCAAACAATGTTCAATTATGTCAAATCGCTTGATTGCACTACTAATTTAGAGTCATCCTCCAGAACCATTGGGATGTTGTCAAAAACAAGCCAGATTGGCATCTTTTTTTGCTGTCCCACCAGCAACCAAATTATAAACCATAATAAGACTCACCAATTCACAATTAATGGTGGATCGAGATCCTTTCCCTAACATTCAAGTTAGAAGATTTGTATCACTGCCCCATCCATAGCGTAAAACATATGGAAAACATGAAAAAATGTGCTTTTATGTACGCAGGAATGATAAACATACAAATCAGTAGCGAAAGAAAAATCATTGGTTTGAATATTATGCTCTGATCAGTTTCGATTCACTAAAAGCACTGTAAACGTTATCACCATGTTTATGAAGTCCCCGGTTGTTGATTTTTCCAAGCACAACGATCATTGTGAATAAGCGACCTATTTCTTTATATGATAAACGACTGAGGTAAAAGATTCTCTACAGAGAAAAGAATTCCACCATAGCGAGGAGATTCAATTAATCAATCATTCAATGCCTGTTACCCCAAGTGGAGCATAAGCCGCCCACCAGCATTCTCCAACCAACTCTGTCCTGGGCATTCCTCTCTAGCTCTTCCCAGGTGCTGTTCATTCTCTTCATGTCTGTTTCCGATTCCCGACGCAATGTGTTCCTGGGTCTTCGTCTGTTTCTTTGACCTTTTGGATTCCACGTTAGTGCTTGTCTTGTGACACAGTTTGATGGTTTCCTCAGTGTGTGTCCAATCCACCTCCAGCGTCTTTTCATAATCTCTTCCTCGGCTGGAAGTTGGTTAGCTCTCTGCCACAGAAGGTTGTTGTTGACAGTATCTGGCCAACGAATCCGAAAAATCTTGCGCAGACAGTTGTTCATAAATACTTGTATCTTCTGAAGGATACTTTTCGTAGTTCTCCAAGTTTCAGCTCCATACAATAGAACTGTCTTCACATTTGTATTGAAAATTTTGACTTTAATGTTGACTGACAGTTGGTTTGAGTTCCAGATGTTTTTCAGTTGTAGAAATGCTGCCGTTGCCTTACCAATCCGCGACTTCACATCCGAGTCAAACCCTCCTTGCTTGTCGATTATGCTGCCTAAATATGTAAACGTCTCAAACGTCTTCCAGAATTTCTCCGTCAAGTGTAATCGGGTTAGTGTTTGCTGTTTTGTATCAAAGGATCTTGTTTTTTCTTTTGTGTATGTTGAGGCTTACTGCTGCTGAGGCTGCTGCTACATTGTTGGTCTTCATCTGAATTTGATGTTGTTTTATGTGAAAGAAGAGCTAGGTCATCTGCAAAGTCCAAGTCATCTAGTTGTGTCTATGTTGTTCATTGTTTTTCGAGAGTGCCTTCAGATGTTGCAGTCTTCATGATCCAGTCGATGACCAGTAGGAAGAGGAAGGGCGAGAGCAAGCAGCCTTGTTTGACACCGGGCTTCACTTCGAATGAATCTGTGAGCTGATCTCCATGCACGATCTTACAGTATAGTCCGTCGTAAGAATTCCGTATGATGTTGACTATCTTCCCGGGTACGCCGTAATGTCGTAGAAGGCTCCATAATATTCTCCTATCCACGCTGTCGAATGCCTTTTCATAGTCGAGGAAGTTGATGTAAAGTGGTGACTTACATTCAATTGATTGTTCAACAATGAACCGTAGAGTAGCGATTTGGTCCGTACATGATCGATTTTTACGGAATCCAGCATGTTGATCTCGGAGTTGGGCGTCGACTGGGTCCTTTAATCTGTTTAATAACACTCTGTTGAAGACCTTACCGGGTACTGAAAGTAGGGTAATGCCTCTGTAATTCTCACAATTACTTAGATCGCCTTTCTTTGGTATCTTGATGAGGTACCCTTCTTTCCAGTCTGCTGGAACTTGTTCTTCCTCCCAAATCTTCCTGAAGAGAATGTGGAGTATCTTTGAAGTTGCTTCTATATCTGTTTTCAGTGCCTCTGCTGGTATGTTGTCTGGTCCTGCTGACTTACCATTCTTGATCTGTCTGATGGCCATTTTGATTTCTTCGACTATTGGTGGGTCTGTGCTTATCGGGAGATCCGTGGCTGATGCTTCGATGACTGGTGGGCTCAGTGGGGCTGGTCTATTCAAGAGTACTTTGAAGCGTTCTACCCACCTTTTCATTTGTTCATGCACTTCAGTGATTGGTTTGCCAGCCTTGTTCTTGATTGGCCGTTCTGGCTTATTGAATCTCCCAGCAACTTTCTTCATTGTATCGCATAGGAGCTTCATGTTTCCTTCTCTTGCAGCTTTTCCCGCTGTCATTGCTAGGTCCCCAACAGATTTCCGTTTGTCCGACTTGATGCTCCGCTTCACTTGCTTGTTGACTTCGGTGTATTCGGCCTGTGCCTTGGCTTTCGCTGTCCTTGTCCGGCTGTTATTAATCGCTATCTTTCTGCTCCTCCTTTCTTGGATCTTGTCCAGAGTTCCAACAGAAATCCACTCTTTTTGGTGTTGTTTCTTGGGACCCGAAACCTCCTGACATGTTGAAGTTATTGTTTCCTTTATCTCTTTCCAGTTGTCTTCCATATTAGTTCCACCTTCTCCTAGTAGATCATGAAATGCCTGGAACTTATTGTTGAGAGTTATTTTGAATTCGTTGCATTTGTTAGTATCTCGGGGGAGGGCTGTATTAAACTTGTGTAATACTGCTGCTCCAGTTGTCCAGTACTTCCTCAGCTCTAGTTTCATTTTAGCCACCACCAGATAGTGATCGAAAGTTATGTCAGATACTTTCCTTGCTCTTACATCTTCCATGGTCCTTCTTAACTTCTTATTGATGCAGATGTGGTCGATTTGGTTCTCAGTAATGTGGTCCGGTGAAACTCATGTAGTTTTGTTTGCACCTTAGTGGGAGAATATGGTGCCACCTATAATTATTTTGTTGAAGGCACATAAGTTTGCAAACCTCTCACCGTTATCATTCCTTTCTCCCAGTCCATGTCGTCCCATGATGTCTTTATACCCGGTGATGTCCACCTCAACCTTGGCGTTTAAGTCTCCCTTTAGAATGGTCAGGTCTTTGGCTGGGCATTTATTAATGGTTGATTTCAGCCTTGCATAGAACTGGTCTTTGTCGTCTTCGTGACTGTCGTTGGTGGGTGCGTAGCACTGGATGACATTTATTTGTAATCCCTTCCTTCTTCGTCTTAAAGAATGCTTTGGTGATCCTAGGTCCATGAGGTTCCCATCTTTTACGAGCCTTCCATGCTTCTTGGGACAACATTAGTGCTAATCCTTGTGTGTGCGGGGCGCTTTCTTCCTCGTTGCTGGAGTATAAAAGCACATTTCCTGAAGATGATCGTTGCTGTCCAGCTTGTAACCAATGCGTTTCGCTTATTCCAAGTATCTTCAGGTTGTATCCTCTCATTTCTTCAGCTATTTTTATGCTTCTCCCTGTCTCTCACAATGTGCGGACATTCCATGTACCTATATTAATTGTTGCTCTGGTTGTCAGAAGAGACATCGGCCTCGTGGCTTCCGAAGATACTCGGCTTTCACCATACTAGAAAGATTTAAGCGAACATTCACTTAAATGCTTGTTTCATAAACGAGTTTCCTCTGTCTCTGCAATCTGCTCTAATTAAGACTATGATATGTTGAACGCTAGGAAATGAATGTTGTCCTCATCTGTCCTCTGTCTCCTTCACCATCTAGAGTAGATCGTCTTGAGTGAAACTAAACACGAGTTTAGGAGCCAGAAAATATAAAATCCCCAATGAACACAGGTATTTTTACTAAGTAACCAACTCTTGGTACTTACTAATTGCAGGATCGGCGCTGTGCTCTCAACTAAGTTATTCAAAAGACAATATGACACTCACATAATCACACTAGAGGAGAAATGATGGGGGGCTCATTATGTTTCGTTTTTCATAATATAAATGTGAATCTGACGTTTAACAAAACTGATGTTTTGGAGTGTCTAAAGGCGACTGAGACTTTGTAATGTACAGGATCTGATGATATTTTGAACCATCTTCTCTATGTAGGTCATAATTATTTATCTAAACCACCAACAAATATCCTTAATGAATCTTTCTCTTCGAGCATCGTACAAAATAGTGTAAGGAAATAGTAATATCTACGACAGAGAAAAGTGCTTACTGGTAAGAGATATATTTTCAGACTCGAATCTGGAAGTGTCCGACCACCAGAGGTCGATTAATCTCCGTGAAAATAACTTTACATGGACAGGTCAGGTTTGTTTCACAATTCTTCCATTTTTTATTACTTTACGATTCTTACAGTCAAATAAGGCCAACAATGCGTTCGAAAATAGAAGAGCAAGAGAAATGAACGGGTTATATTTGATTTTGATTTTCTATTAGACGGCTTGCATAAATTCCCGGACTCGGTGGAGAAACTGTCAGCTCATGCACCAGCCAACCCTTACTTTTTTCTTGGAACCTGAGAAGTTCGTTAAATTTAGTAGATTTTGTAAACACACGTTTGTCATAGAACTTATATAACGACTCGTTTTTTTATTCATGCTCATTAAAACAATTTTGGTACGAAATACTTTTGTCGATACCTCTGGATTTCTGACAAAACTTGCTGAGAAATTTTTTCGACAAGGGATAACTGGACCCATTAGTATATCATGTAATCTAAAAATGGCAGTACAAAAATGCAACTAAGGATTAGTTAACTATCAACCCTAATTGTCTATAGCTGAAGCATACAAAAGGCTCTTTTATATTATCCTACTAGGAAATTGCAAATGATTTGAGGCTGACATAAGAGAGTAGGTTGCATTTCAATTGACCCACATGAAAATTGGTGTTTAGCACAAAAATCGTTCCTGTAGTTAGCCAGTGGCTAAGAGAGCCGGTACATATACTGTTTGTTGCGATTTTTTAAACATTATGTCATATAGACGACTTACCCTTAAGTACAACTTCACCTTTTTCCAAAACAACAGAGATATTAATGCGCCATATGCAACCTATAATAAATAGAATACTCGTCCATATCAATTTGTATGCGGATGAAACAGAGGCACACTGATTTAAGCAGTTGACTAACATTAAGTTGTCGTGATGAAGGGTTTGTGAAGAGAAAAATGGTAATTTTTTCGTTCATGCTTCCGCCTTTGATTTTGTTAATGTCAACACAATACTAAATAAATTTGTGAGTATTAGTACAAAAAGATGAACGATCAATTGGTCGTGTGCTTATTTCTCTGGAAGAGAACTGCACACTGCGTGTAACTGCCTCACTCACCTACTAAAAATGGTTATTGCGCTTTATGCAGTTGGTCACTCTTCTTTTTCAAAATGCAATCCATCGCACATTACAAATATTCTTATTATATATCTCTAAGTTCTCACAGACGTGAAAAATCAACGTAGTTTGTGTGTATGGCCTACAGTTTCTTCAACCACACACCAGTCCACAATAGGATAACAAACAACACAAATTCTAAGTGCAAACGTTGTACTACATGTAATGTGGTATGGTCTTACCAGACTTCACAGATGGAGAGATAAAACTTAACTGACTTTTAATTAAACGAAGTGTTAAGTTGTTGGTCTGTAGCACGAAACAGGTAACATGTACACCTTAAGTAATTCCCCCTGTTGGTCAACTGTCAAAATGCAAAAATACGTTAGCCCTGTAAAACTTTAAGTCACAGGCCAGCTGTCACAAAGATGCGTCTAATGTTTATCTCATACTTTTGAATCAGAAGAGCGGTTGTAACCAATAAGGCTTTACACGTAAGTTTTAGAAATTTTATACATCCTCGCTTACAGTATGTGAAAGTAAGCGCTTCCTTACTGTTTTCAGAAAGTTGGGATACTTCACAGTGCATCTAAAAAAATTCTAATTGGCACCAGGCGTTATTTCCTCTGAATACAATCGGCTTAGATGTGACTTGTGAACTCATATATACTCCTATACTTCTATTGGTTTACTAATTTAGTTGCCACACCCATCTTAAAAGAACACTCGAAAACTAGGAGTGCAATGCAATAGGTTGTATTGTAGGCACAGCGACTTCTCCTTAAGGTTGGGTAAGTCCTAAAAGTCCCTATAAAGAGAAGTAAATCTAACAAGTCCTACTGTGTCTTTAGGAAAATTATTTGTTTTCTTTCACGTTTAGAAGCGGGATTTCTTGTCAACTTACCAGTAAATTTTAGTTTTTGCACGTTCTACCCACCTAGTTCCCTGCCTGGGGAGGAAAAAAATTGGTAATCCTTTGCTGTCAGACTCAGAGCCTGTTGAGCTACAGATTGTATATTCTATTCACAACCATTTGCACTTCGTCGATGAAGTTTGGTCTTGAAGTGACCCATGAATATAACCAAGTTAAGCTGATTGCATAACCAGAGCAGCTTCTAACAATCAAACACAAACGTACAAACAGGAGAAAATCAGAAATGTATGATAAATGGAGAGAAAGATATATTTGATCAATGAGTAGGGAGTAAATGGTGCTGTAACGTCTACACTAGCTGTCTAAAGGAGTTGTTCCCAACAGTGCATGGTGTCGTGATCAGATGGTGATTTTCGACCAATCGCTTTCAGCTGGTCGTGTCTACTGAAATAAATAAGGCCAACATAAATGACGATTGCCTTTACAACAGTTTGCTTATTGAAATTGTTTTTGCTACAATTTCCGTTTAGTGTCTTTTATTAATAGGCATTCATCATTAGTTTATACATCATAATAGTTGAACTGACAACAGTTCCATCATATGGAGACAAGACTTCCAGATAAAAACAAATTTATTGTAATTACCTCCAGTTATCCGCAAGGATCCAAACAGAAATTCGGCGCAATTTCCGAAGGCTTCTGATTGTGCATCTATTTATGTATATTATTTGTGATGATTGATTGTTTCACTCGAGGTTTGCTATTAGTTTTTGTTTGTTTGGGGGGGTCTTAAGGTGAGTTATTTTAATTAAGAGCAAGCTACAATAAAATGTTCAATTGTATACAATCCTTATAATGATAGAAATGCATTTCCCAGTAAACCAAAACATTGGGCCAGCTGTCCGAACCTGAAATTTGAAGTTGGGCCAGACGTACGGAATAGTTGGGTCATTATTACATGGAAAATGACAAACTACTCACAATTTGAGAGTAGCTTAATACTTTTGGCGTAAAAGATCGATTAAGGGTGAATTATGAATGAAAAAAAATTTACATTACTTGTTTTATGTATATAGTCAAATTATCATTTGGTGACAATAACTTAATGAAAAACGCAACAACGAGTGGCACCAATACTTCTTCATATACTATTTGTCATTATGATCTGTTACTGTGTTTGCTTTCATTTCTCGTAATGTGTAATTGATTTAATTAACATCTTCGATCTGTTCCTAGTTAATATTATCATCGGCATCTGTAAGTTCTTCACCACACTCAAGTAACTAGTCATCGCATATTCATACAATATGTAAATCAATTGCACTTTAAAACATCACTTTATCAATGTAACTGTTACGCAACAATCTTGTGATTATTTTCATACTATAATAAAAAATTGCCCACTACCATGTTATCAAATCTTCTGTGAAACTAAAATGGATGAATAACTTGTAAAGACAACTAAACTATATACGACTACAGCTAAGGTATATAACATAATTAAAGGGAAAACTGCATTCACTAAATTGCCTATATCCCGTTCCTAATGACATCGCCCAATTTTCGTTTCATAGGAGGTTAGTGTAAGTAATCATTTTACAGGCAATAGGTAAAGAACACAGTTGATATCGTTCATTTTTGATTGTTATTAAAAATGTCATCTTTTAGTGTCGCAACTTAAAGTAGAGACAGATCGTTAACTCATTGATTGGAGGCTAAGATGTCCTAACCTAACTAACTATCAATCACTATTTATGATGCATTCTTGCAAATAAACCTTCATTCATTATCCATTTTCTTATTGACATTGTCTTTTGTTGGTTTTAACCCCGCCCATATTGCCTCCCATTAGGGCATCTTTGTATTGTCACTACTCTTCAGATAGTGGCTGGAAGCCAAGTATAAGAATTTGTATCCGATAAGTAACATGCTTGAATGCGAATAACGCAGTATGCGCTCTCGATGATTAACCATTTGGTTTTTGGTCAGGAACTGTAGCCATCTAACTTGGTTTGAGCAGCTAGATGGCACCTTCAAAATACTGTATTCAGTAAGGTATTTGAATGTAACGCCCTACTATTTTAGCGGTTATTATTAGAACTCTATAGGGTAACCAGTTACTGGATTCGGTTTAATTTCCAAAACGTTTTCTTTACTCTATGTGATCATTTGATCGGCCCAATGTTGAACTGTTAGTATTAGAAATATTCTAACTGAGCATATGTCTCTTCCGTTTTATTTAGGTGCAAACTTTTAATTTTCAGATTTTGTTCTTGCCATGATGTTGATTTGGAGTATTATTAATCTGTAGTAAGTTATCGCCTTTTGAATTTAAAACTCAGTTCATCCGCCTTGCTTTCATAAAATGACTACTTAATTTATATATGACACTACTGCACCAATTTGTATCTTGTTTGTTTTTTCTATAAAATGTTCTTCAATACGTGTATAGACATTTTTGTGCGCGTATAGTAATTTTAAATAGTTAAAAGTGTTATCGTTCAAACGCCGTGTATTTTGTAGATTTTTTGGTATGCACTATCGTAAATTCAAATAAACTTACTTTTTAGACTTGCAATAGAAGTTCAACACTTAATAATATCTATTATTTCAATGTCACTGATATTGACGGTAATGAAGTTCAGCTGACTAAATATTTGTAAGTGTCCTGCTAATTTCTGACTTATTTGTTCTATAGGAATAAAGTGTGCATAATCGTGAATGTTGCTACTGAGTGAGGTCTCGCAGTCACAAATTATCCCCAACTCCAGAACTTATATACCAAATATTCTGGAAGCGGCCTCCGGATTTTGGCTTTTCCCTGTAATCAGTTTCGAGGACAGGTAACCTACAGTTGGTGTGTAACTTTTCTTTAGGAACCTGGGACTGATCAAGAAATAAAACAGCGCGTGTTGGCTAAGTATAATGTGACATTCGATTTGTTCCACAAAATTGATGTTAATGGTGAGAATGCTATCCCACTGTACAAGTTCTTGAAGCAATCAATATCGTCTTGGCTTTTTAGGTAAGTTCTTAATATTAGTTTGGGTTATAGCATATATCCAATATTCTAAGTTCGATTTTAAGGTGATTTCTTATTACGTAAAGAACTGAGAGAATTTCTTGGCATTTATACTGGTTAACAAAACTGTTAGCTCCTAGTCCCATCCTACTTGTGGATTCCTGATGAAGTATGGAGACGTTTTGAATGGTTTTCATGTTTGTAGCATTTCATTACCATTCTGGAATTGTAATGAACCAAAGGTTTTGTGTCACTACTTTATACGAGTTTATCGCTAAAATATTGAATGCAAGCATGTTATCATTTAACCTCATGGTTATTGATTAGTGAAGTATATGTAGCTAAACGGACAACGTTATTTTAGCCATAATTACCGATGTTTTAGGTGACGTGTATCACACTTAAAATTGGATTTTTTGATGAGCAGTTATATAAACCATATAATGAAAAGTTGTTTCTGTAAGTGGGATTGATTTCGCATAACTCTCCAGTTTGTTAATTAAAATACTCGACTATCTGTGATAAGTAAGGGATTTGAGTATTTGAACGTTTTTAATTGCTACGCTGAATAATTCAAATACTAATTGGTAGACGAAATGCGATGGTACAATGCAGCCTAATAGTAACCACTTACTGAATACGATTATTGATTTACACTGCTGAATGAATTAAGCAAATAATATAAACCAGTAACCAAAATGAATAGAGTTTTATACCTACTAAAGCAACTTCCTCACATACATATTGTTAACAGAATAATAAATATGTTCGGATATCAAAGGTGATTAGAAGGGATCAATTATGTATATCCCTATTTAATTAAGACCTAGCGCTTCCGCTAATCATATTACTTCAACCATCCGGTTCCAGGTTTGAACTCAAATTCATTTCCAGCCGTGTTCAAATAAAGGTTTAGTTCAAAGCCGAGTAAATGAACCTTCATTTGATTATATATTTTCCACCTCTGTAATCGATTTTCTAATCATGGATCATAATTATCTCGCCTACTTCAATTAGATTGTCTCAGCCTACGAACACAATTCAGATTAAGTCAGTGACTTCTTTGTTTATCTCCCCTCACCATAACTTCCTTTTAACTCCATTGGAAAACATCTTATTGTACATAATTTATCGGCCATCAGTCTACTCATCCATTCAGTCTTATAATCCTGTGGGAACACAAATAAAGCTAAGTATCGTATGTGCGGTTTGTGTGGCAGCTTCAGTGCATTTGAAGCTTATATATGCATCGCATATACTTTTGGATTTGAAAGTCATGATCTTAATGTAAAATTATTGATATATATGAACATCTTTGTTTTCTGACTTATTCAGTACTGTTTACTTTGGAAATAAAACCAAATAAATGTATGACATTCAAGTAAAAACTTATGGTAGGTGTCCACAGTTTGTACTGGATTGCATGTAAACAGTATTTATATTATTTTCTTCTTACTTGACATTCTTTTAATTGTACCCTAATAAAACTGATTAGACGTACCATTGCTTGGTCTATGTTTGTAATGTAATTATTTTTCTGTATTTCTCCTATGTTAACGTAAATTTGCATGATTATTTTACGTCTTACAGAGATGTTGAATGGAATTTCGTCAAATTTCTAGTTGACAGAAGGGGTAATCCTGTGTCTCGTTACAGTTCAATAACACCACCTAATGTATGTGTTGACGATTTTTGATTTGCCAAACCGTTGTTATTATATTACTAATTACTAAATTTAGCAGTTCAGTAGATAACAGTTAGTGCATAACGACTTCACCATTCGTTGAACATATGTTCAGGTCAAATCTCAAACGTAATGTGATTACCTGTTTATGCAGTACCTAAGTGGCTATGTCAAACACTTTATTATGTCCAGACTAAGTGATCAGTGTAGTATTCGATTCACAAGTACGGTGATATTCTCATTTTATTTGAAAATATATCACTTTACCTAGTTGTAGGGTTAACCATTCTCCTTACTGTATTAAAAAGCATTTAGAAGCTGTATTTGTTATGCTGCTTATTTTTAAACAACATGGTTAGTTTCTATGTATTTTTCATTGTTTCAAACCTATCTTATTTATTCACACCTATAAAGTATATTTAGATAGTGATGTCACCCAGCATCCACCTTCAGATAATACCTTTATTCAATACTGAAGTTGCTTAGAATTAGTAATTAAAAGTTCATTGTATCTGTACATTAAAAATAATAGTGTGAAGGTAAGCAGCACACAGATTCCAGTTGCAGTAAACTAATGTTAATGTGCGCTTATCAGCAATAACATCAAAGATCACTAATGTATTTGTTACATTTCTTTGAAAGAGTAGCAATGGGAGTGATCGAACACTTCTCTACTACTTAAAGGCTATAATTTTTAAAGGATTTCAGAATATATTTCTAATTTAGACAAGCATTACCACTTTGGCGACTATCTTTTAGGCAAATGTTACTATATTCCTATTCATGATTTAGAAAGAAAAGAGAGTTCAGTATGTATGAAGAAGAAAATATATGTTGGATTTTCGAATCCACACCCTCAGAATTAATTTCATTCTTTTTTGTCATGAAAATTTCTAAATGCAAATTTGTGAATGCTTTGAGTTGTTGTGCATCAGAAACCAGCATTCTTTCGTCAAACAAATCCTATATTCTTATCCTGAATTTTACGATTAACTCATTTAGTTAATGATTTAAATAAGGACTTTTCTTTCTCTCATTTTTTGCAGAGTATGGAGGCTGAAATCCGAAAGTTACTTGGCGTTTCCACTGAATAGTCACAATCATTATTTTATACCATTATTTATTCATTTGATTCCATTAACCTCCATTATTAGTGATATACACCGTAATAATAATTTAGTGATCATTTAATGACGAATATGTTTGCAAATCGCATCCACGAATAAACATATTCTGATGTATTTATCAAGACTCTGGTATATGATCTTGATAAGATCCTGAATTACTCTTCACGTATGTATGGAACTGTTTCTCCTATCTTTTCTTTATCTCATTGAATCTATCCAAATAAAGGTTTCGTAACAGAAATACTCTAAGCTATTTTTTAAGTAAGGATAACTTCGACACTTGAATACTGTGTAACGATTTTGTATGTTAACAACGCACACAAATTAGACTTTTCTAAACTGATTGTAAAGCAAGAGATCTATATTCAGTGGTCTAGAGGTCATGAATCTGATCCTTGGCGGAGATGTAGGTTCTTACCACTTTAGGGTATAGTGTTTCCTGGTTTCTAATAATTGTCTAACTGCAGTTTCAACAACGCACACCCCAAATTCATATTCCGTAAAATATCTTATAGAGTTATGTAACTACTCACTATTTCTAAGTAATTTAACGTTTTCAGGTTGAAATACATAACACTTTTAGTAGTTGAATTTGCAGTCGATCCACTTTATTCGGATTATTTCTCTCTCTTTATATTACTCCTATATCATTTAACATTGTGAGCCAAGGTAGTTGGTGCCTCGACATACTTCTTACGTGTCTCTCTTTTGGTGAATATTCATAGCCTCATTAACCGGCTTTCCATAATTGCTTAGTCCCCTATATCTTACAAACGCACTACTTACACACGAACAATCCCTCGATACGTATACACGAAGTAGTTAACGGTGAAACACTGTAAACATATTAAAATAGGCAACAAAGAAATGAAGCTGGATGAGATCAGCATAGTCCTGCATGACAGATTATCAAGATTTGAAGGAAATCACGCCACTAAGTAAAAAAACAACTGATCAAAGAAATTTGTTTTCACTTAGTTTTGCAGCATGGTTCTACATCAAAATGCAAGATTTACAATAAAGATAAAATCGATACCAATCAAGTGGTGGTGTGTCAGATCATAATAAAAACAGGTGAAAGTCTCATTCAGACATTCAATGAAAACAACAATTAGACGAAGAAATATGTCTTAAATTAGTTTTGCACTAAGCTTCCAATATATATATATATATATAGGTGTGATGCCTTGATGAAAAACTAATTGAAAAAACAGGTACGAATGTGTTCATGAAGATGATTGCGATTGATTAACAAAAGGTGGGCAAAGTGATTGTTAATTAATAATCGTCATAAATCATGGATAAATGAATAAGGATATACCGATGTTAAATTGATTAATTACACAATATGCAGCAAGGAAAGAAGTAAGATATCATGATACAGGATCAAATATTAACTATACAGGTCTATAAAAGTAAAGAAAAATGAACTACATCCATAAAAGAGATAAACAGGTTTCCTCTACACCAAATGTTTGAAAAATAACAATAATTGTCTATAGAGAAGGGGGGTCTCAGTGCAAATTGATAATAGAGTTAAGGTAATATTTTAATAACAGTTACGTAAGGATAAAGGGACGACAATAAAAATACATAACTATGAAAGATCTGGCAAAAATTACGGGAAATTAAGAAAGCATAAGGATGTTAGACAAATTCTTATTTTAACCCTGCTTTACTATAGCCTATGTCAGTGGTCAAGGAAGAGCGAGTTGTACAAACTCTTTCCAAATACACAGATCAGATTTGTTGATATGAATTTCAGTAGCTCCCATCATATGTAGAAAACTGACTTGTAAGCCATGGGAATTCGCTTATAGAATTTGCTAAATAACTTTGAAAGATTTAAAATCCCCTCGATGTCCTGTGTCAACCAAGTGGGCCAGGATAAAACTTTTTGACTGCCTCACTACTCATTTGCCCAATCAAGACGAATGACGCTCCGCGACACGATGATGGAGCTGTCGAATTGTGAGTTCTAAATCGCTGGTTCTGCAGGAGCAGTCAAATTGGTAAATACACATAAAGGTGGCGAGTCCTGGCAGTCTGTTTTTCGTTGTTGTATAAGTTAAGGGTCAGTTGTCTATTGTTACATTTAATTTAGTTGTGTGGGGAGTTTTTCGTGGTATCTTCCCCCAAACTCTGAGTTTAGATCTCGCTAGAGGCGTCAGTTTCAGGTTGTAGTTTTAGAAGCGAAATCTTCGGGGCAGCCACTAACTTCTGGGTTTTGTTTTTGATATGCAGGGCACCTAACGATGATTGATTATCTACGAGAACTGTGTTTCTGTAGACTATCTTAGTATTTTTGGTCATATTCAGGGTGAACAATTTATTTCTACTATCATCCAGTTCCCCCTGTCCTATCCTCCCAATTGACACATTGACTGGTAGTATATCATTTATTATTGATGAACTATGGCTAATCAATTGTGCATACGTACTCCAGTTCACATTCACTATTGCTCCTATTTTGTATTAATCTTAGTTTCCTAATTGGTTAGACGTGTGGTTTGGTTTTGTCTATATATATAAAGGAATGTTTGGAAATATAATCCATTCTGATTCTGTATGGTTGGTTCTTCTATCTCGGGCTTGGGACCGAGTGGGCAAAGAGCAGACGCGCACTTGTCGATTAGGCACACCTAATAGGCGTTTTGCTTAACCGATCAATTATTTCTTTGCGTCGTAACAGTTTCACCTTGTTCATCTGTTTAGTAATGAAATTGGCTGGACAATCGTTGATGCTAAGTAGACTACGAATGCTAATTGTCTCTTCATCAATCGCATCGTCGCAGCAAATTAATTGAGCTCGTTGTGTAAAGGTTTTTACTAAGTTTATTTTAGGCCTAATTGGCACAGAGCTTCCGTGCTGGGTATATTGTACACTTGACGCTTTTCTGCGCATATCTGTCCTTAATGAACCACCTACTCTTCCATTTTACCGGATATCTAGGAATCAGGTATTGTTATTTCGTTCATCTAAAGTAAAACTTATTAGTGGATAGACGCTATTAGATATGTTGAGTAAATTTCTCCTTTCCTCTTAATTATTTTATATTACGAAAGTATCATCTATGTAACAGCGGCAGGAATATAGTTGGTTGATCATATCTTTAAGAGGACTGTTCTGTAGTTTTGCAATGAAGTCTATAATGAATGGACTTAGTAGTGATCCCTTGGTTACTCCCATTCGATTGTCTATAATACTCATTATTAAAATAAAAATTAACATTTATCCTAGCAACGTTTAAGCAGCATACTTCTCTCACACTTTCTCATTTATAAGTTTACTTCGTTGTTCAATTAGTACGAACTTAGTATTACTTTGTATTATATCACTATACTATACATATTGTGACTTATACAAACATTTTATTATTTCTCATAATATTCATATAAATATGTAGGTTATTTTAACTCTCATAATGTATAGATCACATTTTCAAAGCTATCAACTAACCATTAAAACTTGAATATACTAACATACTAATTTGTTTAAAATGTTCGCTTACAATTAAAAATTAAAAAAAAAATTATTTAATGTGTTCAGTTTATACTGATTAACATAAAACAAAACTAATTTCATTTTATTTCATCAGATTAGTATCTTGTTGAATACTTATTTTTTTTTAAAAAAAAAAGGTAATATTTTCAATGAACAATCATATACTTTAAAAGATAACATTATTGTTCAATTGGGATGGTTCCACACTAGAACGAAACAGCTGTCCAGTGCTCCCTGGTTTTCAATGGTACCCTGCCAACATCAATCTGTGATATATTTAATCAAATAAGATAACATTATTGTTTATTAGAATTTATATCAACAATCACATTTTCATATGAATTCATTTTATTATTGTTCTAATTTCTTGTATTTGATATAGTTTAATAAATAAACTGTACAAGATGGTATTAACTTTTGAAAAAGTATTTCTACCATGTTGAATTCTACATTACTCATGCTTTACAGTCCAAGAACTTATAATCGAACTATTCCATTTGCAAATGACTTAATCCTTTATGCTTAACTGGTGCAAATTCAATTATCATTTAAGCTATTTTGGTTATCTTATATTTGACTGTTTCAATGATTTGATCTATCTATATTATTAGAGATTTATCTCTGTAAATCATAGAAATTGAGTCTTTGAAGTAATTTACGCTGATGTAAGCTAAGTTGAAAGTCATTAATAGTATTTATGTAATAATTAGTACTAGTAGATATGTTACCAGATTTTAAAAAAACAGTGACCAAAAGTATCACTAGAGTCTTTTAGAGGTTTACTGCTGTTTGTGTTGAAATTGAACAAATACTAGGAAATAGAAAGTTTTGGCTAGTTGTTTTACAAGGGACTCATTAGTAATAAATATTCATGACCATGCTACAGGTTAGACCCAGGTACTCAACTTTTGAACCTGAATTGAAATCCAATAGGCTTTGTCTCTGACCAATCAATTCCTGATATTGTGAACCATCATTCACTAAAAGTGACTAATTATTCCCTCCTCTCCCCACTCGATATTGTTGAAATCTTCTGGTTACAGCTCATTAGAACTCGGAGAATCGCTCTGCAAAATTAGTCAATAGCAAGGACTGAATTATTGTTCGTATAGAGGTTGACTGTCTAATCACAAAACTGTAAAAGCCAACAACCTCTGCAAACCTGTGCTAATTACATGAAAGACTAATGACTACTAACCTCTTTGGTTAACAATTCGAAGCAATGAATATTAACAAAATAATTTAAATTCCTGATAAATTATAAAACAATAAAAAGTTATGTTGCAGTCGCTGATCGTGTTGACCCGTTATCTTGAATGGAAGCACATTCTCTTTTTAAAAGTCAAACCGAGTAATATTCAAAGCTGTGTTCAGAAAGTGTTCACATTTGTGTAGCTAATGTAAATAGCTCCAAATGAACATGTTAACTTTTGGATGCAGATATATGTGCCTCAGATGCTAACTTGAATATATCCACGAATAGTAGGTAGGCAAGGAAAGACAAGGATGCAAAAATGTATGTCTATCAATAGTTTTATTGAGGATCATCACTTCATTTTTCACTGATTCTCTTGTACACTACTAAAGGATTATGCAGTTCAGAAGTTTTAGTAAGTTAGTAGCTAAAACACGAACTCTGCCTGTAAAAGTACCATGTGAAATATTTGATCTTACAGTAGCTCAAACACCTTTTCGAGCTGAATTAGGTTTACAGAGATAGGTACTGAGTTTAGTTTGTGTTCGTCGAAGATTGAAGTTGGTAAAGTACCACTGAAGACGAGGGAGTACTAGATAGCTCTTTCACCCTAGTATAGGACTCATCAGAGTGCACCCTCGAACTCAGGGCTTTCAGGTTGGTTGGCGCTGAAATCTCCACAACACTGCGCCAGCGTCCAGTGGTTGAATTCCTACTCTCATCAAATTGTGATATAACGTGATGATCATTCATTGTCACTTACTCTCGATTCCCCGGTAGTATCTGAGGGGGGGCATAGAAGTTCCACACTAGGACAAAACATATCCTAGTGATCCTTGGTTTTAAGTGGTGCCCAATCAACATTAATCTGTGACGAATGCTAATAACTAAACATTTTAGGTTTTGCTCGTTGTTTATCGTTTTTTGTAAACTTCTCTTACTTCGTTACCATTTATCTCTCATTCTTTATATCTGTAAATCATTTTCATCTTAGAATTTCTCTTTGACACTTAGGCTATTATATATAACCTTTAACTAATTTCTTTTACATTTGAAATCTCATAAAAAGGATTTTATGATGTAATCTTTTTCTTTTCTTAAAAAAACAATCATTAAATTTTCGATTATACAACTTTGATGAATGATATCATTTAAAAGGAAATTTTATTTATTGAGTTGTTTCCATTTCTGGTCTTATGATTGTTTCCTTCTTCTTTATAAGAGCCCTTAGTAGAATTCTTATTAATTTAGTAAAGAATTTAGTAAATAGGCAGATATAATCACTGAAATAATCAAATCACATGTTATTTCACATAAAATAATCATTTACTTGAATTTGCAAATTAAATTAATGTTTATATAAATGTAAAATAACTTTACGTCACACGTTAAAGGTAATACTTAATAGAATTAGGATAGTATATGGAGATTGATATCAAGTTTTAGTTATTTGAATTCATCACAGATTGATGTTGGTAGAGTACCATTTAAAACCAGGGAGCACTAGATAGTTGTTTCGTCTCAGCACGGGACTCCTCAGCAGTGCACACACTCGAATCCGCCCCAGGGGCTTTACGTCGGCGAACATCTAACCTTTGCACCGTTGGGCCAGCATCCAACGATAGAATTCCCATTTCCACCAATTTTTGGTACATAACGCGACAATCATTCATTGTCATTAGTGACAAGTTTGAATACTTAACAGTTAATTAAATCAATCAGTCTGTTTGAGTGATTGTGATAAGCTTAGTACAATGTGACGTTATACTCAATGTTTCTAAGGTACATTATGGATGATGTATCCAGAATTTTCTTTCATTTGGTAGGTGTTTTCTGAATATTATGGTGAAATTTCATTGGGTATTTTATTTTAAACGTTTGAAGTTGTTTACAACTGTCTACTGTGTAGAGACTATATTTACCGGCTCACCCCTTTTAAACAATAGAAACTTTTACATTATACATTCTTCAGCAAGTATGCATATTCAAGGTGTAATTGACTTTCATTGGAAAAAAAACATTTTCTAGCTGATTGTTTAGACAAACATTGCTTGCTGGATAAATTCGGTTGAAATTATATTCCTATATGATCCATCGTATCAACTTCTTGCTTTACATACATCCAGTCATTTGTATACATGCATGAAGTGAAATTGATGTGTGTATGAGTGAACTTATACACACTGGATAGATATTTGACTGAACCTAACGCAACTACAATCCAACAGTTCCAGTAAATAATGATTCTACGTGAATTTAGTGTAGACTGATAACCAACAACAACACTCCAAAGTCTCATCTACATACACTGTTGAAATAATGCAGTCTAATATGACTGTTGAAAAACACAAACATAATGAAACTTATTACTTAAAATGTAATCTTTGATGATAGTTACATTCTCGTCTATACTCTCAGCTACTAAATGAATGAAAAAAATAACATCTCCAGATACAGCGCAATTATTGAACATAAGTTTACATAAGAAGTTTTTTACAGAAAGTCTACGTGTTTATACTATAAACAATATAATAAGATCATGTAATAACAAAACTCGTCATATGAATTATATTAATCACTTTTTACATTACCATATAAGATTAACAGACGTCTGTATATCCTCTTGTTAACACTTTTCATATTATAATCCACTGCACTAAAACTTCAAGGACATAATAAGTGAAATATCTACCGAGATATGCTATTAAATAATAATAATAATAATAATAATAATAATAATAATAATAATAATAATAATAATAATAATAATAATAATAATAGCTTTATTCAACAGTATGAATTTTCAGCATACTACTTGAGTCTACTTACTAATGTCCGGAATGCAGTTTAAGCGTTAACAATACACTTATTCTGTGTTCCAAATGCAAACAATACGAAGCCAGATATCAGTAGTAATATCAAGTCGTAAACATTTTATAATCACGGCTAATAATTTTCAGTTGTTTGTATTCATCACAAATTAATCTCGACTGGGTACCATTGAGGCGACGAAGCACTGTTCCATTTAAGATCAAACCAAGAAAGTTCGCTCTGTCTTACTTCATGAATGTGAGACATGGCCATTAAAAGTAGACAACGCTGGTGGGTTATTAGTTGTTGACCATCGATGATTTCGAGACACCGCTCGCGTCAGCTGGAATCATGAAGTATTTAATAACGAGGTTAGACGACGGATATTAGGCAAAAGTGGCAAATCAGTCGATGAGGTTGTGATTATTCATCGACTGAGGTGGTAGGGACATGCGTTACGTGTGCCCAACAATCACCTGCCTCGATGCGCGATGTTGGCTGATACTAGAGCAGGATGGAAGTGAGTTAGGGTCAGTCAAACCAAAACATGGCATCAGTCAATGAAGTCACTGACTGCTGGTTTGTGTTGTATCAGTAGGTGCAGACTACCTGGTTGGGGTCCTTACGAATACCGTAACCAGTGGTTGGAAACGTTGAGTGACATGGCTCAGAATCGGTCACAGTGGCGGAGATGTATCCACTCACTGTCCTCCCTTAGATCGTAAGCTTCAAGTTATTTCATAACTATCTTTTAATGCTCCATCTCCTTTCTCCGTGAACCATATTCTACACGTTCACTCTTCTTTGTTTTTATTATTACTATCATTAAAGTAACTTCTACTTCTACTATGTAATGTTAATCTTGCTGTGCTTTAGGGTTATGGCAATTTACACTGAGGTACACATGTGCCAGGATTTATACTGATCATAAATACATACATTTCTGTTTGACTCATCTGTGTAGGTCAATTATACTGAAAATAATTATGCATAAACCTTCAACATGATTAATGAGATTTTTCAAAGTTACTTAAAGATCCTTCAGATTTGAAATTAAAGAAACAGCGATATGTGAATTCAACCGTATAGCTAAATATCATTTTTCAATAATTACCAGTATATTGATGGCGATAATTCCACATCCAACACAATCGATAATTTGTACATGGTCTCGTTTATTGGGTTCGTCACTGATTGATGTTGGTAAAGTACCACTGAAGATCAGGGAGTACTGGACAAATGTTTCGTTCTGGTGTAGGACTCTTTAGCAGTGTACACCTTCGGTTTCCCAGGGAACCGAACCCAGAAACTTCAGGTTAGCGAACGCCTAAAGCCCTGCACCAATGGGCTGACCTCCAGTAGTAGAATCCCTACTTCCTTCAGTAAGAGATATAGCGAGCCGATCATCTATTGTCATCGGTAAAAGCCATCTCATGCTCGATAAGTCTGACCTTCACCGGTAACGACTTCTTACTTGAACTTCAGGTACACCCTTCAGCTAGTTACTAATGGGCTGGATAGCATAACTGAATTAAGGTGGTAACTAACTTCAGGATATGCCTGAAATTTTAGTGAGAAGTCACTAATTGAAAGATGTTGGAATTCTACTACTGGATGTCACCCGAATGGTGCAGGGCTTTAGGCATTCGCCGAATTGAAGGCTCAGGGTTTGACCCCCCTCCTTGGAAATCGGTATGAACTGCTAAAGAGTCCAATACCAGAACAAAGCAGCTGGCCAGTGCTCCCTGGCTTTCACTAGTATTGTACCAACATCAATTTGTGATTAACTCAATCAATAAAACTTTATACCCTACTTCAAAATGTCACCTTAATTTGTATATGGATTAATTTTAACCATTAACTTTTTTGCGTCCTAATTCAAACCGTCAACATCAGCAGCACAGTTTCTCTACTACAATCGCATAGATTAGTTTCATAAAGCAGTCCCTAAGTACGTTATTAGTATAATTTTATTATCTATGCCATTGATAATCGGTGTCTATTATAACTGAAATAATTATAATGAAGATAACAAAATAAACAAATCTTCTAGGCATCACAACTATTTGCCTTTCACAAAAATAAAAAATGTCTAGTTCAAATAAACATTTACTACAACTATCACGTGATTTTACAACACAAATGAGCCGATAGATTAAAAACATACCGTTTTGTTAGGTCGACCATAAGATGATGTAAAGGTCAAATATTGTCTGAAACTTAAAAATTTTAAAATACTGCCTTAATTTATAAGCTTTGTTGAATTGTAAGCAATTGGTAGTGAATCAATAAGTTGTAGGCAGAAGTTGACTTCAGTTGCCTTAACAACAAACGAACCTGGGTAGTTTAGGGAGGGCTATTGTTCCTTAGAACAGGACTCTTCATCAGTGCACACTAAGGCATATACCACGAATACGACTAATAGCCTCCAGATCTAGTAGAGAAAGCCAAAACTTGAGATCATTTATTCAGTATTAAATAAAGTAAAACAGAGACATGGACATGGATCTTCATTTGCTGATCTAAATCAATTGTCTATTTTTATATCTCGTTTTCCCCAGTTTATTGAACCAAAAGGATGAGACTTAGAATAGTATGCCTCAGATAATAAACAAAACTCACGGTGTCAATGCATAAGGAAAATAAGACATTTTAACGAAGAAAGCTTGCTTTCCGATAAAATTAATTGACGGTAGCAGCACAATCATATTTGTAGTAATTTCAAAAATATATTAGTCTTTTGAAAGATTGAAAACAAATTTCCTCACGAAATGTTTGTAAAGTGTATCAAAATGAATTGGTAACAGTTTAAAGACCAATATTAGTGGCTACAGTTAGATGTTCTAAAAATGGTCTATTTACTGTTTAACAGTCTCCTTTTAGACGCCAAACTGAGAATTGTTAGGCTATACGTTTGGAAAACATGTCCCTACATACCATCAGTTAGCCAGCCAGTTACAACGTAGAAGTTAATACATGCGTATATCAGTTCAAGTTGCCATACGCCAATTAACAGATAGAGATTGAATCGTCGAATCAAATCCCAGAGTAAGGGAGGTAATAACAGAGTTAGTATTAATGGAACGGAATAGAGATCGGAGATAAGATGCGAGAAAATTATGATAAGTTCAGAAACTTGGGATTTGGAGGAAGACAAGGACTGGATGCACCTGTGCCATTGCCAACGATTTTGAGCCATATCACCCAGTCTTTAACCATTTGTGATCATCACGCAGACCCCAACTGGGTAGTCTGCACCTATTAACATGACTCAACCCAATTGTCAATGACTTCGTGGACTGGTGTCATGTTTTCGTTTGGCCGCCCTTAGCTTTCTTCCAGACTACTCCTACACTAGACAGCATTGCTCCGAAATGTACCATGCTTCAAACGAGCAAGTTAACTAGACTGACTACAGTTTAATGGCATAAAAGGTTTTATTCAGTCTTCGAGAGTTGCCTTCTCCAAATGTTTATTACACTATCACCTTAAGAGTGAAGGTTTATAAACAGAGTTTTCTTCTCGCCTACAGCAACTCCTAACTGTTGTTTTAGTTTCAAGTTTCTATCATTTAATATCGAATGGATAGGTACTTTCGATGAATGCTCATCGAAATTGAAATAATCCGTTCTCTAGTATATAATATGAGTACATTCATTTGGTATGGTAAGACAGTTGGAATCAAATGGGACACAAATTAATAATTTATAGAATTCAGAGATATTAACAATTCACGTTTCCAATCCTAAACCCTGTATGAAAAACCAACTCATCCAAGATCTATTTTTGGAATGCAAGTAAAACTTAACTTTCTTGCATGATTTTATGGATTAGTTACAATTTTAAGCAATTAATTATACTTTTTTTCGCAACCCCACATTTTGAATTTCTTTCTTTTTTGCCTTTCTCTCGTATCAATATTGTTCTTTTAGCTTTAAAGTATAACGTAACCTTCTTTAAAACACTTTTTAAACATTTTATGATATAACTCATTTTCTGTTTATCAATAGACTAATCCATTTGTTAGATCACTATAAAATACAAGAGTACAACTAAAATCTAAATCTGATTACTTAACTACCCATATACCAATAGACTGTGAGCTACATTAAATTACTGACACTAACAACATTCCTCCTTGTGTTTCTTTCCTATATTGCCGTAAAATCTGAATGAAGCGCATATCTACAAACAAATCGTCTTATCACATTTCCTACTATACTATTTAACAATCGGCAAAGGTTTTTGTCAACAACAAGTTAATATGTTAATTATCTGTGAAATAAAATGAAGAGCCTATGAAAACAACGAAATATTATGTTAGCTTATTGAAACTTAAATAAACTGTTAGTTACCTGTTAACGAAAACAAAATAACTGCCTATACTTTATTGCTGTAAAGTTTTAAGTGAATTCAGAATTATGAATATAAGAAAAAGTTATAATGAAGACTGTTTAGTAACATGAAATTCATACAACGATGGAACAATACCTTAAAGTGTGCAACATTATCCTTTGCTGTATATCATTAATACAGTCAAGAATCTTTAGTTTAAAATAGTTTGAAAATACTGCTGTCGATCCGTCTGCTTCTCATAGTTGGTCTTTTAATGGAAGAAAATAACCGTTTGCAGTAGGTCAGACTATAATGCGCTAGATACATTTAATCGGCTGTACGAGACCAATTAAGAATGAACTTACAAATGTTTCTAAACTTACGATACTCGTTTGCAAGCATCACAATATGTCGTGGTGTACAAGTCCTAAAATCGTTTTCTATGTCACAGTAGCTTTCAGACGTACTAACCATGGAGGGTGATATGTCAACTGACGTGGAGTCAACTTGAAATAAAAGAGGTTTTCGAATGTCTATTAACTTACAACATGCTTCAGTCTAAAGGCTTTTGCTAACCAACCAGTTTGCTAAGGCAGCTCGATCCTTAATTGCCGGAATATCTGCACACCACGTATTTAGGCGAGAGGGAAAAGATTTACGATTAATATGAACCTACAACGCCAGAATAAATAGCAACAACTCAATTCTATATAACTAAATAAGTAGCACATAATCTAAGGCCAAGAAAAAACTCGGTGAAATTATTAAATCTTTGTTAAAAAGTAATAGATAGATTGATGAAAATTAAAATGAACAGCAGAATTTCAACGGTTAAGTCTTCGTAATGGGACCAACCTTATGCCACCATCAGTGACTAAGACGTTTCGCTTTCCTCAAATAATTTGTAGGTCTGAATTCAGCTCCATTACTTCAATTTGAATAAATAAGTATATATCACTAGTCCTCATACTCAATGTGACTCTAAGTTAAAAACACGAATATGAGCCTAATAAATGAAGTGAAATGGTATAATATATACTAAACGAAGTGTTAAATTATTATTATTACAGTTTGCTCCTTATGATAAAGGAAAACTGAGATATTCCGAGCAAAACTATCGTAATTCTATCTATAAATAAGTGGATTCACTATGCTTTCAATATACATGTCAAATTAATTTAAGCTAATATTAGGCGAGACTACCTGGTTAGGGTTCTTGAGATCATCACAACCAGTAAAGATATTGGTTGGAGTAGGCAAGAATCGGTGGAAGTGGTGTAGACGCATTCACTTTTAGTCTTCCCTCTAATAATAAACTTTGAATTTTTACATAAATTCCCACGAATTATTTTTTACTTTTTGAAATATATTACTCATATTCGGTCTTTTTTTAAATTAAAAATTGATGCTACTATGACTTCTGCTACTTTGGCATCCGTCTTTCTGTGCTGATGCATTATAACAGTTCCAACTGAATGCACATACGTACTAAGTCTTATATCGTACATAAGTGAATTTAAGTCACATAAATAATGACCGCTTACAACGAGAGATCCATATATTTAAAATCATTCCTTAACTAATAAGCCACCAACCTAACACAATTATCAGCTCACCAGTGATTAACTTCAGGATGTTCCTGAAGCTTTAATGAAAGGTCGTGACTGGTGTTTGTATGTATGTATGTGTATGTACAATCAACATAGAAACTGGCACATGTGTGCATCGGTTCAAGTTGCCATACCACCATGGCACCGCAAGATTAACACCACCACCACTAGTAGAAATCACTGACTGGTGTTTAGACTTGTTGGGAGTGAGAGTTATTACCAATGATAATGGATGATCGTCACGTTATATGCTAAAGATTGGTGGAAGTGGGAATTCTATCGTTGGATGCTGGCCCAGTGGTGCAAAAAATTAGTGTTCGCTGACGTGAAATCCCTGGGGCGGATTCGAGTACGCGCATTGCTGAGGAGTCCCGTGCTAAGACGAAATAACTATCTAGCGCTCCCTGGTTTTAAATGGTACTCTACCAACATCAATCTGTGATGAATTCAAACAAGTAAAACTTAATGCCAATCTACACAAACCATCTCAATCCAATTACAGAATTAATGATTTATGATGCTCTGCAAATTAAATAATTGTAATCAACTTAGATCACAGAGTCTACATCATTCTATTGATTGCTTTTTATAATCATACATGTAGATGGAAGATGAAACAGACTGGTGAAAAATGAAAAGATGAAAAAATCTAGGTACGTGAATGAATCTAATACAAGAACATGCACAGACACAAACAGAGAGACTTTTGTATATATACGCCAATATACTCTATGACACATATATGTGCAAGTGAACTCCACTGTCTAAAACAGAAAAGGAATGGTAAAGAAGTGGAGACGAAATATATGACGGCTACAAAGTGTAAACGAGACTGACACTCACATACATACATATGTGCTAATATGTAGTAAAGCCAACCGGAACCGGGAACGCAATTCATTGAAACGAAGATCAATAGTAGGATAGGAAGAGATGAAAGGCAATGAAAGAGTGAAGCAATAAAAATGACTCAACAGCAAACTATCTAAAAAATCATTTCAATTGTATCGGAAAATCCGTTATTGAATTTCGACGGATTATAACCGCCAAATATTAAATTATATCGTTGGTCTGAAGTCAGTGTTGCACCACAACTGGAACGAGCAAATAATAAATTTGGTCCTGAACGCCATTTCCAAGCAACAGGATCAAATATCCAAGTAGTATCCAAAGTTTCATGGCCATTATATCCACCAACTAACAGTAAATTATCTTTCGAAACAGTGGGGAAAAATTGAGAGGAAAATTGTTTTACAGAACAGAAAAAAGTGTTACTTATCAAAATAACTGTATGATTTTAAAGCCACTCTCAGCCAATTAAACAGATTATATTCAAATCTGAAGTATTTCGCAACAGTAGTCCGAGGTGTGTTTACCTATGTCTCTGAAACATAGACTGCGAAAAATAAAACACATGCGTAGACGACAGGTCTTTAGTCATAGGTGTCTTTGAATCATCTATTGGATATTCTGAACCGACCGAGAAAGTACTGTTGAAGTTATGCGCAAACTACTAGGCAAATTAATCGACGGCGTTGCTAATCTCCATTGATTGAGTTGGTTGTGACATGTATTGCAAATAACCGACCACAACTGCGAACCTGGCGACACAATTTGAACTGATACAGGACAGAAGAAAGCTAAGAGTGGACAAACCAAAACGTGGCATCAATATTCGACATGAATAAGGTCTAATTCCAGTGTGAAAATTATCAGTGGATGTGGCATATGCATAAACTTGACGAGTCACAAAGGGGATGGAATGCGTACCCAAAATTCCACTTGAGAACCACAATCAAACTTTAATCACATCTGTAAATTAACGCCATATCGAAGCTATCCACAGATATTGATTAAATTTATTCCTTAACTATAGTAACCGGAACGTATAATCATTTCCAAATTAATTTTAACGGTTTATCAGTTCCTGTTGTATTCTTCGGATCATTTTGGATCCCATGAATTCAGCGAACTTCCATAATTGGAAGAGCTTTACTTAGAGATACTAACTCTTTATTCTGATTGTGTTTATTCTTAATATCGCTTAGTCATACTTGAACGCACTTGTATGCAGAACGTTTTGTTGCATTTTGGACTCATTTATGAACTCTGAAATGATCTTGCTGTGGATTTGAATTAACATCGAGTTTCTACATCTGTGTATTCCCAAAGGGATTTAAACACCACCTAACCCTTATATATATATATATATATATATATATATATATATATATATATATATATATATATATATAGCGAGTGAGAGAAGAACGAATAACTTCGTTATGCAGATTGGTGAAGATTTAAATAACAAACACTGACCTCTTTTATTTGGACAATATGTTAGACTGGCGCCAGAAAGTTGTCCAATAGAATTTGCCAAAGGACTAGGTATATAAAACCAGTTAGCGCAACGAGGATCCAAAGCCTCAACTGTTACACTTTGACTAGTATATGCACTGTTTGCATTCATAACTCCACCAACAGCAACAATCAAATTCCGTGTTGATAAAACATTACCACAAGCTTCACGGCGACCTACATATATGTATGAAGAATTCAATCATAATACAAACTTTTCCATTGAAATTTTGGAAACTAACTGAATAGTTTTATGAAAAAGACGAACATTATAAATAACGCTTATTTCATGTACAAAAGAATGTAATTCCTCATTGAATAATTTATATATTCATGTTAGTTAGTTTGAGAGAGTTGGTAAGGAAAATTGCTTGACCTAGTTTATGTGCCAGTTAAGATTTGTAAGGAAAGGAGCTGATTGGTACATTTAAATGCAATCATCCCTCAAATCTTAAGATTCAAAATTACTGTACACCATTTATTCTACAAATGTATTCCATCATTTCGAGTTACATTCTCTGTGCTTAATCCTTTTCCTATCACTGATATTGTTACTTTATAGTCACAATTACATCTCACTGAGTTGACGTAGTGTGATAGACTAGGTCGATCCATATCTGTATCAGGTCCTAATTTATTTATGACTGGTTGAATTACTTGAAATCTTGCCACCTTTAGTACAGTTAATCATCGTTGGTGAAAGCATTTTAAACATGCGAATATTTCTTCTCATAATGCTAATTAGTATGAATTTACTAATGATTAAACAAAGTATATTATAAAGACGGCACACTTATTTATCACAATTGTAAATTAATAATCTAAAACAGAATTTTAACGAATAAGAGGCAAACGAGTTAAAGATGGTTGGTTAACAATTACAAAGATTCATAATTATCACTGAGATATTGGATGAAACCAGTATGATGAAATGAATTAACGCAACACAACAACCAGGTTGTCCAGTAAAAGTTCAACTCACGGATTAACTTTAGGTAAACAACTACTAAAAACCAAAAAGAAAGAAATGGCTATTTTGTTCTAATGTGGAACTTTTTATCAGAATGCATTCACAACTCTAAAAGAGTTGGACTCCTCTCTCTATTACTACTAATAATGTTATGAAGTAAGCGAAACAATGCTACCAGTATGAAGCCATTCCTACCTTGTAACATAGATGGCATGTAAACCCATTCATCTCTGTCAGCAACATAAGCTTCAACAGAAGATAGATATTGTGCACCTGATACCCCACCAGCAACTAGAATAGATCCTTTAGTATTTGTAATAAGTGGTCCGTGTTGAAGACTACTAAGATCTATGGCAATCGGATTAGTTCGAGCTTCATGTAAGCTCTTTATTGTAAGCCAAAATGAAATGTTTGACAGGCTAGATGATCTATTCGATGCATGATTTTGTACTGTAGAATCTGACCGTGTGCGCAGATCAGAATTTCTTCGTGAGCCATTTGTATGTACATGATTGTCAAAGTTATCATGATGATTACTTTTGGTTAATTCATAGTTGACAAGCCAAAATTTCAATGCATCACATGTCAATCTACAAACACAGAGAACACAGATACAAGGAAGAAAAGTGGATAAGGAACCAACTATCTAAACAACGCGACATTATTAATCAATCAATCACAACCTAAAGCTTGGATCGTATGTGAATTGGTTCAAGTTGCCGAATCTAATTATATCAAAGCAAGATGATGAATAACAAAGCAATAGAAGTAGTAGTGATATCAATGACCGTTAAAAGGATTGAGTATAGAGACTAAGATTTGAAAAAGAATTAATTCGTGGTGAGAAAAGCACACAATAATAATAAATTCAGAAGCTAAGGGGTATTAAAAAGTGAATGCATCTGAATCATTGAGATCGACTGTCGACCATGTTACACAACCTCATTGGTTTTTAAGAGAACTAGACATGACCATCCAAGCCCTTAACAACCTGAACGGCACAGCTCCATTCTGCAACGGAACTATACAGATAGCAAGAACTTTTGTAAACTATGGGTAGATGTTAATAGATTATAATACATGATTGACTACTTGAACTGGACCTAAATGATGGTGGTAATCGTGTCAACTTTAACTCATACAGCCAAGTTAACAGAAATTAATCATTAACTACTCACAATAAAAACACATAAATTTTAGGTCTCTATAAGAACCACATAAGGCAAACCTGTAGGGCATGGATAACTTTTTATGACTGAATGTTGCAGGGATTGCTGGGTTCGGAAAAAATATCACGCATTGACCTACAACTGGAGATCAGGTAGGACAAAATAGTTGATCAGTCAGACATGAACAACGTAGAACATGGTACATACGACCATAGGTCGAATTTACCATACCACATTTGAACGACGAAATCACATTTACAATATTAACACCGCAACGTAATTCAACAGGAAGAGATGAAGAGTATGCATGTACGAAAGAATAATGGAACTTAGGATCTAGAAGGAGATACAGAATAATTTGTGACTAATTCTGAGCAATGTTACACAGTCTCTAGCAGCTTATCGCGATTATCACATTTGCCCCAACCAGATAGTCTCCATTTACAAACATAGCTTAGACTAACAGTTAAAGACTTCATTAAGTGATATCATATTTTGGTTTGGTCGCCCCTACCTTTCTTCCATCCTACTCCTACGCCAGTCACCATCACAACACGAGATAGGGGGTGGTTGGTTATGCCCAACATATGTCACAGCCATCTCAGTCGATGTTGCTTCACAACGTCATCTATTGACTTGCCATTTTTTCCTAGTACTCTGCGTCTAACATTATTACGTAATCGGTCATTACATGATATAAAGCCGATACTACGAAAATTTCAGTATTCAAAAAGCTGAAGTCTACACTTGTCTTCAGTTTTCAGAGCCTGTTGTGCATCCACAGGTTAAGACAGAGTGAATTGCTGAACAGTACACTCAGTTCTTCGTTGACGGACGAATATATATCGCCTATACTATAGGTTGAGTAAGTCAGTAAAAGCCAAGCAGACTTTCTGAATCTGGGTTGAGATTTCGTCAGATACCGATCCACTAGGGGTGAGACTTCTGAGATGAGTGAAATGGTTAACGTACCAATTACTTCACTCCCAATGAATTATCTGGGTGATGATGCAGACCAATCCCGGAACAACATTTTGCATTTGGATGGGAAGAAACGCATCCCAAATGTTCAGGAGACTGCATATTGTTAGTGTCTTCAAGGAATAGGACCTCATCGTCCGCATATTCCAAGTCGAAAAGTGAGTTTTTGGGGAGGAAATCAATTAATGATAAGGTAGATGAAGAAAGTGTGACTTCTAGTAACATATCTACAACAATATGAAATAAAAAAGGGAATAAGGGGCAACCCTAACGAACACCACTTGAAATTGATGATCCTCGCGACAATACGCCATAAGCTCTAACTTAGACAGTGGTGTTCGACGAGAGTCTTCACAAGGTCTATGCACTTTAGAGATACTCTGTCAAACGATAAACACACGACCTATCGATCTACGGAGTCAAGAGCCATTTTAAAGTCGAGGAATATACCTATTGTCGGACGGTATTAGGTATGTGCATTGTTCTAGGATCTGACAGAGAGTAAATATCCGGTCACTGCATCGTCGCCCAGGTTTGAAATCAGCCTGGTTTTCTGGAGTTTTTTGTTTCCAGGATTTAGATAAGCGTCAGATGATTACAGAGGCAAACATCTTGAACATTATACTAATCAAATTGATTCCTTTGTAGTCGTCACAAGGGGATTTCTACTTTCTTATTAACAGCGACGATAAGGTACCGAGACTAATAAGATGGGATTACGTCCAGGTCCCATACTACAGCTGGTTCTTGTTAGTATGAAGATCTTTGACACTAAGAGAGATGTAAACATGGGACATTCAGGCATTGTGGCAAACCCCCAAGCGTTAGACAACTGAGCTAGTATTAAATGGCTGATACCCCGCCCTCCTTTTACTACGTGATACATTTGCGTAAGTTCACGGTTCCGTGGGGTAACTGCCTTAAATCTGATATGATATAATTAATATCATTTTAATGAAATTTGACATAATACAAAAGAGAACTGTTAATTAAAAAGTAGGATACACCAAAAGAGAGTTAATACAAACATATTTATAAATTAGGTATGTGACATGAATATATGTTAGTCATACAAAGTATAGAGCATAGCACGTAAGTTTGTTAGATCAAATTAACATACAACATTAGCATAGGAAATATTAGTTTAGAAAAAATAATAACAGAACATAGTTAGGCGAAAAATAAAACAGATTTGCAACTTCACCAACTCTTTTGCCTCATTTGTCTAATACAATGTGTCTAATCTCACCACTACTTACTCACCCATTCAACAGTACGTGAGAGATACTTTGAAGGCGTTAACGATCAAACGCCTGTAGTCTACACATGTCTTCTGTTTTCATAGTCCATATTTCACATCCATAGGATAATATAAAGAAGAATGCAGAACAATAACATCATCCATTGAGGGAAGACAAATATTTTGCCTACGACATAAGTGATGCGAGTGGACGAAAGTCAAAGGAGTTTACTGAATCCTAGCTAAGATTCCATCGGATACGAACCAACAAAGGCTCATCAGAATAACAAGATAATCGAAGTAATAATGATACTACATTCAAAATCACTAGTGTTAGACAGTTAAGTCAGTAATAAGGAGTACAGAACCCGCCATATATGTGTAAAATTTCAAGTCATTGCATCAGTGCAGCACAAGCAGACGACATTATCATAATGAGCACTAAAGTAGTGGAAGTAATAGCAACATCAGTAATGGTAAAAAAGATTGGGCATTACGAAGATGATGAAGGAAGTATGGATGAGCATTGAAAATAAGAAGTACAAAATAATTTCGAAACTTAGAACCTAAGGGAAAATGAAGAGTGAGTGAATCTAGGCCACTATGACAAATTATGACCCATGTTGATTAACATTTTCAACAATTGATAATGATAATCACATGGATTCTAAACATAAAGTCTGAACATACTGACATCGTTATTTATCCCGAATCATATTCTCATATTTCAGATCTGGGATTTTTAAAGCATATTCTCTACGTCTAATATTTTTACTATTACTACTTTGGCTTTCATCTTTATAATTTCATCTTACTTGGTTTGAGCTCTATTATAATCCCCTAATCTACCTACTTCTATGCCAGATAACAACACGCGCGTCAAAATACATATTAGTTGGGACCAAATAATAAATGTCCCAGCCATGTCAATCAATGAAGATTGACAATATTATCAATAGATATACCATCCTTGTATAGTACTCCAATATTACTCAGAATTATTCACTCCCCATATAAGGGCGCAATGCGTTGAATACAGTTATGATGGAACACTGGCAACCTATATATAATATCCAAGTTTAAAGACTACATTCCACGGCTATAAAGTAAATATAGAGCAAATCAATGAGTTAAATACTCAATTAATTGCAGGCGAACAGAGATTTAATTTAACCTAAATGTGATAGTTTAAAAACAAACACAATCCCTAAGCCACTGCTCCACAACAAGCAAGCTCAAAAGAATATATAATCAACAAGGAATGACTTACTTATCTACAGATGCCAAGTCCTTGGAACCCGTAGAACCACCACAAGCATAAACTACATCCGGAAAATCAGAACATGACTGTAAATAACTGGATACTACGGCCAATCGACCTCTTTGACTTTTAAGTCGTGGACCAGGAACAGGAGGATAAACAGGAGAACCTTCATCGTCATCATTTACATCATTACTTTCAATAAATAATTCCACATTATCTAAACAACCTTTACGATTATAACCTCCAACAATTACAATATAATACTTTGAATCACAATTCAACCGTCCAACTCCAAAGCCTGATCGAGCTTCTAACATATGCAGTGGAGAATCTTGACCTGTATGATCATTATGACCAATGCATAGCATTTCAGTTTGATAGACTTGATCACTAGATGATAAATCGCGTGTAGAAGATTCGGAAATTGCTCGTGCTAGGTTGAAAGCGGAATCTGCAGTTATCGTTTGGCTTACTTCATCTATTAATTTTTTGGTGAGAAAACATGCAAAATAGTTACATAGAAAAAAATCAGAAGATGAAAATAGAGATGGAGAGTTATAGGCAAGAAAAGTAGAAATAACAGATAGCAGAAGCTGATCTATGGAACAGCAAAAGTGACGTATTTAAACTGCATTTATTTGACACTTAATTTATAGGATTGTTATATTTCTTCGAGTATTATTTTTTCAGTTATCTGAACAATAAGAAATTTCTAAAGAGCCTTCGGAAAGAAATTGGATCAGGAGCGATAGTTTTGTGGATCTTGGAGTGTGATTGAATAGTTCAAATGACGATTCCTTGGAATTGCTGACAAATAACTTAATATTAATGTTAGCATAACAGATCTTGAATAACACCGCCGGTATGGGGAATTCAAGGAACAAGAGGGGGGTAGAAGAGCTGGACATACCATTTAACTGTTGAAAACACCTCGCTGACTCAATATCTTAATACAGAAGGTCATGTGGTTTCACCTTTAGGTTTTGTTGCCAGTTAATCGATCTTAAGTGAATAATGTTTCAGACAATTCATAATCCCACTGGGGCATAACGATAAGTAAGTCTGTCCACTGCGTCAAGGTAACGGCTACAATTAGGATTTCAAACAATGAGTTTCAGAAATCAAGACAAGTTTAGGAGAGATAAATAAGGCGATTATGTTAATAACCGGCACAGTTTAACAGCAATTCACAATTGGATTCACTCAGGTCATTTTTGACAACAAGAGCGAATGTTATTTCAACCATAACTAACACTGATTAGACAACAACCACTACTACTTTGAAGACAAAAATCGAATGAAGTATTTTATGGTGAATCAATCTCATCATAGTACAAACCGATGAAAGTCAAAATAGAGGTTTACTTCTTGTTCCTGTTTAAAGAAAAATGAAGCGATTTCGAAAAGAGTAACTACAATAAAACCACAAATTATAATGTAAACTGTATGATTAAGTTGAATCAACCAACTAAGCTTTGATAAGCCCACTTAATCGGTTTTCCCACTAATTTAGTATCTTTTACAAGATTCAGTCGTCAGTAAATGCAAAAACCTTGAGAATCAGGTTATGAAGTTTATATCTGAAATAAACTAATGTATAAAATAGTCAAAATATAAGTTCAGTAGTTTCAGAATCCTGGACGATTATCGATGATGCCCATGTGTACGGATAACAAATCACCATGTGGACAAACAGTGAACTTACCAGACATACAATCGTCACCAGTTTAAACAATATCCTTATTACTATTTCTGGAAGGGCAGCTGGATACTATGTTATGACTCACAATTTACACAACCGATTTCAGAAGTTCACAAACTGATAGTTCTTCACTGAATTATTTGTTTCTGAGATGTGCTGCAGCTTCTCTCTTCATAAAGCGAAAATCGGCAGACCGCACCTAGAAACAATTCAGAACTCTTACTATATGTTATGACCCACTAACGACTTTGCTAAAATAACTATTAACTATGTAGAAATCCCAGCGTAGACCAATCGCACATGACCTTTAGCTAATGTTATTTACTGTTCGAATCTTAATGTCGGCTCTCGAGATTCAAGGGATAAAGAGTATGTCATTCCTAAGGCCGACATTATATGGACCTTTATACCACCTATAGAAACCTAAAATATTCGTCCATTGGAAACACCATGCTGACATCATAGTCTCAATACAGTCGACCTATGATTTCACCTTTTAAGTGTAAGGGTGCTACTTTAGGCCTTATCGCTATTAAATCAACCGATAACAATTCTTAGAAATTTACATTACATATACCTCAGATATTAGCAACACAGGTATTGAATCTATTAATATTCGTTTCTGTATGGTCTGAAAGATACACTGAAGTAAAAACATGTTTACTTTGGCAAAATGAAGTACGAATTAACCATAAACAAATTCATTTTTTAAATTGAATACCAGCGGATAGGTCTAATAACTACATTTAGGTTAGCTCTTTTAAACAATTAGGACATTTAAACAAAAACGTGATTTGCATAGGAGGGAAGGTATCCGTCTCACGTAATTTTCACCTACCATCATAATCTGCTTTTATCCCGGTACACATACCTGTAGGTAATTCTACACAAGCTGTTTCATTATGAGATCCAATATCCTCTAGGTCATTTGAATCATTTGGTAGGCTTGATGTATTTGAAATAGACGAACCGCGACTTTGATGACGACTTCGTGATTGACAGACTTCATGCATTAAGTCTTGATTCAATTGCTGAATGGATGGATGTGTTGGTAGACAACGTTTTATAGACAGGCTAACCAAATGACCAGCTAATTTACCCAACCAAATTGATGTCGATCCGACTACAAAATAAAATATGAGTTGAAATTATAGAGATACAAGACATGTTTCACGACAGGAGTCCGTCATGCTAACAATATGGCAAAAACGTTAAACTCAAATATAATGAACAAAAGTGATGTGTTCTTCGTCAGAAAGGGGATATTTGAATCTCAACATAACTAATCATTAGTGTAAATGTGTAATGTATGGTCTGAATAAACGCCTGATGATTCAAAAAGTTTAATGCGTTGACTACTTCATTTATCATGGAAGCCTCGTTGGTGGCTGGAAAAGTATCAGGACAGTTTCAGAAAGCTCTATTAACTTTCATCAACTAGATCGTTTATGAGATATCGTTAAACGGATAAAAGAGTGAGGATATTGAACAAGCGTTCGCACTGTTTTATCCTAAAGATGTAAAACATTCAAAAGCAGATAGAATTCGTAATTATAATTGTCGCCAAAACATTGCTCCAGTATGACGAGATCATCAAGTAAGCAATTGCGAGATTTGACGCAGAGCACTGGGCAAAGACATTGTTTCGGTTGACGAGATAGTGATATTTTATTGACTGAGGTGGTTAGGATATGCACTACGTGTGCGTAAACACTGCTGCCTACCGCGACGCATGATGCTAACTAGTAGGAGTAGGAAAGAAGAAAAGACAGTCGAGCCAAGACGTGGCATCAGTCGATGACGCTGTTGAATGCTGATCTGAGCAATCTTAGTCGATGCAGACTACCTAGCTGAGGTCTGCGCGACAATCGCGATCAGTGGTTGGAGATAATGAATAACAACTGTAAATCTATCACTAAGCGCAGATGCATTAAAACATTGTCTTCTAGATCTTAATTTCCATTATTACTTCGTACATAACTTTTCATTCCTTTTGTTAGACGATATTCTGGATTTATTGTTGCTAATTATATCACTTAGTTCAGCAAGGAAACTTGGGATAAAATACATATTTTCTAGGCTCTATGTTGCTAATGAATGACTGGAAATATATAAAGGAGAGAGAATCTAAGAGAATAAAACAAAATTAAAATCAATATCAGTCCACCAGTGACTGATATCTTGAGGTAATTCCTGAAGTTTTAGTGAGAAGACATGACTAGTGAAGTTCAGCCGTGTCAAGTGTGAGGCAGTTAATCACCGATGGCACGGAGTGAGGTCACGTAAACGCAGCACGAATTGAATGAATTGGAAACATCGACCGTTGGGGGTTAACTCAGTGGTCTAATAGTAAAGCGATCGTTAGAGGATCAGAGAGTCCTGAGTCTGATCCCTGATTGGGTTGAGGAGTCTCACACTAGGACCAAACAGATGTCCAGTGATTTCTGGCGATCACTGGTTGTCTAATAAAGACCAACTTGCAATATCATATTAAAAAATGACAAGAGTTCAGTGACCTAGATAGTAGGACGTAATCTACTTAACCAGCAGTCTTTTAAGTACTTGACTTTAAGTGATGTTTTTTTAGCATAAAGGTTAGTGATTTTAGTCGATTGTAAAAAGCATAGTAAACATTGATGATTTAATCACGTGACCTAGATGATATGTGATGGTATGCAATATATTTTCACATGATATAAACGGCTCACCAGTAGGTTATAATTAACCTAGAGGTTGATACAAATGTATTAACTCAAGTGCCTTAAACCAAATCAGCATAATGAAATGAAATGAAAAGGGCAAATAAGAAAACAGTTGAAAAAATAGTAGTAGCAGTGATATTCAGTATGGAAAAAACATTGTGAATATGGTTCTAGAAGATGGAACACTGGGACTCAAAATACAGAGAAAGAAAGATTGAGTGCATCTAACATACTGTGACTAGTTTTGAGCCATGTCACGCAGGATCTCCAAATACTGATTAAGGTTATCAGGTTGACCCCAATTAAGTAGAAATTATCGAGTGATAAATTATGTTTATGATGTTGCGCTGTGAAACAAAAAAGGCTATATAGGACTGGCTTCCGCATGTCCATCAGGACTTCCTGGTTGGGGTTCTAAAGACGTTGAAATCCAGCAGTTCGAAACGTCAGGTAAGACAAGATAAAAGCCAGTGGCGATCCTGTTGCAGTTTTCTTTCACATTCTCCATCAAATGAGGCACCTTTAACCGAATGAAGTCTTAGTAGTACATTTCAGCGACATAGTATGACGTACATATTACTGATGTCCATATGTATCAAAATTCCGTGTTTTAAATGAACTAAGTGGTAAACAATCAGCTAATCTGCAGCGATTAACATAGCTTAAACTAACAGCCAAGTATCTTATGAACTATTGATATATTTTGGTTTGACAGCCCTGACCAGTGGTTGAGTATGCGACATACACGTCAAAACTATGTCAGTCTATAAAGACTCACAACACCATCAAACAGTTTGAAATCTTCGAAGTCCAAACCTGATCTCAGCACTATTTCTAGTCACTTTATGATACGCGATCGATAATTATAATCAAAAGTCTGAAGGTTGTACATGTCTTGTATTTTCATAACCATAGCTTTACAGTCATATTTATACTTCAGTATGTAGATGGACATATCACTCATCAATAACCAATGTTTTCATTATGTTTTTTAACCATCAGATAGGAAAGATTGCAGGCGGACCGATAGCATAATGAATGAGAAATATGGTATTCGAATAGTTGGTTCCAGACTCAAGTGTCATTTCCTTCTTTGTCTGTGTTAATCAACAGGATAAAATCACTCACCAGATCATGGAAAAAACCGTAGCTCAAGAGCAAGTTTACATACCTAAGTTTCCGAACAAGTGTGCTGAAGGAACAGAGTAACAAGAAACAACTTCAAATACATCGCATATTACTGAGATATCAAAAGGCAATTTTTATCAGGTCGATATATTTGACCTTATAATTAAATATTATCAGTGTATAACGTGACTTGAATAATTAAGAAGCAATTTGTGAATAATGCAAAACAAAGGATGGGATATCTTACTATTCACGAAGTGGAACACTGAATTACATTGAATACAATACTACTCTCTTCCGGTTCAAATATCAGAATATGGACCAATTAACAGAAGGCACAGTTCAAGGTAAAAACCTAGAGTACATAGCCTGCAACAATGTACTATTAAGATACATAATTATTAGTGTGTGGCAGTTACGAACTTTAGTAGTTAATAACAGAATATCACCTAATTTTTTGTGACCATGATACGATGGAAAAATAAATTACATAGCTCTGATAAACTTCGTCTTTTTATTGCATTATCAAAACAAGAACATCATTTTGAAATCAGAATAGTTGTTGAATCGATCACAATGTTAAAAACGTATGTATGATCTATTCGAAGTGTTATAAGGCGACGAATAAACCAGAATCACAGACGGAGGAACCTACTTACTATGCCATCAGGAATTTATCCAACACAGCAAATAATATATTGGCACTTTTTAAACTGTAAACTTTCTTCGAGCTTAATGTTTTACCGTCATCCCCCCACCCGAGTTACTGTAATTTTACCCTAAAAACGTAATACCCCATTTCCACCGGCAAACCTGTTAGTATCATCTTCACTGTGGAATTTAGAAAATAATTGTATTGCTTAATAAATAATACTCTGCTTGGAAGGTGTGTTTTGTCTTCGCACCTGTATCAACCAATCAGCGTTCACGTAACTCGGTAACAGATCGTAGGCACTAACCTGATTAGCTTTTAATCGGAGTAAAGTCATGACCAGCCTCAACTAGTGGAATCAACTCTATCTATCTCAATTTGCAAGGTCACTTGACGGATAAAATTAATGACATATAGATTATATAAAACAGAATGAGGACTACCTGACTGAAATAATCGAATTCCAAATACACCTAGAATGTACACTTCAACGCTTACAAGTGAATTGTTTCGTGTGAAGAATGTAAAAAATAAGCTTTAGGGAATCAATTATCTTATTATCAAAGGCGTTAATATTATTTCATTGAGTTCACACTTGTCTTAAGCCTGTAGCATTCTGTGTGCAATAGTAATATAGTTCATTCAATATTATTATTTGTTAATATGAAAATCCAAATGAATAAGGGAAATCGACAAATAACTATCCTCCAGAAACCAACAAACTGGTTGAGTAGTAACACAAATATCTATAGGACATATAACAGAATTTGTCAAAAGTATAAGTTGATCTTACAAGATAAATCGGCATTATGAGTAATAACCTTAAATAATAAATAAAATTGTTCATCAGATGAATAGAAAATCAAGAACGAATACTAGCAACATTAGGATCGTATATGCTATGATGAAAAAAAAATACTGTGTTAATATATCAAAATGCCTATTGGGTCCCTGCTCGATCACTGCACGTCTGCCCTAGGCCTACTCGATCCCAAACCAAAATAAGAGAACACGGGATTGACGAACCAGCCAAACAGAATCATATTATACTTCAGACATTCCGTTATATGTAAATAAAGTCAGATCACACATCGAACCAATTAGGAATTTAACACTAATATGAAACAAGGGAGATTGTGACAGTGAATAGAGGGTAACTTGTACACAACCAATTAACTTTAGTTCATAATAAGGGACAATATACTAACAGCAAATATACTAAACGGGGGGATAGGGTAGGAGGAAAGTAACGATGATATAAATGAAATGTTTACATTACTCATAACTAAAATAAATGAAATAGTCCTCGAAGACGCAGTCCTGAAAGTTTGTTACTCTTCTTTAGTCGTCCAACATAAGAGTATATTGGGCCTGGAGGTGAACTGTGTAAGGATTTATTAAAATAGTCGACTGTAAAAACTCGGATTTGAACCCGACACCCAATGGTTTCACGTTTTATGTTTTCACCAATAAGCCACACGACAAAAACATTTGTTTCTTTAACAAATGCATCATAAGAATACTTACTACAAGATAAAGTTATAACAAGATGTCTTCTACTTGGTAACAAACATTTTAACAGTTTGAATAACAAGGAAGTATGATATTAGGTATAAGCGTGAAAAGTTAATATGTAACAAGATACATAAAAATCAGACAGTCAGTAATGTACATAGTAGGATCTGGCAGTGCGATTAGTTCAAGCTGAAGTAATCCATCAGCACAGAAAGATGAGTATTGAATGAATATAAGTCGTGGTAACATTAGTAGTCGTAAATGAGATTAAGGATAAAGAAAATGGTTGAAGAATAAAAGATTTGTGGAACGATCCTAAAATCCAGGGAAGGGAGGACAGAGAATAAACTCAGCTATACCACTGCAAACGATTCTTAACTATGTCACTCAACGTCTCTACATAGTGGTTACGATGATCACAAGGACGAAAACTATTTAAACTGTACCTACCAACTTAGCTCGCACGAACAGTCAACAACTTCATCGACAGACGCCACGTAATGGTTTGACCTTGACTAGCTTTATCCATCCTATTCCTACGCCAGTATTAATACAAAATAGGGGAAGGCGGTGGCTGGGCATATGCAATACATGTTTCAGCTTATTATTCTAGTGATATGGTACATTACTTTGAAAGTTCTCTGATTAAATGACATTCAAAACATTGAACATGTGACTTATCAGCAATAACATATTTTGTCTTTGTAATGAAATAAATCACTAAATGGACCGTTGTCAACTTTTTTCGGGAATAAAATAAATTTTAATATCATTGTAATTATCAACGTTGTAATATTACACTGTGTTGAGCAGACTGTTTATCCACCTATTTGTGTTCAGCTGAAGTCTCATAGATATACACACATGCAGATAACAACCGACATCGTGATCAAAACTATTATCGGTCGATTATAAGTCAATTACAAAGGAAAAATGATTGACTAAAGTGATTTGCTGAGAATAGGTTCAAATTTAACATCGATCAGATTGCTTCATGATCTTAATAACTTACTAAGTGCAGACAGAGATACTCACCATTGAGCCACAACCTCAGGTGACGGGAAAGTCATGCCATTCAAATGACTAGGTGAAAATGAAATATGGATTATTACTATTATATGCGAAAAAGAATATGCCAAACACGAAAACAACGGTGAATACAAATATACATGGCAATGTATAATGTCGAAATCATTTCACTTACCTCCAAGAGTTGTTGGCGCCAATAAACAAGTCTCTGATTCCTCACTTCCAGTTGTCAGGCAAACAGTTAATAAACTATGTGCACTCTAAAAGAAAAGTGTACAATTACAAGTTGTGCTTCAGTAATAAACAAAGTAGAACCTAGTACATATGTTTGTTAGAACATTAGCATAAAAGTATTAGTTTAAAAAGGATAAGGCTTATCAGAATAACAAGATAATTAAAGTGGTCTGCGATACACCCAACTACATCGCTCCCTATGATCAGTCCAGACCTGTCCTCAAGTAAAAATTTGCATTTAGAAGGTGGAGAACAACATGTTAAAAGTGCTGACATTATTACTCAAGGTGTTTAGGAGACTCTACATAATGTCAATGTTTTTTTATCGCATAGGACTATATAATCTACACATTTCAAGTGGATAAGTGTCTCACCCGCCCCCTGAGATAGGCGACCAATCCCTGAAAAGTTAGATAAATGAAAATTTCTAGGAGAACATCTAAACCAAATACAAGTTATAGTTAGCTGAATGAAACTATTACTCAAGTGGACCCATAATTAATCCAATAGAAATAATCGACTTATGGCAACGGTAGAAAATAAATACGTGGTGTCCGATAAATCTTATTCTGCAAATTTGATTAGAAAATAACCATTAGTGTAAAGAACAATCAGTTGAGCAGAAGGAATGGTTTATTCCATGAAATTATAAATAGTGATAAATTGTGTATACCTTATCATCATTTGTTTATTTGTACATCGTTATCTTCTTCACTCTACGTTGGTCCAATTTTTCTTTGCTCATCTTCTTGTTTTTCTATTTATTTTTCATACGCCTTGCTTTTTCCTTGACCAGCTATCCACTCTAATCACCTCTTATATGACGTTTTACCATATGCTACTTAGATAAGATCCTATAAGCAGTATTCATTATACTCGACCCCCCCCCCAACGTTTCGAATTATTGAGCCTGTAAGCGTGCTAATCTTTTGAGCCATGTCAGTGCTGTCTGTTTCCCCGAACCTAATTTATGATGCAACTAGATTCACTTTTAGAACTTGCTTGTGTTTACGCATTTCTCATTGCTTTCGGTTCTGACTGCGTCCATCGGTCCATACCTCGCAATGACTATGTACGGTCCTTTAAACTTTGGAAGCCGCCTTCTTGACCCTAGTCCAGTATTGATATTCGTTCTCTGCACCTCACCTGATTTCTTTAAATGTTGTTCTGACTTTAATGTGTTAATCCTTTGTTTCTGTTGCGAGTTCCTAACTGCCTGTTTTCACCCTTACTTCGATTGTGTAAGCTTACATCGTCGTGGCTGAGGCTGTTACTTTCCCTTAGTAATCGTGGTGTTCTGGTATACATCAACTGAAGTGATGACTTTTAAATTGTTCCATAAGTTGAGGTGCGGCATGCTAACAATATCAATGGTAATTACATCTCTCAGTTACCTCCTTTTGTTGCAAACTACTTCTTCAGTGTGTGAATAATGTGTTAGTTCATTTGCCTAAAGATACAGTGTTTTTTCTGACTTTCTTGATTCTCAGATGTTGCAAGCAGGATGTAAATTCTCCGCTGTCAAAGTATGCCCTCAAAGTGTGCCTATATTCCAAACCAAATATACACACTTCGGCAGGTTCAGGAACATAGGCACACTTTTAGACGCCCAACAATAATTGTATTCCTTGACCTTAAGGTGGCATTTGGTTCTATCCATCGTAAGGTTATGTGGGAATGTCTGTCATTGAAAGGCGTACCAGATAAGTACACTAACCTTCTACAAGCTCTCTTCTCGAACACCACATGTCGAGTCAGAGCTTATGGAGGATTGTCGTCGGAACTGATTACCTCAAGTAGTGTTCGTCAAGGTTGGCCGCTTTTCCCATTTTTATTTAATTTTATCATTGACATACTTCTAGAGTTAACACTGTCATCGTCTGACTCCTCCAGGGCTGATCTCCTTCCAGAAGATAAACTTTCTGACATAGAATATGAAGATGATATAGTTCTCCTGGGTGAAGATCTTAGTAGAATTAAGAATCTCTTGACTACCCTAAACATTAATGTAAGGATGTTTGGGATGCGATTCTCTCCACCCAAATGCAAGATGTTGCTTCAGGATTGGATTGATTTGACAACGAAGTTAGTGATAGGGAGTGAAGCAGTTGAACGTTTTGACCGCTTCACATATCTCGAGAGCTTCATCAGTCCTGACGGTCTGGTGTCTGCTGAAATTTCGGCTCGTATACACAAGGCCGACTAGCTTTTAGGAATTTACGTCACTAGTGGCGTAGGCGAGACATCTGACTACTGACCAAATGACGCGTTTACTGCACAGTAGTTCGAACTGTTTTACTTTATGGATGTGAAACATGGCCATTAAGGATAGAGGATATTTGTAGGCTTCTAGTATTCGATTATAGATGTCTTTGAAGCATTGCTCGTGCTCACTGGGACTATCGAGTAAGCAATACGTGGGTTAGGAATAGAGTACTAGGTAAATATGGTAAATTGATTGATCAGCTGAGGTGGCTAGGACATGTGTTACGTATGTTTGACCACCGCCTACCTCGACGAGGAATGCTGTCTGGTGTGAGAATAGGCTGGAAGAAAGCTAGGGGCGGCCAAACCAAAACATGACACCAGTCCATGAAGTCACTGACAGCTGGGCTGAGTCATATTAATAGGTGCTAACTGCCTGGATGGGGTCCGCGTGATAAACATTACAAATGGTTAGAGACCTCGGGTAATATGGCTCAAAATCGTTCGCAATGGCGTAGGTGCATCCACTCCTTGTCTCTCTCCAAATTCTAAGTTTCTAAACTCATAATAATTTTCTCTTTACCCAATAATATTTTCTTAAATCTTATCTCCGACCTGTATTCCTTTCCATTAATACCAACTCTGTTACTACCTCACCTACTCTGGGATGTGATCCAACAATTTAATCTCTATCTGCTAATTTGGGTATGGCAACTTGAACTGATGTACACATGTACTAAGTTCGACGTTGTAACTGACTGACTGATGCATCTAAATTAATCAAAATCATTTCCGGGACGTCATGGTTCGTCAAAATATACTGAATAACTGCCTCAAATATCAACGGCTTCTATCCGTGTAGAATGCTATTAACACCATAATGTATTGGTTGCCACTCGATGTTTGCGGAAACGATCCCATAACGTCTATTGACCACAGATCGCCCACTGTTGTTACTGGGATGGACTGCGAGGCTGTGTATGTTTCGGTCTCCTTTCGTTAACTGACATTAAGGTCAGGCGAAGGTATATTTAGTAACGTCTGTATGTGCTATTTGATGGCATTCACGGATCGCTTCATACTATAATGGTTTAGGAATTAAAACTAACCAACTCCCATCTTTCTTTGTCCAAATCAGCACTTCCGCCGTATCCAGTCATAATCTATCCTTTTGGTGTAGGAACGCCTTTACGTCTTTGTTAAACCGTAGCATTCGATTGCCAGTTTCTTAGGTTAGCGATCGTCTCATTGCCTTGCGTGCTGGATCGAATTTCTGATAACGAACTAGTCTTACGGGGTCTAATTCTACTGTGTTGACTCCAAATATCACTTCGGTTAAGTCACCGTAATTAGCCGGACGTGAGAGATAATTTTCTGCCACATTTGTACTTCTCGGTATGTGGCCAATCATAAAGTAGTATCCCTGCATGCGTAACAACCATCGTGACAATTTTCTACAGGGATCTTTTGCTGCCTTTAACCACTGTAAGGGTTTGTGGTTAGTCTAGAGGTGGAATTGATGGCCAATTAAATAGGATCTCCATTTATCTAGAGCCCAAACGACTGCTAAACATCATTTTTCATTGGTTGAAAACTTCTGTTCTGCAGACATTAAAACACGGTTGATGTATTCCACGTCTTTGTCCTGTTTAATTACTACTTCTGTCATAATCACTGGAGTCTGTGGCAACTTCGATGATTTCCCATGGATGGGTAGCTTCAGAGTCATCTGTTTGGTGTCTAAGAGTTGCTTGATCCGATTAAACGTTTTCTGGTCCTTCTTTGTCCATACAAATTTTACACTGCCTAATAGCGCGTATAGTGGGGGGCAATAATCTCACCAAAGTTCTTTACAAAGCGACTGTAAATATTTGCTTTAATTTGTATTCACGATGTTTGTCTATATGTCAGCTCAATGTATATTTATTCTGATAATCATGATTATCCCGACAATTTCAATTGACACAAAAACTGATTGAAGTCAACACTTTGACACTAGCAATCCCGAATTTACAGATTATAATCCAGTTTTTACCACAAACTAGGCTACTCACTTTAGATTATTAAGTAATTTTTTATTCAGAATTGACTTAATACAAATGAGAATCTTTAGGCAATTTGACGATTCCCAGTCCTCCCCCTCGCAGCAATATTGGTAATCGTATGCTCACTAGTGATTAATTTTAAGTAGTGATTTCTTCAGAATCCAAGAGATATGCTGTGATTATTATTTCATCAACCATGTGGTGTGTAAGAATATCACTCATCAATATCACTGAACGTTCATCTAACATCTCAAATCAACTGAAGTTAGAAATTTAAATAATGCCAATTCAATAGTTCGAAGATTAAGCGCCTGTTACGTGACGTCAACGTTCTGCACTAGGTTCATGTAGACGTTGTAGAAGCGTAGTGATTCTGAAAAGTTCTATACTAGGATGAAATAGCTACTCAATACTATCGGATTTGTAATGATAATTATCTAGCTATATGTAGTCAGTATGTAATGTAAATTACAATACTTATTAATGAAATTAAATCTTGTTTATTTAATTATAAAGCAAGTAGTGTCGACGTGTTCATTGAATACATGTGACTTTAATTTAATAATTTGTTATTATTGTTGTTTATCACTACTAGTCTAAAATTGTTTATATCACCAGCTGTTATCAAGTTGATTTTTTTTATGCATGATAAATAATGTATACTCTACTATTTATTTCTCTGATGAAAAACAAAGATAAACAACCCCATAATGGCTATAACATATACATATACAGACAAATAATAAAAACTTTTGGAAGAAAAATCAAGTGATCTAATTACTTTACTATAGGAGAAGGAAGCAATACTATATTCATCTAATAATTTGATAAGTGATCGTGGGCAATAATGTATGCATGTATATATATATATATATATATATATATATATATATATATATATAAGTCAGGAGAATTATTCACTACGCAACACACGAGAAGAATCCAATAAAGTCCACCAATAAGTTAGTTAATTAAGTGGATACATAATCCACGTAAAAAACAATCCTATCAATATTTAAGAAACAGGTACACAAAATGATGATAATAATAATTTCAACGCACGTCGATAACTTTGCAATTCCCTAAAATTCCAAATCTACAGCAAATAAAATATTAAAGTCATTGTTGACTTGTTTCAACAATACGGCAATGTGATTTAGCTAGCAGCAATACCAATCCAATCAGTGGTCACAACCTTAGAGAATCTGACGCGGTGGTTTAGTCATTTTCAAAAATATTATCCCATAGAATTCTATATCCTGGATTATACGTCGATAATGCAGATAAATGGAAAAAGTTGTGGTCAAAATAAGCGACGACATCTTGATACATAGGAAGACTTTATAAGACTGGCCTATGTAGGTTGGTTACAGTTTTCCGGGTGGGATTTAAAAGATAGTGCGACTCAGTGGGTTTCATGAAATAGTATTCTTTTACGTTCCCCACCAGTTGAGACATAAGTAAGGTAAATCATGCTTCGATTTACCACTCATATGTACATCGCAAGCAAATTCTGTAATCATTCTGCAAATATCACCAATCTGATTATCTCCACCCCTCCCAGTTATTTGTTTCTATGCAATACTGATTTAACTGCATGGTCACACATTATGGAAACCATTAATATTTAAATTTTGAGTTAAAATAAATATATTCGTAATCTTCACAGACCTGAGTAAATAAGGCAAGTTCATAAAACGATCAAGCAGTAAACATAGAACCTGGCACATGTGTACCTCGGTGTAAATTGCCATAACCCTAAAGCACAGCAAGATTAACATTACATAGTAGAAGTAGAAGTTACTTCAATGATAGTAATAATAAAAACAAAGAAGAGTGAACGTGTAGAATATGGTTCACGGAGAAAGGAGATGGAGCATTAAAAGATAGTTATGAAATAACTTGAAGCTCACGATCTAAGGGAGGACAGTGAGTGGATACATCTCCGCCACTGTGACCGATTCTGAGCCATGTCACTCAACGCTTCCAACCACTGGTTACGGTATTCGTAAGGACCCCAACCAGGTAGTCTGCACCTACCGATACAACACAAACCAGCAGTCAGTGACTTCATTGACTGATGCCATGTTTTGGTTTGACCGACCCTAACTCACTTCCATCCCGCTCTAATGTCAGCCAACATCGCGCATCGAGGCAGATGATGGTTGGGCACACGTAAAGCATGTCCCAACCACCTCAATCGATGAATAATCACAACCTCATCGACTGATTTGCTACCTTTGCCTAATATGCGTTATATAACTCTTAAAATTAATTCCAGTAGCGTGCCAGTCAATTTTTCGATTAGAACAACTACTAGGAAACCATAGAAAAATGTAAGACATGGGACAGATGTCCATCACTCTATATTTGATGTTACGATAGCAAGATTAAGTTATGAAAAAGACGAATAGCAAAGAAACCGAAATAATTTGGAGAGCATCAGAAGGAATACGAATGAAGTATACTGTCTGAGAAGGATAATCTGTAGGATAATATAGCCGCTCAAAAGCTAGAGGCAGACAAAGAGTAAATGCATCTTAGCCATTGAGATGTATTTCTAGCCCTGTTGTTCAGTGTTACTAAAACTAGGTGATAACGATAATTGCGCAGATTCCAACCAGGTACTTTGCACCTACCAATGTGATCAAAGCATAATAAATAGCAATAAATGGAATATTATATCACACATATTGCGATATATTTTTGTAAACGACCTAAATTTATGAGAAAGACGATTCGGCTAAAAAATTTTATTACATAATACACTGCGGTTAAACAGTTGTGTCGATAAACACCATTAGTGAACTATGGGCTCAGTGTTTAAGAACCTTGTATCACCTACTTTGGCTTAGGCAACCACACAGTATTACTCACATCTAGAGTACGGTTAAAGCCAACTAAACGAATAAGTAATACATATGCTAAGTGGCTAGAGATAGTCGGCAGCATACCCTGTTCAACCTAGGTTTCGTGTTATTTAAAAATTCACCAGCAAAACGTTCCAGGAACCTTGAGAGAATTTCACCGTCTCAGGTGTTACCATTAAGTTAACTGACTACCTATATACATAATTTAATCAGAATTCAACGTAATTTGCATACTTATAATGATATAGAGATTTCTAGATAGCACAAAAAGCAGACCCATTTCTCACCTGACTTGTATTATTTGCCTCATCTTCTGTCTTATACAAAAGTAATTCATTTATATCAACTGAAATCTGATAAATAAAAAGGGAAAAAATAGTTCACAAATCGTCTTCAGTATACACTACATGCAAAATCAACAATCTAAGCATGATAAGCAATAGAGAATAGACAAAAATTAGTGCTACTGTCACTAAAAAGCGAACCTAGTTTCTATAGATAAACATTTTACCAAATTACAGAAGGAGAGATTATTACTATGTAGGAACAGCTTTACTAGAGTAGACGCTGGATAAATCTAATCAATCTGTCAGTCCCAAACAAAAGCCCATAATAATGACAATACGAAGGGTGAGAAAATCACTAAACATAATCCAAAAGGAACAAAGTGAATGACAGAAGTGGACCGAACGAGGAAATACTGGCTCCAGATTTGAAAGAAAAAAGTGATTTGAATTGATCCGCACAGGAATTACATTTCTGTTCTGGGATTTAGAAGATCAACATCGATATTTGGTTGCGTGAGGGAAAAGCATAGTTTTTGAGGATAAAATGAGACGTTTTCTAAACCAGTCACTTAATATTCTAACCAAACAACTTTCATGTTAGGGTTAACCTTACGTGTGACTAAAACAGTGTATCTCATTATGTTTATTTGCAGAACAACTCGTGAATGTACATAGACTGCTAACAAACCTTATTTTTTTCTAAGACCATTAAATTATGAGTAATAAGACCAATCTAGTCCGGTCAAATGTCATGATGATAGAATGTATATCTGTGGTCAGATAAATAGAAAACTTTAACCAGTATTTAAACACATCTCGCCAAATAAATTTAAGTTCCAGTGCTAAAATGTATACTACAAATATTCTGTAAAGGTAAACGACAAAAATCCAGTATTTCCGATTAAATAAACGATGTGAATGCAAACTGCTTCTTCTATGTATTACTAAATCCTGGAACTTAACTCAGTGCTGACTTATCTTACCCTGACAACAAGCCTCTAGTTTGAAATGTAGGTTAAACTAAAATTAATATACAAAACCAGACAACAGTATCACACTTCGAGACGACCGTAATATGGTTTCCACAAAACAGTCGATAAGGACATTGAAGACAAAGATTTCAACTGATTTATTCGTCACAATAGAAACTTAACCGCTAATGTAAACGTTGTTTCATGAAAAGTGGTAGCATATAAAAACAATATTAACAATTTATCTGTTACGTAATCATATATAGCTTTTCATCTAGGATAACCATATTTCACACATTGATCTAGGATATATGAACGTTCAGGTTCACTCGTGGAATGTGCAGTAAGACCTAAGTGTTGCATATTACTGAGAAAGTCAAATGTATAGTGCTTATGTTCATAGTTTTCATTATGTTTGTTCCTTTAACTTGTTACAATCTTGTACAGCCCATATACGGGCACTGTAGTGAGATGATATTGTGTTTGAAGACAGCTTCGGATAAAAGTCTTGTAGGTGGCAAGGAAGAGATCTAGGATAAGCACGCCTATCTGTTGTCAGATGGTAGAAAGTGCAGCATGAGCTTGGGTACAATTTTCCCATAGTTATCTCTTATATCAGAAGTGTTGGTTAGGGTGCCCGATTGTAGCTGCTACCATGATGTGGTGGTCGGGTTTGCCTATCATGATAACCCAATCGAGATGTATTGATTGGAATAAATATTCCTCTACATCCATCCATGCCAAGCAGGTCTGTTGGAGAGCGATAAGACTAATGGCAATAAAATAAGATTTGAGGGCGAAGTCCTACTGCTGAATGCAGTGGAGGGTGACATCAGTAAGATGTTTTCCTCGGACGACCAGCATCTGCAGCGATGCTGCCTTCTTAACGGAAGGAAGTGGTTAGAAAAGGTCGACCCTAAAGATGTTACTCCTCACCTTACTCCACAGATTTCAGTTTCTAAAGGCAAGGCAATTAAAAGAGCAGAGCTAAAACTTCAGAAATTTACCATAACATAGTCGTGAATGGTCGACCTCAAGCAGTTGTCTCTTGGGCTCTGTCATTACGCTCCCGTGTCACTAAGACCAACACTAACTCAGCTTCTTTTCCAGGTCTCCCAAGAAGTAATGCCATTCCATGGTGTGGGCAGCCAGGAAGTGACAACAGCCCTCATACTTATGACAGCACACGAGATCACCTTGTTCGGGGTCAAATCCCAGGCTCAACTTTTAATAACTCTCTTATCCCTACGACTAACCATTCTTATATAACTTCATCACCTCAAGCCGCTAATGTTAATTAATCAAGTTAACGATGTATTATTCCTAATCTCTTGAAACCGCTCTAGACTACATATTAGTTTTTAATGTTCGAATCTTGTACCAAATAGGACAACAGACTATCTTAACTAGGACTCCAGAATATAACGCCATCGATGTATGCAGCGTCTCGGAAACTCGTATACAGGATCCAAGTAGTCATTCGCGTGTTAAAATAAAGAACCAACCAAATTCACCCTTCGTATATCCGGAGACCCCACTACAACAACAACTAATACTACCTAAAGTATAGCACTAGGTTCAAAAGCCGAAGAGATTCTCCTTGACTGGATTCCAATAGTCAGTCACTTGTGTGCTATCCATCTAAGCGGGACAATAAGAATTCAGAAAGACAGGGAGACACGCCGTTATGTCTTCGTTGTCTCTGGGTACACTCCTATTGACTGCAGCTCAGATAAAGTAAACGATGAATTTTACAGAAAGAATTCCGACCTTCTTCGAAAAGCTAAGCGCACTGGTAGCTGGTGATTTTAATGTCCAAGTAAGTGGACGAAACAAAACCGAAAGGTACCTAGGTGGATCTTATGGTGCCGCGGCTCAAAGAACAGACATTAGCGACTGTATGCTACAACTATGCTCAAGTAATTATCCATTTCTAGCAAGCATCAACTTTATGCATAAGGAATGACATCAGTTTACATATCGACCTCCATAATCAACTCAACTCTGGACTCAAATAGACCATACTGCTATCAGTCATCGTTAGAGAGGATAGATAGAAGGCTGTCACTTATTCTGTAGTACATGTTTAGTCACAAATCGCTGCTTTAGTACGAGCTTGTATTGGCTTGAGTCTCACTGGACATCAAAGGTGCACGGCAAATATCCCACCACTGCAACTTAATGATGAAAAAGTCAGGAAAAAATTTCAAGAACAGCTATTAGGCCAATTAGTTGGCTATGTAAGCGATACCCACCCCGAGTCAAGTGTTCAATAAGGATACCCACTTTCCCCATTTTTATTTAATTTTGTCACAGACATGCTTTTAGAGTTCACCTTTTTGTCTGACTTCTCAGCGGTTGACTTCCTTTCTGGAGATACACTTGTTGACTTAGAATATGCATATAACAGAGCTCTATTGGGCGAGGATGCTGATAAAGTGCAGAATCTTCTGACTACCTTAAGCATCAATGTAAGCATGTTTAGGATGCGATTCTCCCCCCCCCCCATCTAAATGCGAAATGTTGCATCAGGATTGGATTACGACTACGCTAAAATTAATGATAGGAAGTGAAGTAATTGAGCTTCTTGATCACTTCACTTATCTTGAGAGTTTCATCAGTCCTGATGGTCTGGTGTCTGATTAAATCACAGCACGAATACAGAAGGTTAGATTAACTTTTTTCCAATTTGCAACACATGTGGAGTAAACGAAAAACCCGTCTACCAACCAAAGAACGCGTTTACTATGCAGCAGTCCCATTCGCCCTACTTTATAGATGTTAAACATGGCCATTAAGGATAGAGGATATTTGTAGGCTTCTAGTATTCGATTATAGATGTCTTTGAAGTATTGCTAGCGTTTGCTGGGACCACCAAGTAAGCAATACGTGGGTTAGGAATAGAGTACTAGGTAAATATGGTAAACTGATTGACGAAGTAGTAAATCTTCAACAGCTGTGGTGGTTAGGATGTGTTGCGAATGCTCAACAACCGCCTACCTTGACGAGCAATGCCGTCTGGTGTAGACCAAACCAAATATGGCACCAGTCTATGAAGTCATTGACAGTTGGGCTGAGCGAAGTTAATAGGTGCAGACTACCTGTCTCGAAATCATTCGCAATCGCGCAGGTGCGTCCATTCTTTGTCTTTTTTCGAATTCTAAGCTTTTAAATCTATCATAATTTTCTTTCCACTGATTTAAACTAGCTCAAATCTTATCTTCCATTTCTAATCTTCTCCAATAGCACTAACTCGGTTACTAACTCCAATACTCTGGGATTTAGTTCGACAATTCCATCACTATCAGCTAATTGGGGCATGGCAACTTGAACTGTACGCACGTACCAAGTCCTACGTTCTTACTGACTAAGTGACACATTAATCTACTACACCCAAGGGTATTTAATAAAATACGTGATATACAGTGAGGTATTCAAGAACATTAGTGTGTCATTTTGAGCTTTAAAACTATCTACGCTAGATAGGAAAATAAGTATAGAGAATACGGGATAATAACAAATCATTTTATGATTATAACTTACTCGGATATCTTGTGTACTACAAAGATGTAGTGGATCCAAGGTGCCTGAAACTGAACCACGTTTCTCAGCCTCAATTTCTGCATTTGCATCACCATCATCATCATCATCCTCTGAAACGAAATTATCTTCGCCCGATGTGTTACACTTTGCATGAATTCCGCTCAGTAGATTTTTTTGAGCTAAAAATTGGAACAAACTACCTGCTCGTTTACGACGTGATTCACCGCGATTGCCGACGGTATGGCTGATACTATTTCCATCAATTTCTTCATCATCCGAATAAACATTATCTTCACTTCCAGCTCTTGCTAGCCTTTCACCCATTAACAACTTTTCGAATGCCCATCGTAAAACTCCAAAGGCTAAATATTCGCTGGAAGGTTCTTGGATTTCATCTTGATTATCTGATGGATGAAAATTCCCAGTAAGGTTCACAATCAGACGAGCACTAAGGATTCCTGTTTGAGAACAGGCAATGACATCTGCTTCTTGCAAAAGGTAATCAAGCAGTGCTTTTGCTAAAAACGTCTCCGATGAATAAGATTCAAGATTCTTTTGATAAATCCCACTGAATTGAATAAAGCGACACAAGACTATAAAAAGACAATAAAAGCACAAATAATAAACAATGTTAAACAAGCTCTGTAAATTAAGGCAACATTGACATGTTTATTTGATGTATGTGCTTTGCACATTAATTCCAAAAGATCTAACTCGACATTTTTGAAATACGTACCCTTCATTTGTAGAACGCACAGTATGTACTTTCTGTGTTTCACACTAGAAACACCGATAAACCCAACTTGTATATTTTATTAAACATTCGTATTTCATTAGACATATTCACTAAGTTTGCAAAACGGTATATATACAATCCTGTAAGTATGCACCTATAACACAGAACTTAACAGGCATGTGCATCGGATCACACTGACAGAAATTAACAGCACAGTAAGATAGATAAACACTAAATTAGTAGTAGTTGCTTCAATAATAATAATAATAATTAGTGTCAACATATAAAATATAGCCTACGAAGAAGGAATCAGATCATGGGAAGGTACAAATTAGTTGTAAGCGCACAGTTCGAGGAAGAACAAACAATGAATCAACTTTTCCCGTTGTGACTGGTTCTGAGCCATGTTGCCCACTCTCCAACCATTGGTTACGATAACCGCCCAGATTTCAATCACATAGTTTGCATCTACCAACATGGCTCAGACCAGCAGTCAATAACTTCATGGATTGATGCTGTGTATCGGGCTTAATCATCCTCCCCCCCCCAGCTTTTATCCATCCTACTCTAACACCAGTCACCACCATGCGCTGATGTAGTCGATGGTTGAACACACTTAATACATGTCCCAACCACATTGGTCGATGAAGATTCACAATCGCATCAACTGACTTACCATTCCCTCCTCCCCCCCCACCCTATACCCAGGGACTGACCTCTGCACTTTATCAGCTTCAAGTTGATGCTTGCTAGAAATAAATGATTATCTGAGTACAGTTGTAGCAGACGGTCACCATTAACCTGTCCTGCGAACTGGAATACCAAATGACCCAAATAAGTGTATTTTAATCTGGTCTAAACCACCTGCTTGGGCATTAAAATACCCTATTATGAATAATAAATCTTAGCATTTAGCTTTATGGAGTTTATAAAACTTTCTGTAAAACTCATCTTTCACTTCGTTCGGGTTGCAGTCACTGGGGGGGGGCGACAAAACTATTTAATCAAACAGCGCATAGGCAACCATCAGCAGGGATTCATTCAATAAGTGCTTGTTCTATCCTCATACTTAATGCTATAACTACACCTACCAGTCCATAAGAAGCTACTGTATGGTCGTCAAATAAATGAAGGGTATATCATGACGGCTCTCCATATTCACTAGGTAAGGTCAAGTGAATGATCACGCTGAGATCCTGCACGTGGGTTTCGGAGACACAGTGTACACCAATCGCATAGGATTCTAATGTTATAGCCAGAGATGTCTGTTATCCAAATTGGCATAGGGTTCGTATGTTGAAGATTCCAATGTGCAGTTGGAAGCGTGGTTTCAGTAAACCCGGAATATTTCGTGAACTAGAACCGTTGGCCTTTGTGGAACATGAACAGGATGTTGATGACAGGAATTTGTGGCTGCTAGTAGAGGTAGAAGAAATATTGGAAGCTGAAGACGTTGTATTATGAAGATGCGGATCACAAGTGGTGTCCGAAGTATGAATACAGTTATCACATATTGGTAGCCTAAGTGTTAACTGTTTGAAACTGATCACATACGATCCGTTTACGTGATGTTTTAGGTGTGTTAGTCCCATACTTGTCATAGCGTTACTACCGAAGTCGGAAGTCTGTGGACTAAGGTAAAATATGAGACTATTTCCAACCCCACTCTTCCCTTGCGTGGAGGAAATATCGCTGTAATATTTGTTGTCTAATGGTAGGTATGTATGTATGATCAACATAGAACCTGGCACATGTGTACCTCGGTGTAAATTGCCATAACCCTAAAGCACAGCAAGATTAACATTACATAGTAGAAGTAGAAGTTACTTCAATGATAGTAATAATAAAAACAAATAAGAGTGAACGTGTAGAATATGGTTCACGGAGAAAGGAGATGGAGCATTAAAAGATAATTATGAAATAACTTGAAGCTCACGATCTAAGGGAGGACAGTGAGTGGATACATCTCCGCCACTGTGACCGATTCTGAGCCATGTCACTCAACGCTTCCAACCACTGGTTACGGTATTCGTAAGGACCCCAACCAGGTAGTCTGCACCTACTGATACAATACAAACCAGCAGTCAGTGACTTCATTGACTGATGCCATGTTTTGGTTTGACCGACCCTAACTCACTTCCATCCCGCTCTAATGTCAGCCAACATCGCGCATCGAGGCAGATGATGGTTGGGCACACGTAACGCATGTCCCAACCACCTCAGTCGATGAATAATCACAACCTCATCGACTGATTTGCCACTTTTGCCTAATATCCGTCGTCTAACCTCGTTATTAAATACTTCATGATTCCAGCTGATGCGAGCGGTGTCTCGAAATCATCGATGGTCAACAACTAATAACCCACCAGCGTTGTCTACTTTTAATGGCCATGTCTCACATTCATGAAGTAAGACAGAGCGAACTGTTGCACAGTACACTCTTCCTTTCGTTGGTGGACGTCTAATGGAAACATCTTACTACCACCAATTTCTCCATAAAGTCAGTAGAACGACTTCGCCCTTGCACTTTAGGTCTGCTGCTTCCATTCTTATCAAGCTTCAACCTATCTGCCACCAAGTATAGCTCGATAGACAAGGCTGACCACCACGTTATAGTAGTAGAATTAGTAGGGCGTAGTAGCAGGCTTCCATCTTTCATTATACATTCAGTAACAGTGACTTTCATATAGAATGGTAGTAGAATGCATGATATCTGGTTTCCACAGACACTACTAATCGCGTACACTTCCCATTATTTTCAAAGAGTATATCACAGTATACCCATATCATTTCACTTTTATAGAGTGATTCGACTTCATGTTTTGATGACTGAAAGTTTAGTTTTGTCACTATGATACGATAAGAGTAGGCAAATGTCTGATGTCTAATAAGTGGATTGAGATTTTGACTACTTACAGAAGCATTTGTGAGCCTATCCATCATAACAATGATGACTACCTTCTCCAAAATGTTTTAATTTAGCACTCACTGCACTTAATGACAATATTATTTTGCATCCATTCTAATCCTGAATTACAATTAGTCTATTTGTCCTACGACCTGTGCTGTATCAATAACTAGAATCAGTATTTAGAAAGATGCTTAGAGGTACTATCTATTCTATGAAAATTAAACTGTGAACAGTATACCAGATAGAGGGTTCTAGTGAGTAAGTATTTTAACGTGTCTATCCAGACCAAAGAATACAAAGATACTTACTAGTATAACAAATGAAACTGACAGTCAGTCTTGTCAAACAAAAAGATGACATGAATAAAACATACTAATTGTAAAGAATAATATTTTGATAACAAGTGAATTTTATCAGAAACTTACCCCCAACACTGCTAATCGATAAATTATGTATCAAAAACTCAGCGCACGTTGATTGCAAAGTAGGGATCTGTAGACATTTTGACAAAAAGTACACGTCTGGCATTAATTCTTCACGTACGGTCAGCCTGGTAGGGATAAAAAAGTTTACCTGGTAATTATGTAAAGGAAGAATGGAGACTTAATCGAAAAGCATTAACATACAAAGAGAAATATGGTTGGCTAATACTAGTTACTGGATGTGAAAATAGTTACATAAGAACACTGGTACGCTTAAGATCATAAAACATTCTCACAACACAACTGAGACAAAAGTTTTAATGGAAAAGACGTAAAAAAAACATACAGTCGAGGCCATGCATTATAATATTACTGATATCGGAAATATAAAATTTAGGTAAATCGCATCCTACTTTTATCATAAAATCTAATGGTACAAAAGGAATAATCGTATGGAACTGGGGAGAGATCATGGAAAAATCGAAATTGCAAATGAAAATAATCACCATAAACGGTGAAATGGAAAAGTAATATATTTTAATTGCAAAAAATCAATCCCCTGTTTAATAATGATTAATCCATACTACTAACATAAATCCAGAAGGCAAAACAAAATGTTAACCATTCAGGAAAGACTGCATTCCGCATTTCACTACCGCAAAAAACTGAAAACAATTATCGGAGCATAGGTGAAGTAACTTTAAGTGCCCATATCACCAAGAAAGAAAAATTTACAATGATACATGTTTGATGTGAAACCTATTCAACTGATAACTAAGTACGTATGTATTGTCCTTAACTTAAGTAATGAGTAGCTAAACATAATCAGAAAGATGCAATTTTAGCACAAAAACATTCCAACTGATGAGTCTGAAAACAATTATTCGAGATACTGATTAAACCAATGCTGGTTAGACTGTGTAATACATATCAATTACTTTCATTCGCATACAATTATTGAAAGCCTGTTCTCATTAATCAAAACACTGAGAATTTATAGAGGTGAAAGAACTTATTCCGGCAACAACTGGGACGTAGACTAACAATGAGTGGGCAGTGAGCAGTGGTGGGCAACAAAGGAAAAGAGACGAAACCGGTGGTAGTAGGAAATACTATACAACTTTTCCGACTCATCAAGGACACCAGTACTAGAGAATCGGCTGTTAGTGAGATTATTTACAAAAAAGATGGGCCAATGGAACCGATGGAACACTTTCAGGAACAATTCAACTGCCATCCCACGCAGCTACCCTCCACTTACTGACACATCCCCAACTTTTAGTGAGGTTAAGAAGGCCGTAAGTAATTTGAAACGTGGTAAAGCAGCAGGTTCCGATAGGTTAACTCCAGATACTTTTAAGGATGGTGGTTTACTTTTAGTAGATAGGTTGACTGATATATTGATCAGTTTGGGAAATAAACATCTGACTGATCTCCATCGCTGATCGTTCCAGTTTTCAAAAAGAGACAGACACTCCTTGTGATAACCGCAGAGGGATCAGTCTAACTAACATACTGTCAAAACTACTAGCCTATGTAATCGTTTGACGTTCATCTGATGCTAAGGTACAAACTAGGGAAAACCAGACTAGTTTCAGACTTAAATAAGAACATTTTTACAAAATATTCACTATCAGATTTTAGAGCACAGACACACCTACCAACGTTTAACAAAAATGGTATTCCTCGACTTGAAGGTAACTCTCGAATCTGTGGATCGAGAAGTTCTGAGTGTTTGTCGAAAGTGTGTGGACCTGAAAAAGGCTATTTATTCTAATATAATTGGTCGACTTATAGCTTATGGCGAGTTGTCAAAAAAAACTGTCAGCTTCACGTGGAGATCGACAGGGTTATCCCTTAACTCCCTTTTTATTTAATTTTGTTGTAGTCTCACATTCTTCATATAACTCTTCACGAATTGAAAGACAAGACATTTTAACAAAGACCTTCTCTTTAACGAATTTATTCACAGAACCTGAATATTCGAATTTATAGTAATTAATTGACGCTCGTAATAAATGGTTAGAGACCTTGGGTGATATGACTCAAAATCGTTGGCAATGGCGCAGGTGCATCCACTCCTTGTCTCCCTCCAAATTCTAAGTTTTTGAACTTATCATAATTTTCTTTCTACTGAATCATATCACCGATCTCTATTCCCTTCCATTAATACTAACTCTGTTACTACCTCCCCTACTCTGGGATTTGATTCAACAATTTCACCTATATCTGCTAATTGAGGCATGGCAACTTGAACCGACGTACGCATGTACCCAGTTCTACGTTGTAACTGTCTGTCTATAGTAATTAATTAGAAGCACTAATCTATGGAAAAGTCAATCACATCATAGAGAGTGATTTTCTTCCCGGAAACACTTTCATTTAGCATACAGACAATATTCAAAGTCTCCTGAACGTCTGGAGTAACAATGCAAGCATATCTGAGATTCATTTCTCTCCAACTAGATGCAAGATGCTACCCCAGGACTAGTATGCATCACCGCTTATATTGGTCATAGAGGGTGAAGCTGGGTGTATAGACCACTTCAGAATCAATCACAATGGCGTCAGTGTATCCAATCTTTGTCCTTACTTAGAACTTAAGTTATATTATCCATCCATAAACACTATTACCTTTTTCTCCCCTATCGTATTATATTGTTGTCATTCTTGGAAATCTGATCTTATCGTGAGAATGTGGTATGGTGACTTGAATTAATGGAGGCGTATGCTATGCTCTATACTGTTAACGACCACTGTTGGTTGTGTGATTAGGCTGAAGACCAGTAGTTATACAAAATGACAATTTGAGGTTAATTATCAGTAAGCTTTAAGAAACAAATTCTTATAGTTAAAAGTAAATCAAAGCAAACTCTACAGACCAATTAGAATTTTATACAACTTAATTTTCCAAAAATAGAACTGACCTTAAAGTTAGTATGAAATTGTACACTGCTTCGAAAACATCTACAGGTGCGTCGATGAACACCTTTAGTGAAGACGAAGACTTAGACCGAGTCACTTTCAGTATGCAATCGTGTGCAGAACTGTGAGTATTATCATTTTCTGACTGAAAACACCTTTTCAACACCTCACTCAACATGGAAAACCTTTTTTCATGTCCATGGTAAATATTCTGGCCAACAACAAAAGTAACATCTGCACCCTCGTTGGGATCAGAATCAGATTCAATGAAACTAGATAATTCTTCCCACGAATAATCAAATATTTTGGCTTTTGATTTTTTAGATGAAGCTCTTTGGGAGTTGACACGTGCGCACATATCCGAAGAATGAATTTTAAAATGAGAATGATCGTTAATAACAATAAACGGAAGTAATTATCTAGAGTTATAAACTTAGCTGGTGGACCGTCATAATTTCGCGGTAGCAACAGCTTACCTTGGGCAACCACAATACAACATGTGATTAAACTAAAGAACTTGCAGATGTGCAACGACCACCCATAAAAGTACAAATTTGTTTGCGGACTTCAAGGCCACAAGGGGGTCAAGATACTGGCGCGTTAACCACGAAAATAAACAACGATGTAAGAGATAGACAAAACCAATTACGTATTTTACGATACGTTAAGTACTTTAGCCGGTCACCGCACAAACAAGATTAGGAGCCTAAGTCCCAATAGCGATATAAGGGTGAAAGGTCTATCAACGCATTATCAAATAGGTTATAGTTGTTTTGACGTAACTTTGAATTCATGCTCCTCCTACTCCTCCTCCTTCTACGATGACATTATGAAGTCTGCTCACATTTTGTCGGTTATCTTCTTTGCTTATATGTCCAGTTGCCTTTATTTCATGTTTTCATTCCACTAAATCATGCTTTTTAGTGCGTACTAACTGATTAATATTAGTAATATTCGCGTATCTGCCCTTGAAATATGTTATTTAATGGTTTCTATGTCATGGCTAGTTCAGTTGTTTCTGGGTGTAAATAAACATTTCTGCAAAAACCATTCCGAATTAAGTTATTGTTTTTGTGGTCGCATGCGTTTATTTATTGATAATACTTTCAAAAGCTTGATTGCCACTTTCAATGATGCTGTTCTTAATTCTATTAAAATATTTTGGACTGGTTCGCACAATGTTTCCATATGTTTGTAAAGTCAACGTGACTATTACACGACGTGCAACTTCACGGAATGGCATCTTTCTGCTAAGTAATTTTTCAAGAAGAAAAGTCAGAAGGGCATGGCATATTTTTACTCATTGGAGATTGAATGGGCTATAAATATGCATGCTGGTTGCAATGTAGATTATGCAGACTTCAGTTATTTCGGCATCTGATTAAATTGATGTTAGTGGAGTTTCACCTAGTGCTACGAAATACAGGAAATAACGTAGACGAGGGTTGAACTAAGGAGGAGGGAAATATCAGGTAATCCTCGTTGCAATTGTGAGTTTAGAAATGTAAAGCTACGGTTAATTTATATAGCTTCATAGACGTTATAATTATACTAGTAATGTCCTCTTACTAACACAATTTATAAAGTGAATGCATAAAATTAAGAGTTGATTGTCTGTTTATTGACAAAAGCATCGCTTTTGCCTATAAATAACATTAAAAGTGCAAACATTTACCACGCCGTTAGTAAAAACAATGAATACGGAAGCGCTTAGAATTGTTGGAAACGATAACCTACCGTGGTGACAACGTTTCCGTGTTTTATTTCCATACCATAATAACAAATACTGACTAACCGTTTTCTGTGTATAAGCGTCGAATTGTTGTCAGTACATTAGACATTGTTTAGTTGTTGCATTTATATATACATATATATATATCAAACACACTGATTTGACTTGTAGCAATTCTTAATTTTTAACTCACGGCCTAACCTTTGATAGTCGTTACCTTAATAAATCTTCCATTTGCTCTTCGTTCTGACTTTGAATATACACCGATTGTACTCGTCCGTTGTTGATGTTAGTCAATGGAATGACGAAGTATAGAGTTATTGGAATATTGTGCTCGAAACACAGCCTTATTTCAATAGTGACATCCATGAACTCGTGTCCATCCATTACACTGAAAATTCAAAGTTTTGAAGACCATCGATTATTTTGGCATGTTGTGGGAAAAAACCCAGAAGTTATTATTTCCAGATGTATATTTTAAAATCATGCATAATTATTGGAAATGAAAGTACCTCCAAGTTTACTGCTGACAGCGCCATTTTGAAGACGTGATGGTTTGAGAAATTGTCTTTACAATGGCAGAAAAGTTTATTTTTCTGTATTAAAGACAATTTTTCATGATTAATCTTCATATTAAACTTAAACAAACTCAACTATTCCACTGTATCGTCGAGTTGTCTAAAAGCATTAATTCTTATAGTGTTACCAACATTGTGTATGTAGTAAATTTATATTGACATGCTTTCTGGTGCATTTTTTCAGGAAAATTCGTTATAACATTTAAATAACACCTCTGTAATCTCTGTCTTTTTCAGTAGATTTGAACGTTTGTTTTTTTGACCTGCAGGCGCCGATTAAGCATGAGCATATATCCTATTTGTCAGTTTCAGTAGAACTCCTGGAGCCAAAACTGAAACTAGTTATTGTATAATATCATTGTTTGCTTCATGGACATAATTTAGCCTATTTCTGCCGCTGTCAAATCTATTGATCTGGCTATGGTTCGCGTAGCTTCACTAATTACCTGGAGATTATATTTATGGATTATGAAATTTAGTTATGCTACTATTATGAAGCCTTCTGAATGCATTCTGCTATTCTTCCAAGTAGATTGCAATGATATAAACTTATTTTGCTAGTGTTTTTGCAATAGTTGTTAATGTATATGGAACGGCAATATTTCTTTAAAATTTCATAATTAATGCTCAACTTATTTATTTTAGTGGACACGACTAGTTGGCAACGTTCTGTCAAGCACCGCTAGCAAATCACGACAAGACTTACGATGGAAAGCAGCTTTCCCGAGAGTCAGTAAATATTAACTTTGAAATTCCTTTTGTGTTCTACTCACAACTAAATATATCTTCCCCATGGCTCATCACTGTATTTTGCCTTCTGCATTTTCATGGGTTTGTTCGGTTGTTGGAAGCTATTTTGGGGTAAGATGATTCTATATGTTGAACGCTCCGCTAGTGCATGAGACATAACCAAATCCGTGAGTTCGTTTGTTTTAGTAGCTTGTATATTTATATACCTGGTGTTTTTTTTTCTCCACATTTCTGTAACACCCTTTATACACACCTACACCGCCAAAACATCAACCCGTTAATCGCAGCATTTTCTTCATTAATTAGAAAACCTGCCAAGCGATACCTGGGGTTTCATTAAGTTCAACTGTATTCTCGGCGTATATGCTTTACAGCTTACAAATGAAACTCCTCGACCTATATGCTCCATCCATCTACCAGTATCTGTTCGTGCACAAGTGCACCAAAATCCTCCAAATTCACATTAAAATTCATTTCTCTTATTCTCATACATTCAAATACTCAGTCAAGACTCTTCTAGAAACTCCTGCCACACTTCATCGTTAGGTTTCCGAGATAGTTGACGTTCACCAACAGTGATGGAAAATCACTCAGACAAATGGTAAATATGCCATTAGTTGCTGTACCTTTCAAGCATTTTTCTTTTGACAATGAATACGATTTTTAATTGCCCTTCGCACTGCTACACAATCTCTAAACACCCAGAACCATTCTCCCATTCCCAGTCTCAAACTAAGCACTTCCAAGGAGCCAGTCACTTACACACAGCAGTTCGTCTGTTAATATAAGATTCGGCTTGCGCAGAGGATAGCCGGTCGTTTTCATTCGTAAATTACACCGAAGTGACGGTGATATCTTGATTCTTTTCTTAAACGCTCTACTTAGAACAATTTAAAATAAATCTAGCAAACCCTGTCCACTTCTTCTACCCCGAGTAAGCATACGTGAAGGGGAATATTCGTTTTCCGCAAACGGTTATTTGTTTGAATAAAGGTCTTACATCTACTTCACATTACCTTCCTTCTTATTAACTACTGTATTATTTAAACGAGTTCAGGTAAATATCATATTGCCTTTCTGATTGTGAGCTCTGAACTGATACTCAGTTTAATTTCGTTCGTTTTGCTTAATATGCCATGATTATGATATATATACTAGCTCTGTGACATGTATTTGCTCACGTTCTGGTATATTAAATACAGAGACAGGTTAAAAAACAGCAGTTGCACGTAGATGTACTTAAATACTTCGACAGTCAACATACTACCATAAAAACTGTGTTGCTTATAAAGAAAGCACTTCGGTCTATGCTTTGACTGCAAATTACATTTCAGCCATTACTGCACTTCAGGATTATTTGCGACTGCCAGTTACCAAACAAACAGCAGCAGTTATTTATTAAAGTTTTTGTCATTTTCTATAGGCGTCAAGTTAAGGATTAAGTAAAGTTGACTGAAAGAGGCTAACTTCTCTACTAGGATTCAGCAGGTGGCGAAAATTCCCTCTAAGGTTAGTTATAAATAACTAGAAGATATTTTCACTGGATTTGGTAGCCAATGACCTCTTCCGACAGTATATCTCCCAGAGGTTTTGGTAGCAAGTATGTAGTTAAGAAACAGTAAGGCTCCTTACAACTGTCAAAAGTCCTTTTGTGCGCGTTGTGGCACTAACTTCAATTTATGTCTCCCTTCTGAATCAAACGAAACAAAGACCTCATTCTCCCCAAGTGAGTAACCTTTCGTTGTAAGCTTTTAGATCCACGTCGCCAGTGTAGATTGAGAAAATGTGGAAGTGTCGAATAGTTCCGCTACTTTGCTTTGAGTAACACCGGATATTACTGTAAAGTAATAAACTTCAATTCAGTGTGGCAATCTCCGGAGTTTGGTTCATGGAGTAATGTAGTTCGCACAATAAATCAATGTGCAATCTCACCGAGATTGCTCGTACTTATCGGGGCAGTTTAGAGGAGAAAGTAAGATGAAAGAAACCCTCATGGAGAATAGGTTGACAAACCAAATACTGCATTCGTGACACTTTCGTTGCCACCACAACGTTTGATATTGTATAACGACACGTTCAGTCGTTATCTCTTAGGCCATTATCCTCGTTTGATGAAGGGCTTGTACACTCTAGGGTGAAAGTTTAGAGGAAGGGTGACCTGAGTGTTCATTGTGAGCAAGATTAGAAAATAATCGAACCAGCTGGTAAGTCATGTTATGACCACATAATTTGGCTTCCGTACAGTAGAACCAAACTTGTATGCCATCCAAAAGAAATGAGAAGATCTAGAAGGCAACAACATATTTTAATATAAAAGCACTGTGCGAAACTTAATAAAACAACTTACGTATGCAAAATACACAAACAATTTAAACGACTTGGCTCACAGATTTTATTGAGCTTAGATCAGATTTTTCCTACCAGTGAACAATGCCATGGATATGGCCGAGCATATCGCGTTGTGTTTTTCAGAATACGATTAACGAATATGCACACGATCAAAAAGAAAACAGCGGTGAGTGAGAAACAAAATACATTCAAATGTGGATAGGTTGTAAACAGTGTCGAACACGTGAGGTAGCCGTCTCAAAACAGTTGTAAAGTCGGAAAAGCCTGATTAATCGCAATTGTAAGCCTTCACAATACTGCTAGTTCTACCCCTGAAGCCAAATCAACAGCAACAATACTTGCTATTATAAGCGTACATTATTCAATCAACCAGATTACTTGATAATACAACGTTTATAACAGCAACAAATGTAGACTGGCCTCCATAAGATATAAACAAGTCCGACAATAAATTAGTCAACAATATTCTGTACTTTGGAATGTATTTTTATTTTACTTATTTACAATAAGCGCTGTAAAGATACCGTTTTGGGTTTCATTAAATGAGTATAAGTATACAATAGACCATCACTTTGTTCTACGAGCGTCATAGCCATTTCTATGTGGGGAATATGAGTGTCCAACGATGGATGGCAATTTAATCAAACATGTAATCACCCAAAGACAACAAACCAACGTAGCTTTCAATAAGCACTTAAAGTACAGTAAAAAAATCTGGAGACCGCAACACTAGGTAACATATACCAACAAAAACACATACAAAACCAAATTGTGAGCAAAAGATTCAACAAAAGTCACGATGAATGCAAACCGATAAATGCAAAGTTATCACCAAATATGAAACCACAAACTGGCACGAAATATAAAAGTATGAGCTATTTATTACGTTACACTGGAGGGATTTTTACACAAGCAAAAGTGTTGTTCACACAACCTTAAAAAATTGTCACCATAGAGTAGCCACACATATGGGGGTGGGATTTCTGCTCACTGTGGGTTTGCTTGGCCCAGCAGAATTGTCCCGCGCCCCTTCAGAGATTGGGAGCTTTGAAAAAGGTGAATAGAACATGCCCATCTCCATCGACCACTACCACCCACCCATTGAATTAACATCACTCATTTTCCTCCGAAGTGCATCCAGGATATGACTAAGTCACGTTTATTGTATATCCAGAGCAACTTTTGACGCTTGAACCCACACGTACGAATAGGAATAAATCAGATAGTGAGGGATGGAGGAAAAGTTATGCATGATCGTAAGTGGAGCGCTTATGAACTAGCAATGTTAAGGCTCACCGGGTAGGGAGCGAATTGCTTCGCACCTTGTGACTTGTCATAATCCAGTGGTGATGTTTGGTCAGGTGCCCTCACCCAATCATTTTTCTAAGACAAACATGGTCAGCATCAATGATCAGAGCCTCTGCAACTATTTATTTAAAAAATTATTTGCCGCTACACCTCCTTTACTAGATTTTACTCATTATTCAACCATCTTTCTCGCATTTACATGTAGCGGACCATCTTTCTACGCGATACCCACCCTCCATTTTTCCCTTTCCCTATAATAATTTGTTATTTATTCCACATCCTTTCCGGCTTCTTCATTCTAATGGATCATGTCTGTAGGTAAACAAGTACTCGACAGGAGGGTATCTAAGCGAAAAGCTAATGAATATACTGACAAAATGGTAGCCATAAAAATGCAACAAAAAGGTGACAAGGAAAGAGGAAAATTTGTCAATAAAGATAGAAGGAAGGGAAAAAGACCACAGAGGAAACATTAAGGACAAGGAAAAAGACACGTATAAAATCACGGAGAAGGCCGAGTAGAACAGCTAGTCATTTACTAGCTTGTCACAATGATACTGGTTAAGCTACAGTTATCTCGAACAACATTGAATTCTTGATTCATATGTTATGACGGCGGAGTTTGCGTCAGTTTGGAAATGAAACTGTTTGTGTGTCTGTCTATAGAATAATTTGTGGGTAGAAACAAAGTCCAATAAAATAGAGTTATCAGTAAATTACAAAGTATATTTTGTGGTATTTCTCACGGAACGGCCAATAACACACGATCAAATTGGTGTCACAAACATAAATGGACTAATTGAAACGGAAAAAAATGATCAATAAGCAAACAAAATCGACAGATATCGATCATGTTTATCCATTTTTGTTTGTCAGAGTTATAAACGTCGAATAGTTCAATCCATCATTCAAAGTTAGGTTTGTCTTCTATATCGGTTGCATACGTTACATGTCTCTGAAGGTTGCTAATGTCTTTAACTGTTTCACGGTACTATTGATTGCTGGTTCTGTTCACCCTATTGTTTATAAGTTGCTGGGAAGTGAAATGCTGATGCTAATTTTCAGTGTTGTCTGTAAAACTATGGGGAAAGTTGGTAGGAGTGTTGTTTTAGGTTTATTGCATTATGTAGTGCCATGTTTCAACTGTTTATCCCTAATCATTAGGGTGTGTTAACACTAGTATCAGTTGACATCGTCTTTCAAGTAAATCGTTTTAGATTTTCTCAACTTATATAACTTTTTAAAATTAGTATTTTATTTTATTGTGTTATACATGTGGTAAGCCAAATAATGAGTATATAAAAACTTTATGATGCTGACCACTTGGAATCTTACTGCAATATGGAGTTGCATTGAAATTAAAGGTCAACTTACAGAAAATCTACGTTTAAATCATTAACTTATATTCTGTTATTTTCTATTTAACTGGCTACAATTACATTATAAATAACTGATCTGTTTCCATCGTATTATGTTCTTTCATTTATAATGAGTCTGTTAACTTAGATTGAGATTGGTGGTGATTTATACACGAGTGTGAGGGGAATTTTAGGAAAAATGTTCGGGAAACGTAGATGTTGCAGGGGCAGGTCGGCTCCAGAGGAGTCTATTGTAAGACTGGAAAAGTTGCATGAATGAGTTAATTAGCTAGATAGAAATCTCAGTGCTCACTAGATAAACAGAAGAATGCGGTTAGACTGCTTAATTCAAGAACAATATACTGTCACTGGACAGTATTGCGAACAGTTGAGTTGAAAGTTTACGTTGTTAAATGAAGCAGAGATTGTGGAGACGTGCTACTTTAGCTTAATCTATATGTAAGGCCTACTTCTGTGGCAATCGGGGCAAACACAAACCGGAATCGTTAACCTTAAGGCTGTAATATTCTTGATATCAGAATTCGTCCAAATGGCTCTGAATCAACTTGATTATTCAACCTGTAAAAGTCCTCAAAAACCTTTCTAACTTAAACCAGTAGTCTTGATGTCTCGTGTGTAAAATTTAGTTGTTTTTTTACAAAACGCTTCTAGTGAACAGCTACAAGATAGATACACTCCATTCTTAAAAATTGTCAACAAACTTACCAGTCATTCTTATAAATAATGGTCTTTGGAATAGTATAAATCCGAGTGGTTTTAAATAATGATACTTGCAGTCCCATCTGGAACATACTGAAAATGTTTTTTGTTCGTTGCACTTCCATAAATCCCAAAAATCTAGTTGTGACGTTAGGATAACTAGTAATTGCCTATTCCGACTCTAAGTTCATTAGTTAAGTTCCCTTTTTGGATTGCTGTTTCATCTACCCCAACAGCCTTCTCAGCACCACCAAGTGATAAACACAACTTCATATTCTTTACCAAGCATACATCATAGCAATACTGATACAAATGTACGCCTGCACAAGCTGATAAGAAAGTGGAAAATTAGGACATAGAGATGGAAACATGTTGGAAAGGAGGAATAAAGCAGAAAAGTTGGAAAAGAAAGAAAGGAGATAGTGTCACGATTTTGTGTCATAACCTTGAATTGCGTTATAGTTGACGTTGTTCCTAAGACAGAACCTGCAACATGTTTCAGTTATTCCTTGCATCGCACTAGCCGAGACAATCAAAGAGGGGGAGGTTGCATAATATACATTCATAGTCACGCCCTGGTGACAAAAGTGGAAGAACTAACACTAAGTACAGTCTCTGACTCACTTTTCATCATGGTATGTGGCACTAATTATAAGATGCTTGTAGGCTGTGTGTACAGAGCACCCTGCTCACGTCCAGAAACAGACACAGCACTGTGCAGCCTATTTGCACGAGCCTCAACCTTAGATGCTGATTATAAAGTGATCGCAGGAGATTTTAATCTGCCACACATCAACTGGAAGACAAGCAGTGGCCCACAACGACACGACGACATAATTACTGCCATAGATTTGTATGGATGGACGCAGTATGTCACACAACCTACACCCGGTAACAATAACTTGGATCTGATATTTTGCCACAGTATCATACCCATCACGGCGCAAGTCGGTGAAGAATGGTCTACTAGCGACCACAGAGTGGTTTTCTGTTCTCTGCCGATTCCCTCACTGAAAACAACACACAAACAGTACCGATGTGACACAGATACCCGGTGCTTTAGGAACACAGACCGGGAGCTTCTAGTGAGACTCATTAAATACTCTGAATGGGACGACTTCTTTACTACTGACTCACTTCAAGACTCTTTAACAATTTTTTACACGATAATTCTATCATGCTTAGATACTATAGCCCCCAAAACAATATGCTTGCCATCTAGGAATACGTCATCATTTCTCCCTCGTAAACACCGAGCGAAACTCAGAAAGCTTTCAAATTTTCATTTCTCTTCTTATGATTTTTCATGTTTACACCTAATCTGGGAAACCCTAGAATCTGCTAGGATATCTCTTGATCGAGGCAAAAGGAACAAGAAGCTTGTTGCGCGGTACTAAAACGAATAATCTGGCAGCACTTCTTAATAAACGTACACGCACCCCAACAGACATCCCATTTTTGATCCAAGACGGCAAGGTATACAACGACCCCGGAGCAATATGTGAAATTTTCAATAACTCGTTTAGCAACTTTGAGGCTAAACTACCTACAAATTATATGCGCAAGGTGCTTGTAGACAGTACATTGTCCAAAATACCTTTCAGCGCTAAATGCATAGCTGAAGCTATCGGAAACCTTAGGTCGACAAAAGGTTCTGGAACCGATGGCCTCCCATCAGTCTTCCTCAAAGGATGTGGCGAGGATATGCCACTTCTACTCCGTAAATTGTTTACCTTGTCGCTAGACACAGGTGAATATCCAAGCATTTGGAAAACTAGCTACATTATCCCCAAATATAAGGCCGGTGATAGAGCATGTGCAAGTAATTATAGGCCTATAAATATTACTTCTGTTCTTTCACGAATCATGGAGAAAATAATAAAAAATGGTATCTCAGAATACTTACTAGCACAAAGCCAAATATCTAGAGTACAACATGGCTTTATAGGGAGTCGATCGTGTTTAACCTGTCACTTAGACTTCTTTAATCACATTTCATCTTGCCGCGACTTACGCAAAGTAGTTTTAGTCCTGTACTTCGATATATCTAAGGCTTTTGACAAAGTACCGCACAGCATACTCTATGAGAAATTATACTCTATAGGGATTCAAAACCCTTTGCTGAGCTGGCTTAAATCATTCTTAACTAATCGGTTTCAGACAACAAAAGTAAACTCAGCACAATCATCTCCTAAGAGAGTAACCAGTGGGGTTATACAGGGAAGCGTACTAGGGCCCCTCTTGTTTACAATATATATCAACAATATCAGTAGCTGTTTTAACACTGGGAAAACCTTCTTATACGCAGATGACTTGAAAGTTGTCTACTCAAGCGACATAAATGAGCTACACAACATTGTTAAGAACGTACAGCAAGAGCTAGACGAAGTCACTGCTTGGTGCAAAGACCACCGACTTCACTTTAACGCTAAGAAATGTGGTTGGATTAGCATTGGGTGTCGCAAGCTCAACCTTCACTTTGTAGTAGATGGGGTACAAATCTCCGAATGTAAGACGATTCTGGACCTAGGCTTAAGATGCACTACGGATCTCACATTCAAGGAACAGATAATATCTGTCACCTCAAAGGCGCGCAGACTTATGGGTTGTATTATCCACAATTTCTACCAACGTGAGTCTAGAGTGATTTTATACAAGGTCTGCGTACGCCCGCTACTTGAATACTGCTCACTACTTGAATACTGCCCACTCATACTCAGCAGCCTCCGAATAAGTGATAAGCTAAAGATAGAAGGTGTACAGAGATACTTCACTTAAAAGATACTGGGGATGGATTGTGGACTAAATTATACTACACGGTGCGATACATTGGGCTTAGAACCACTTTGGAAAAGACGAGCTAAGCTCAATCTGACATTCTATTTTAAAGTTTTACACCGTCTAGCATACTCCCCCGACCCTATATTAAGATTTGTCGAAGCACCTAATTACGGTCTCAGAAACCATACAGGTACAGTGTGGGTGGAACACTGTAAGACTAAAATACGATCTAACTTTTTCGTGCATAAATTCACTGCCATATGGAATAGTTTACCAGCAGAAATCCGTACACTAGATAGCATAGATCACTTTATACGAGCAATAAACCAACTATTTAGTGACTATAAGGCGCTGAACAAACTACCGATTTATTCAAATTCTAGCATAACGTGCGATGTACTCGGTCCTCTTACTGTGTGACACGAGAATGTAGACTATAGTAATTATTATCTAAAGATAACATGAGCAATACACGAAACAATAAAACTAAAGTTCGGTACCGAATACTCCATGACTTACCACAACCTCAAGGTAAGTAATGATGGTTCATAAGGTTCTCAACCTTTAAACACTAAACACGAACATTGTAGTTAGAAAAATAACAAAAAATGAAGAATATTTTGCATTAAAACTGTTTGTATTCAACTACTAGCTAACTTCATTTGCTTTTTTATCTTCTATTTTGTATGTTCCTCTATATCATTGCCCTGAGCATGTGACCAGCTCTCATCAATAATAGGTTTTCATTACAGCAAATTACTCATAATATCAACCCGCACAGATTCCATCGCTACGGAAGAATACCTTCTATCTTTGTGCAATGTTGGAGTCCTTATCCATTGTTCTAAATATTATTCGCCTTACCGCGTATCTGGATATACTGTGTGGTCCGTTCTGCTCACTCCGAGCCGGCTCTAGAAGTCGCACCGCAGGAGACGAAAAGCGCGCGTTTGTTTGTACAAAAAATGCACTGTGCTACAACGCGAACTTTGATGTCGTTAGACCTGCAATTAATCAATGCATTACTATGGTGTGAACCCCCTATCAATGACTACCAAAATCGCTCTTACCCGAATATCAACCATGCAGACTTCAATACCTCACGATAGATGTCCGCTGAACCAGGAATATGGCTACTGAGGACTCCTAGTCTTATCCTGCATTTCATCCATTCCGCAACCTCAGCAGTATTTTTTTGAGATTGTAACGCTCTGGTCATGGAGCGCGCATCTCTTTGCAATTTATGAACCGTGCTACAATGCATATATTTTGAGTCCTAGTACAGAAATCACTGTTGCAAATGATTTGGTTTTCAATTAAACTGACTTTATGTTATGACACTGTCAAAATATCTGTATAAATGTAAACTCATATCATTCTGATCATGCCTGTAAACTGGCAGGCCCTCATGTACACAGTGATACATGAGAATAAAAACCCTTTATTTATTTATTTATTGTTGACCACTTTTTATTCATTTAACTGGACAAGGACGAAAATCACCACAGATCCTCTATCTTTTTATAATACAGTAATTTATACATTCAAATGCTCTCATAAGCGAGCATTATGCCCTATTTTACTGTTTAGCGTAGGCGCGTCAAATGCGATGGGTACTCACTGTGGATTTCCATGATACCATCAATGTAACTAGGATTACTAAGCATCAAATATCATAACGAAGAGAGTGCGAACATCTGGGATGGCCACAGACATTGGTTGCCATCAATAAACTTTTACAGACCAAGTAAAATATAGGTTGATTCAGCAACAAAACTTGCTATTATAAGCGTACATTATTCAATCAACCAGATTACTTGATAATACAACGTTTATAACAGCAACAAATGTAGACTGGCCTCCATAAGATATAAACAAGTCCGACAATAAATTAGTCAACAATATTCTGTACTTTGGAATGTATTTTTATTTTACTTATTTACAATAAGCGCTGTAAAGATACCGTTTTGGGTTTCATTAAATGAGTATAAGTATACAATAGACCATCACTTTGTTCTACGAGCGTCATAGCCATTTCTATGTGGGGAATATGAGTGTCCAACGATGGATGGCAATTTAATCAAACATGTAATCACCCAAAGACAACAAACCAACGTAGCTTTCAATAAGCACTTAAAGTACAGTAAAAAAATCTGGAGACCGCAACACTAGGTAACATATACCAACAAAAACACATACAAAACCAAATTGTGAGCAAAAGATTCAACAAAAGTCACGATGAATGCAAACCGATAAATGCAAAGTTATCACCAAATATGAAACCACAAACTGGCACGAAATATAAAAGTATGAGCTATTTATTACGTTACACTGGAGGGATTTTTACACAAGCAAAAGTGTTGTTCACACAACCTTAAAAAATTGTCACCATAGAGTAGCCACACATATGGGGGTGGGATTTCTGCTCACTGTGGGTTTGCTTGGCCCAGCAGAATTGTCCCGCGCCCCTTCAGAGATTGGGAGCTTTGAAAAAGGTGAATAGAACATGCCCATCTCCATCGACCACTACCACCCACCCATTGAATTAACATCACTCATTTTCCTCCGAAGTGCATCCAGGATATGACTAAGTCACGTTTATTGTATATCCAGAGCAACTTTTGACGCTTGAACCCACACGTACGAATAGGAATAAATCAGATAGTGAGGGATGGAGGAAAAGTTATGCATGATCGTAAGTGGAGCGCTTATGAACTAGCAATGTTAAGGCTCACCGGGTAGGGAGCGAATTGCTTCGCACCTTGTGACTTGTCATAATCCAGTGGTGATGTTTGGTCAGGTGCCCTCACCCAATCATTTTTCTAAGACAAACATGGTCAGCATCAATGATCAGAGCCTCTGCAACTATTTATTTAAAAAATTATTTGCCGCTACACCTCCTTTACTAGATTTTACTCATTATTCAACCATCTTTCTCGCATTTACATGTAGCGGACCATCTTTCTACGCGATACCCACCCTCCATTTTTCCCTTTCCCTATAATAATTTGTTATTTATTCCACATCCTTTCCGGCTTCTTCATTCTAATGGATCATGTCTGTAGGTAAACAAGTACTCGACAGGAGGGTATCTAAGCGAAAAGCTAATGAATATACTGACAAAATGGTAGCCATAAAAATGCAACAAAAAGGTGACAAGGAAAGAGGAAAATTTGTCAATAAAGATAGAAGGAAGGGAAAAAGACCACAGAGGAAACATTAAGGACAAGGAAAAAGACACGTATAAAATCACGGAGAAGGCCGAGTAGAACAGCTAGTCATTTACTAGCTTGTCACAATGATACTGGTTAAGCTACAGTTATCTCGAACAACATTGAATTCTTGATTCATATGTTATGACGGCGGAGTTTGCGTCAGTTTGGAAATGAAACTGTTTGTGTGTCTGTCTATAGAATAATTTGTGGGTAGAAACAAAGTCCAATAAAATAGAGTTATCAGTAAATTACAAAGTATATTTTGTGGTATTTCTCACGGAACGGCCAATAACACACGATCAAATTGGTGTCACAAACATAAATGGACTAATTGAAACGGAAAAAAATGATCAATAAGCAAACAAAATCGACAGATATCGATCATGTTTATCCATTTTTGTTTGTCAGAGTTATAAACGTCGAATAGTTCAATCCATCATTCAAAGTTAGGTTTGTCTTCTATATCGGTTGCATACGTTACATGTCTCTGAAGGTTGCTAATGTCTTTAACTGTTTCACGGTACTATTGATTGCTGGTTCTGTTCACCCTATTGTTTATAAGTTGCTGGGAAGTGAAATGCTGATGCTAATTTTCAGTGTTGTCTGTAAAACTATGGGGAAAGTTGGTAGGAGTGTTGTTTTAGGTTTATTGCATTATGTAGTGCCATGTTTCAACTGTTTATCCCTAATCATTAGGGTGTGTTAACACTAGTATCAGTTGACATCGTCTTTCAAGTAAATCGTTTTAGATTTTCTCAACTTATATAACTTTTTAAAATTAGTATTTTATTTTATTGTGTTATACATGTGGTAAGCCAAATAATGAGTATATAAAAACTTTATGATGCTGACCACTTGGAATCTTACTGCAATATGGAGTTGCATTGAAATTAAAGGTCAACTTACAGAAAATCTACGTTTAAATCATTAACTTATATTCTGTTATTTTCTATTTAACTGGCTACAATTACATTATAAATAACTGATCTGTTTCCATCGTATTATGTTCTTTCATTTATAATGAGTCTGTTAACTTAGATTGAGATTGGTGGTGATTTATACACGAGTGTGAGGGGAATTTTAGGAAAAATGTTCGGGAAACGTAGATGTTGCAGGGGCAGGTCGGCTCCAGAGGAGTCTATTGTAAGACTGGAAAAGTTGCATGAATGAGTTAATTAGCTAGATAGAAATCTCAGTGCTCACTAGATAAACAGAAGAATGCGGTTAGACTGCTTAATTCAAGAACAATATACTGTCACTGGACAGTATTGCGAACAGTTGAGTTGAAAGTTTACGTTGTTAAATGAAGCAGAGATTGTGGAGACGTGCTACTTTAGCTTAATCTATATGTAAGGCCTACTTCTGTGGCAATCGGGGCAAACACAAACCGGAATCGTTAACCTTAAGGCTGTAATATTCTTGATATCAGAATTCGTCCAAATGGCTCTGAATCAACTTGATTATTCAACCTGTAAAAGTCCTCAAAAACCTTTCTAACTTAAACCAGTAGTCTTGATGTCTCGTGTGTAAAATTTAGTTGTTTTTTTACAAAACGCTTCTAGTGAACAGCTACAAGATAGATACACTCCATTCTTAAAAATTGTCAACAAACTTACCAGTCATTCTTATAAATAATGGTCTTTGGAATAGTATAAATCCGAGTGGTTTTAAATAATGATACTTGCAGTCCCATCTGGAACATACTGAAAATGTTTTTTGTTCGTTGCACTTCCATAAATCCCAAAAATCTAGTTGTGACGTTAGGATAACTAGTAATTGCCTATTCCGACTCTAAGTTCATTAGTTAAGTTCCCTTTTTGGATTGCTGTTTCATCTACCCCAACAGCCTTCTCAGCACCACCAAGTGATAAACACAACTTCATATTCTTTACCAAGCATACATCATAGCAATACTGATACAAATGTACGCCTGCACAAGCTGATAAGAAAGTGGAAAATTAGGACATAGAGATGGAAACATGTTGGAAAGGAGGAATAAAGCAGAAAAGTTGGAAAAGAAAGAAAGGAGATAGTGTCACGATTTTGTGTCATAACCTTGAATTGCGTTATAGTTGACGTTGTTCCTAAGACAGAACCTGCAACATGTTTCAGTTATTCCTTGCATCGCACTAGCCGAGACAATCAAAGAGGGGGAGGTTGCATAATATACATTCATAGTCACGCCCTGGTGACAAAAGTGGAAGAACTAACACTAAGTACAGTCTCTGACTCACTTTTCATCATGGTATGTGGCACTAATTATAAGATGCTTGTAGGCTGTGTGTACAGAGCACCCTGCTCACGTCCAGAAACAGACACAGCACTGTGCAGCCTATTTGCACGAGCCTCAACCTTAGATGCTGATTATAAAGTGATCGCAGGAGATTTTAATCTGCCACACATCAACTGGAAGACAAGCAGTGGCCCACAACGACACGACGACATAATTACTGCCATAGATTTGTATGGATGGACGCAGTATGTCACACAACCTACACCCGGTAACAATAACTTGGATCTGATATTTTGCCACAGTATCATACCCATCACGGCGCAAGTCGGTGAAGAATGGTCTACTAGCGACCACAGAGTGGTTTTCTGTTCTCTGCCGATTCCCTCACTGAAAACAACACACAAACAGTACCGATGTGACACAGATACCCGGTGCTTTAGGAACACAGACCGGGAGCTTCTAGTGAGACTCATTAAATACTCTGAATGGGACGACTTCTTTACTACTGACTCACTTCAAGACTCTTTAACAATTTTTTACACGATAATTCTATCATGCTTAGATACTATAGCCCCCAAAACAATATGCTTGCCATCTAGGAATACGTCATCATTTCTCCCTCGTAAACACCGAGCGAAACTCAGAAAGCTTTCAAATTTTCATTTCTCTTCTTATGATTTTTCATGTTTACACCTAATCTGGGAAACCCTAGAATCTGCTAGGATATCTCTTGATCGAGGCAAAAGGAACAAGAAGCTTGTTGCGCGGTACTAAAACGAATAATCTGGCAGCACTTCTTAATAAACGTACACGCACCCCAACAGACATCCCATTTTTGATCCAAGACGGCAAGGTATACAACGACCCCGGAGCAATATGTGAAATTTTCAATAACTCGTTTAGCAACTTTGAGGCTAAACTACCTACAAATTATATGCGCAAGGTGCTTGTAGACAGTACATTGTCCAAAATACCTTTCAGCGCTAAATGCATAGCTGAAGCTATCGGAAACCTTAGGTCGACAAAAGGTTCTGGAACCGATGGCCTCCCATCAGTCTTCCTCAAAGGATGTGGCGAGGATATGCCACTTCTACTCCGTAAATTGTTTACCTTGTCGCTAGACACAGGTGAATATCCAAGCATTTGGAAAACTAGCTACATTATCCCCAAATATAAGGCCGGTGATAGAGCATGTGCAAGTAATTATAGGCCTATAAATATTACTTCTGTTCTTTCACGAATCATGGAGAAAATAATAAAAAATGGTATCTCAGAATACTTACTAGCACAAAGCCAAATATCTAGAGTACAACATGGCTTTATAGGGAGTCGATCGTGTTTAACCTGTCACTTAGACTTCTTTAATCACATTTCATCTTGCCGCGACTTACGCAAAGTAGTTTTAGTCCTGTACTTCGATATATCTAAGGCTTTTGACAAAGTACCGCACAGCATACTCTATGAGAAATTATACTCTATAGGGATTCAAAACCCTTTGCTGAGCTGGCTTAAATCATTCTTAACTAATCGGTTTCAGACAACAAAAGTAAACTCAGCACAATCATCTCCTAAGAGAGTAACCAGTGGGGTTATACAGGGAAGCGTACTAGGGCCCCTCTTGTTTACAATATATATCAACAATATCAGTAGCTGTTTTAACACTGGGAAAACCTTCTTATACGCAGATGACTTGAAAGTTGTCTACTCAAGCGACATAAATGAGCTACACAACATTGTTAAGAACGTACAGCAAGAGCTAGACGAAGTCACTGCTTGGTGCAAAGACCACCGACTTCACTTTAACGCTAAGAAATGTGGTTGGATTAGCATTGGGTGTCGCAAGCTCAACCTTCACTTTGTAGTAGATGGGGTACAAATCTCCGAATGTAAGACGATTCTGGACCTAGGCTTAAGATGCACTACGGATCTCACATTCAAGGAACAGACAATATCTGTCACCTCAAAGGCGCGCAGACTTATGGGTTGTATTATCCACAATTTCTACCAACGTGAGTCTAGAGTGATTTTATACAAGGTCTGCGTACGCCCGCTACTTGAATACTGCTCACTACTTGAATACTGCCCACTCATACTCAGCAGCCTCCGAATAAGTGATAAGCTAAAGATAGAAGGTGTACAGAGATACTTCACTTAAAAGATACTGGGGATGGATTGTGGACTAAATTATACTACACGGTGCGATACATTGGGCTTAGAACCACTTTGGAAAAGACGAGCTAAGCTCAATCTGACATTCTATTTTAAAGTTTTACACCGTCTAGCATACTCCCCCGACCCTATATTAAGATTTGTCGAAGCACCTAATTACGGTCTCAGAAACCATACAGGTACAGTGTGGGTGGAACACTGTAAGACTAAAATACGATCTAACTTTTTCGTGCATAAATTCACTGCCATATGGAATAGTTTACCAGCAGAAATCCGTACACTAGATAGCATAGATCACTTTATACGAGCAATAAACCAACTATTTAGTGACTATAAGGCGCTGAACAAACTACCGATTTATTCAAATTCTAGCATAACGTGCGATGTACTCGGTCCTCTTACTGTGTGACACGAGAATGTAGACTATAGTAATTATTATCTAAAGATAACATGAGCAATACACGAAACAATAAAACTAAAGTTCGGTACCGAATACTCCATGACTTACCACAACCTCAAGGTAAGTAATGATGGTTCATAAGGTTCTCAACCTTTAAACACTAAACACGAACATTGTAGTTAGAAAAATAACAAAAAATGAAGAATATTTTGCATTAAAACTGTTTGTATTCAACTACTAGCTAACTTCATTTGCTTTTTTATCTTCTATTTTGTATGTTCCTCTATATCATTGCCCTGAGCATGTGACCAGCTCTCATCAATAATAGGTTTTCATTACAGCAAATTACTCATAATATCAACCCGCACAGATTCCATCGCTACGGAAGAATACCTTCTATCTTTGTGCAATGTTGGAGTCCTTATCCATTGTTCTAAATATTATTCGCCTTACCGCGTATCTGGATATACTGTGTGGTCCGTTCTGCTCACTCCGAGCCGGCTCTAGAAGTCGCACCGCAGGAGACGAAAAGCGCGCGTTTGTTTGTACAAAAAATGCACTGTGCTACAACGCGAACTTTGATGTCGTTAGACCTGCAATTAATCAATGCATTACTATGGTGTGAACCCCCTATCAATGACTACCAAAATCGCTCTTACCCGAATATCAACCATGCAGACTTCAATACCTCACGATAGATGTCCGCTGAACCAGGAATATGGCTACTGAGGACTCCTAGTCTTATCCTGCATTTCATCCATTCCGCAACCTCAGCAGTATTTTTTTGAGATTGTAACGCTCTGGTCATGGAGCGCGCATCTCTTTGCAATTTATGAACCGTGCTACAATGCATATATTTTGAGTCCTAGTACAGAAATCACTGTTGCAAATGATTTGGTTTTCAATTAAACTGACTTTATGTTATGACACTGTCAAAATATCTGTATAAATGTAAACTCATATCATTCTGATCATGCCTGTAAACTGGCAGGCCCTCATGTACACAGTGATACATGAGAATAAAAACCCTTTATTTATTTATTTATTGTTGACCACTTTTTATTCATTTAACTGGACAAGGACGAAAATCACCACAGATCCTCTATCTTTTTATAATACAGTAATTTATACATTCAAATGCTCTCATAAGCGAGCATTATGCCCTATTTTACTGTTTAGCGTAGGCGCGTCAAATGCGATGGGTACTCACTGTGGATTTCCATGATACCATCAATGTAACTAGGATTACTAAGCATCAAATATCATAACGAAGAGAGTGCGAACATCTGGGATGGCCACAGACATTGGTTGCCATCAATAAACTTTTACAGACCAAGTAAAATATAGGTTGATTCAGTTTTGTTATAAAACAATATTTTCAAACCTGGAAGTCACGCAGTCTTCCACCAATAGTAAAAAAATTGTTGTAACGCGTAATTTAGATCTTTACATCGACCACAAAATCTTTGTCGTCCATTGTGATTTCGTTTAGTTTGACAACACACTTCGAATCCTAAGCTATATTACGACCCCCAGGCTGAAACTACACGTCCACAGAAACACGAAAGTGAAGACAGGAGATACTGAAAAAACACTTTACTGAAAGAGTTCAATTATGTACCGAAAATCAGGATATATATATATTATCATTAATGTCCTTCAGGCTTCTAGAAATTTCCGTAACCTACTAAACACTGTAGTGATAAGATAATTGACCAATCACTGACAATGTGTGTGACTTTTCACCATCTAGAAGTTTCTGATAAAAAATTGTCTGCGTTCTGATTGAACACAATATTTCCCATTAATTTCTATACCAAATTCAGCTTGCTTCAAGGGAGTTTTCTGAGCACTCCTAAAAAAAACACTACACCTTAGGGGTGCCTGCAGATTTTGATGAGACAGATACATCAATCACTGTCAAAATGACTTCCATTGTCCTAGCTATCGACTGCAAGCCTCATTTATCTGCTAGTAGTAGTATTATTCATATATTTAAATAATTTGTTATCCAAAAGTTTCCTGAAGAATTCTCGTAGAAAATTGTCTTTATTTTTCGAATATGTGGTGAACTTAAGAAACTTAGTGGCATAGAAAATGTGTCTTAAGAATTCATTATAAGACCTGCATACTTACGACATGTTCAAAGACGGTGTTCAAAAACGTATCATTACCTTAAAACCACTTATATGTAATACTCCTGCTAAGTTTAAAGTTAATGGAACCACTAAACAAAACATAAATGCGGTTTGTGATGAAAGTTTGGTCGTTAGGCTAATTGTAGATGACAAAATAATCTTCCTCACTGAAAGAACGACAACATGGGATAACACAAGCTTTCGTAGTAGATAACAAGGGATCCACTGGACGTGAGGCCATGAGTTAAAAATTAAAAATGGCTTCAAGCAAAATCATTATGTTCAATATATATATATATATATATATAAACGCAACAACTGAACTATGTCTAATGTTCTGATAACAGTTAAATGCTTAATCAAGTTGATATTTAATTCTTTTACATATGAATAAAACATGAATACATTGATACTATAGATTCACAGTAGATTCAGTCAGTTTATGTTTTGTTTATTTGCACTATTTTAGGAATAAAAATTTGGTCAGAAAATCTGCGAAAGAAAATGTCGTTTAAGATTCCGCGAACTGGTGTTCAACGCAGGTTATTAGAGTGAATTTATGATATTCACGAACTGTTTTAGCCTCGCTGGAAATTTAGATGATATTCAGAATCTTAAAAACTCTCAGGAAAGAGGTTCAAGCTGGCAGTTGAATAATAATACTTATTGTCTTAAAGATGATTTTGAAGATCCATCTAGCCATTCAGAGGACGTAAGGAATATATCTTTAAATAAACATATACATTTTCAAGTTTTCATCATTCTGGGCTTCTCTTCGCAGCATATGGAAACCTAATGATCGAGAGGAATCTAATATGGTAGCAGAAAGAGACGACGATCACAACGATGAATCAAAAATAAAGTAAGCAACTTCACCATCTTTTAAATATGTAACTACCAGTGGTCTGCTATGCGATATATCTGATATCACCGAATATTTAACAAATTCGGTAGTTTTTGAGTTGAAGCTTATGGTACTTTTTTCAGTTCAGTACATCTGGAAAAATTAGTGAATGTGACGACTTAAGTGTGGGTACACTTAAAACTGCATCATTGTCAGTAAAGCAACTAGCGAGTAAAAAAAAGGGAATTTTAGACAAGCAATCAGTAAGTGAATTAATTCTTATTGCAATTCACATAGTATTTGAATGCTTTTTCAGAAAAAATGAAATACCTTTCACTCATTGTAACTAAAAGTGTAGACAGGTACAAATCGCTAAACAATATTACCTTAGACTTATTTTAAATGTGAAAAATTCTCTTTCTGCTGAAACTAACAACTGTATTGATTTACCTGCAACATCGTTTAATAATTTGAAATACTCTATTGTTTTTCTGCGAAATAACTTCAGAAAGCTGTTACAAGAAAATGGTTGGTGTATTGACAACAACTAACCAAGCTCTTTAGGTAGTCGAAACGATTTTATATCACATAGCAACGTATTGCAGAGCAGTAAAATGTCATCCAAAACTAGAAAACTGATAATGGAATATCCCAGTGGATACAAGGTACTATTGGTTAAATTTTTGCAGAGCTTGTTTCTAAGTCGCGTAACACAGGACCAAGCCTCTCCATTCACATGAAGTTTCGGACGCCTCTTTCAATTGGTGCTCGCAAACCTAATATCCGGTCTGTGCCTCGACCAACAAGCGACTTCCGGTATGTTTGAAGTTTAAGAAATTTATTAGAAAGTGGTTATCTAGGTATTTCGCGTATTAATTTTCTGTTATAATGAACTTTCCTTACTGGTGCTCAGATTATTTATTACATATACTAATGCAATTAGTTATTTTAATCTATAAATACAATGTTCGTTGAGACATTGCTCACATGTAACCATGTAAAGTCATAACTTTGGGACAAACTTTTACGTAGATGACTAGTATATATTTCAAAAAAACACCGATTTGACTCTGGAAGCCATATTTTACATCTCTCATTGTATAACCGCATCGATAAATATTATAAAAAATTAAAGAAACTTCTTTGGTTTAGTTGTCAAAAGACTACCATTTAACTGTTATTGCATAAAGGCTTAAAACTGTGATGACTAATCCAGGTAAGTACTAGTTCAAGAAATTATCACATTCTAACTACATCTGTAAAATAAATATTATTTATGGTGTTTACCTATTGTCGAAGACTTCTGAATACAGTACAAGAACAAGCATCTCAGTGTTAAAAAAGATGTTAATAAAACAATTTGAATGCATCCATATGGTGACCATGTTACATATTATGCTGTTGTTGCATGTTCCTTGAGTTTCTGTCTATTCAAATGCAGATTTGAACTCCGTCCGACTGCTTTGGTGTCGAAGTTTTGATAGTATTCAATACCATCACGCAAAATATATGGCTTGCATAGAAATACACCAACCCTTAGTTGCTTATCGAATTGAAAAATACACAGAAATTAAAGCTAACATATTAGACCACACTAGACATTTCTTTAATTTGGATTGCTCAGAATGTTAATAATCTTTGATTTTAAGAACGGTAATTTGTCAACTTTTACTTTATAATGAGTATTTTTTTAAAGTATGCAATTAGGATACGTTATGACGCCAACTGTTATGTTTTCCCGGTTAGTTGAGACAAAATACGAGTGAGTTCTTTTAGGCTTAATACGGTTCGCGTACGATCTCTAGCCGAATTATATGCATGATTGCTAAGATTTCTCGATACGATTAACTGCGAACGATACCCCAGATACTTGTACTTCTGTCGGATACCACAACTTGTTTTTCCCAGCCCACAGATATTCTAAAAGACTGAATTTGTAGAAAGATTGTATTGTGCAGCAAAAAACGGAGATGAGACTGGCGAACAACGTTTATATAAGTGCATCGATTTTTTATATCAATTAATTTACAGTGATGAGTCATCAAGTGAATTCATCAACCTTTTACAAATACAATAATGTTATTAGGAGTAAGACTCACAATAATTTTAAATTAATGTAATGAAAGTTTACAAATCAAGCTTACAGAAAATCAATACAACTTCTCTCGCTTGATTTAATTAACCATTGTATTTTCGGGGATTATGAATCCCCAACAGGATACGGCCAAAATATGGACATTTGGAATGGTCTCCTAACATTATGAAAGATCCGACTAACAATGTTAGATTCTAACTTTAGATTTAATAGATGTTTATAGCACCACCAGACTCTAAAACTTTTCTCGAAATTCCCGAATGTCCGTATCAACCTGAACAATTAAATTATGAGGTTTAAATGTGTCGCTCATACATTTTAGCAATCAGATTTTTACCAAATATACACTTTTACTATCTCTTTAAACTAGTTTAAAAATACTAACTTCTCCATGGATGAAATTCAGTAGTTTACAATTTGCAAAGACCTGTCTTATCCTTATAATCTACCAAGAAATTTGTAACTCAGTGTGGTCATGCTAACACTACACTTTCTATAACTGGATTCACTACCTACCACTACTACTTGACTACAAACTACTGTTCAACTTAACTACTAAGTAGAAGAGAACTCAACTACGATTTTAAATAATTCAACTGCTACCATTAACGTTAAGTACGTTGACAAGAGAGTAAATTCTGACTACCTTATTTAGCATTACAGCTTTACTGAAGTGCAAACAAGAATGGTAGTTAAGTAGAAATTACAGCAAACTTGACCCACAGTTCCGACGGACGAACGTCAAACTGTGCCTTCGAATACAAATAGACAGTGAGAAGTGCCCTTACGTGGAAACAAATTAGATTGTAAGATGTATAGTGCCTTCATGAAATTAATACTTTAAGTGCTAATAAGCAGATAGAAATCGCGATGGGTTCGTCATAATGCAGATTTGTATCACTAACCTAGTACTAAACAACTAACCCTGATACACAACACACTTGTATCTGACTATAATCCATAACACACTTCTATAATCTAATACACCATTAGCAAGATTTAAGCTCGAAGTGTTCTTACAGATTCCTTATTCCACCAAGCGTTGCAAACTACTGCACCGTTTTCCCAATTTTTCGGCATTTCTGAACAGCTATTTCATTACTACAATCACAAACATGTATCTTATACAATAATCTCACATCATGCAAATACGTGGGGTACCCATAGTTCTTTCAGGACTAAAATTAGGCATCAATCGATCTAGAGTGACAATATCACTTTTAACGACTCCCATCCTCCATACAAATGTACGCAATGACGTTGGAACCAACAACTCGCCTGTGATTAGTCAAAATTCAGTGTCCGTTAGTCGGAACTATACGTCACATTAACTGAAATTATGAGTACATAAATAATGGTTATCATCACAATTTGACTAGTCATCAAACTTCACGAAAGTAAGTCGAGCTTTTCAAATAAGTTCTTTAAAAAGTAACTTTTGCGATAGTTGTAACGTGTAGCTGACACAAATTTAGATAGTTTACTATGTGGTTAAACAATATGTGAACTCACTTGTATTATGACCTAATACTGATGATTTTCTCTATGACGATTTAGCGGGGAAGTAATGCATGAACACAGTCGTGTGAAACACAGGACTCAAAAGGCAAGTGAACTTCAATTAAAAGATGACGCTACTCCCTACCAATATATGGAATTTTATAAAAATTCTCCCGAAGTGACATCTGACAGCACAGACTGTATATCCTTATCTAGTTTATCTGACTTATAAATCTTTGAATCAAATATTTTAAACTTTGACTTATTGTGATTATACGATTAAAAATTGTGTGAGACAAATATGCAGATAAACTGGGTCCATATGCTAATCGACATATACTACCAACTATTAAGCAAAGTCAGCACCTTGAAAAGATAACGTTTTAAAATAGAAAAATTTCGATACAGATAATACATAACTTGTAATAACGGAAGTCCTGATTTGGTTTCAAAATAACGAGCATATTAATGAAATTTGACTGTTAAGTGCTACATCAGCACTGCGATGACGATCGTACTTATTTTTCAATAAGTGAACTAATGGCTGATGAAAACTCGAGCATGACTATAAATATCTAATCGAAATTGTTAGCCTCATGTATTGACGGTTTGTTTATTAAGAATATACCGTACAAAGGTTCAATTACATTACCCTTCCAGGTGTAAAAAATATTATGAAATGAAATGCATACATTGCAAGTATTGTCACAAATGTGTTTAAACCAATACTGACGTATTCTATTGTACATATATCTGCTCTATTCCTTCCTGTAGAATTGTATTGTCGTGTTAATAACGTAAATTTGATCTCGTCGTGCTAATGTAGTATGGAAACTTGATATATTAAAAATCTTTATTAAGTAATACCTTGCGATTATTTTAGATGAAATCTTATTTATAAGAATTATACGGGACTAGAAAATCTATCTAACCCACACACTAATTTACTCGGGAGTGAGTGCTTACCATTGTGCTTTATCATTGCAAGAAGACAAGTTCAGTGGTTTAGGCTTAATGAAGTTGTCCTAAACATATATACATTTTTCCAAACAAATCAGAAGCCAAAAATACTACGAATTACACACATAAATGAAGTTAAGACATAAGATAACAAAATTTGATAGAGTATTAAAACATCTGATAATCCTCCAGCGAAACTGACGTCCAGACTGTCAATAACCAACAGTTCACAACCCAACTATTTGCATACTTTATATATATATATATATATATATATATATATATATATATATATATATATGACAATAAGAAGCATAAATTATATGTCGGATAACAAAAGAGAAAACAAAAAGTGGGAAACCGCAATCTGTGTAAATTGATGCCTGAATGTCGTAATACAAATGTTGATTGTCATAACCATTAAAAAGCATGGAAAGAATTATTTTTTATATTATCAATGACCCAAAGCGTTAGGAAATTTATGACTGCATACTAAAACGACAATAAGTGAAGAAAATAACCACCACTACGATATAACACATCCACTAACGTTATTGGGATCTTTATCAGTACTATAAATAGGCACTTCGCAAATAGGCTCCACTGGTGTATTTTTGAATCCAGATTGCTTGCGGTTCTTTGAATTCTCCTGATAAAACAAAACGTAGATGAATAGGAAGGATAAAAATTGTTTTATCAGTTATAAAATTCAAACTTTACGTAGAAGTACTGTTAGTAACAAGATTAGCTAACATGTAATTTTTTTATTTAATCCATAAGCTTAGAAAGTATCATACAAAATCCCTTCTTCATTAACACTAACATTTTAAAACAAGTGATAAAAAGGACACTATAATAACGTAGGGCAAAGAATTAAAACGAATTGCTCTAAACCACTGATTGCTTCAGATAGTTTATGATCTAACTTGTTCGACATCTATTTTTCAGGTATCTACTTCAAACCTCCTCGATAATTTTCACAATAACAAAGTACATGGAACGTTAAGTTTAAAAAGCCATTACTAAAAGTGTGTCATGCTACAGAATAATATTCATGATAAAACATTAATTTAAGGATGCAATTTAGCTATTCCTTAACTTTTCACAGAAAAAAATCACTAAATTAAATTCACATCTACCAAGAAACTTCAAATGAAACTTCGATAAGCACAATCAGTGTCACAGATTATTAACCTAAGAAGACAGTGTAAGTTAACAAATATTTCACAGGTGGAAAACTACACTATTATAAAGTATACACAAATTCTACGTACACAATTCATAGAGATTTTCTATGAATGCAAATGCCTAAAAATAAAGGAAACAGAGACATGTTTCCGTAATGACTTTATAATATCCGCATTTGTGAACCTCCATAGATATGCAAATAGTCCTTTGGATGTCTTAACTTACTTCTAAGTAGAATTCCGTGTTATGATTAAGAGTCAAGAGATAGGACCAAGATTATAGTTTAGGACCAGGGTTTGGGTTAAACGTGGGAATTAAGTTAAGATTGTGGATGAAATTGTTTTTCGTGTTGCATGCAGCTTACGTAGTAATAACAAATATTTAGTTGGCTTAACATTATAATTTTCAGTATTATCAAAAATTATTGTTCTTTTAATAACTGTAGTGTTTTTGAAAGATATATAAATGTCCAAGAATAGGTTATTTCAAAATTATTAGAGACCCCCTAGCTAGAAGTTGATTAGGTATGCACTTTAATCGTATATATTTAAATTATAGCTATATCTCACATCCGTAAATTTTACTTTCACAGAATTAATTTAAAATGAAGCAAGAGCAATCAGATTTAGATTTATTACTAATATAGGAATTTGTCAACACCCAATAATTTACATTTAGTATTATAAGATAAATATAAATTTAAACAAATTAAGGGAACGTAGAGTAGACTTCAACTGAATGGGCTTAAAACATGTAAATCAAAACTCATGATTTACTCTTTGTGATTTACTTGTACGAACTAGTCTTTTCGTGTGAAATCAAACGATATCCTCAAGCAAATGCATACATAGGGATTTACAAAAGCACATTCGCATAACCGAAAATAAGGGCTACCAAATATGTACATATTCTTCCAGTGTTAGCACTTATCCTAATGAAACGACTTTGCTAATATAAGGTAGATAGAAGTGACTGTAATAGTGATGTGACCACATGTTAATTAGAAGTCAAGTTAGAATAATGTCTACGAAGTATTACCAAATCACGCGAACGCTGACTGGCTTACATCAGAAGTAATTGATCAAACTCCTTTTTCCCTTTGGGTGAGAGAGAAAAGGTAGAGTACACTTTTTAAGTTTGGATGGCTATTTAATGGATAGAACATTTACGCATCAGTGATCGTCATTATGGAAGGAAAAATAAAGATAAAACTAAGGGAACTGTGTACAGATAAAAACAGGGTATTCAGATTTAAAGGTGAAATTTATAACAATTCTAGAGTGGAAAAATTGTGATCATAGTTAATGGATCCATTATGATATGACATTGCATCAATCAATACGGATAAACGGTTGACCAAACAATTGTTATTACAAAATGAGACAGACTAGATAAGCGTGCTGAACATGTCAACAGCATATCAGATACTGTAAAGTTTACTAGGGAGATAGAAGCAGTTGACCATAAACTAACTTTTCTTGTCTATTTCGTTGGAAGAAAAATAATTATTATTTAAAAAATAGTATTTTCTGAAAACCAACACATTCTGTTAAATACTTAGACTATAAGTCAGCAAACGCTATATCAGTTACCAAGAAACTGATAAAGATAGTCCACTAACTTGTTACAGATACGAAATACAAAGAAATTGAGTTGGATCTAGTTACGTCCATATTAAGGGTGAGTAATTGCCACAAAAGCATTTTTAAAATAATATTTAAGTAATAGGGTAATGATAAAATGAGGAATCAGTCAAGATGGATAAACACTGTGGTTAGACAGTATCCATAAAGAATAGTGAAAGTAACAAGAATCAAAACAAAAAGGATGCAAGGACATTTTTCCGGACGAACAATAGACTTAACTTTAAGTTAGTGAAAGTCAATGATAGAGAGCAGAAGGGAAAAACAGCAGAATTATATCCATGAGGAAAATAGATTGAATTTAGTGCTACATACGTAGAAGAGAAATAACAACATTTGGATCTGAGGACGAAGAAACACAAACTATGCTTGAATCATATACTTAAATCTTTCTGATATATAGAGAAACTTAAGAAATAAATGGGTAATATAATTGCATTCCAGAGAAAAGAAACAACGTCAAATTCGACGGAACGAAAATCCTTCAAAAAGGTTTTGACTCTTATAAACTGAGATTAACAGAAGAAGCTCCAAATATGATGGAAAATCCAGACAGCATAAACAGACAAGATAGAGTACTATAAGTGGCCGAATTGCAACACTCAATTAATCACAATTTACCAAATATAAATCTGTTTCTTGACTTATAATTTTTTACCAGATACACTTATCGTATTTATTCTCAAACCTTGAATGAACTGACAAGTCAATCTTCAGATTGTCGAAACTTATCCTTGATCATAGGTTAAGGTTATGTATGAACAAAAGTTTATCAAGTAAATGAACTATATACATATATACAACTTCCTAACTTATTTGAACAATTGTGCAGCCTAAAATTAATCACATATTTAAAAATATCCGCACTCAATATATAATTGAGCCATCATCAGATACATAATTGAATAACACCTATTATTTATATAAGTTGGATTGTGACAGGCAAGTGGAATTCAAAACGCGCGTTTCGTCCTATTTGGGAAACATCGGCTGGATGTACCTGCATCCCAATGTTGATGTTCACAGTAGGATTCGAACTTAGTCCGTTTCAGATGAAAAATTCTCTACATCGAGGCAATCCGCTCAGGATGCACATATAGCAACAATGACTGACCAGCTTCAGTCTATAACTAATCAACAGGAATATACAAGTTCATCCTAATACCTATTATTTATATTTAAATGTGAAAATTTTGAATTTTGTTTATTTCGCTGATAAAGATCAAATCAGTGTGTTTAGCGATATATTGGAGATATTTTGCTAATTTTCTTCGATGAGATTGTTTACGAAGCTATAAGTAAAGATGAATGTGGTATAGCTGTAAACAGATTTTTATAAAATGAAAGAAAACACAATTCACTATTTCAATAATACGATAGCAGCCACTGAATAAATATTAGTTGTAAATTTGTAATTATGTGTAGATAACTTACAGAATCCTGTGAACTATTATCTATTATTTTACTTGTATCAAATTCAATATAAGAAACTTTCCATCTTGGATCTAACTCGAAATTAAGCTCTGGTTCTTTAGGAGTAACAATACCATGTTCGGCTTTTGCTTCCAAAACTGGTGCAACAGTCGGAACTTTCTGATGAAATCTAAATTAAGAAAATTATTCAAAAGAACAAAATAGGCACAATATTTGAATTGCTAGGTGCAATGATAAAAATTGTAATGTTACTGTAAACATAACAATTAATTAAAAAAAAATGTTACATAACGGAATAATTCGGGTATATTTTTAAAAAAACAATTACGAAGAATTGTTAGCAACAAGAGCTACTAAGAATATCACTTTACAACCTTTTCGTTAGCACCTAACTCAATCATATCTTAGCGATAATACACATAAGATTAAATAGCAAATACTTCTACTATGATATCATGTAGATTTCAAAGTTGTTAATAAAGAACTATTTTGGCACAATACATTTAGAAGTAACAGCTTCAGTCAAATTTAGATTGATATACACCAACAGTGAAATATGTAGGAATGTCGAAAACTGTTTCTGCTTTAATATTGTTCACAACAAGACTTATATGAGAAAACAAAAATTAAAATTTAAAGAAAGCATATATTTAACAAGTTAGTTGACTACATACTAGGATCAGATATACGAAAAGTATGCTAAGGTGATATTTCAATACTTGACGATTCATGTACTATGAACTAAAAAATTCAAATAGAACATAACTCAAAATTGACAAAAAATGTGTTTCAAAGGTAGTGTATTACTAGAAATAATAATTTATACTGATAGTAGTTAAGAAAAACAGCTTTTACATTTTGCGCTTTCTATGAAAAAAAAAAGGTAAATGTTCAACTTAGGCATATGTGATGGATTTTGGTAATTCTGATATTTTCAATGACTGGTGACTGCTGAATAAAAAAAAACTCATTAATAATATCTCGATAAGAAAGTTCACATCACATTGCTTACCTTTACAAATGCAAATAAAATTATTCATATATGATTCTTCCTATTCTAATAATTAGTGCAAAATGAATTTTATAACATTCGATATAATCAGTTCTTTAGTCCCTAAATTATATTCTAGCTTCAAAACGTACTATTCATAAGCGTTTTAACGGGCGAATCTAGAAGAATGAGTAACCTTCAAAACTGTTTTCCAGAAGATCATCTTACATATTTTGATCACGCATTGATTAAACATTTTGTTTATGGATAAGAATAGCATCAAATAATTAATGTTAAAGGTTATTGTTTAAGGTAAGACTTTATATTGAAGCTTAGGGTAGAAATTATGAATAGGAATGATTTGTATGTTGCATACAACTTACATGGTAATAGCTTAACACTTAATTTGGTTAGCACTATAATTTTTTTTTAGTTTGCATCACAAAAAGTTAGCTTTCTACCATGATTATGATGAATATGAATAGTACACAAATGTGTTAAAATAGTTAATTTGTACTTGGCTAATTTAAGACTACCTAGTTAACCAATGATTGTACAATCACGTAAATCGTTTTAGACATTTAAGGAGTCGAGCTAAAACCATACCTAAACAAAAAAAACATCTAAGCTTTAGTCTTCTTAAATAAATTTGATTTTAAAAAAAAGTACACATTATTGATTCATATAAACAAAACAAATAATTACACATTTTTCAATTTAATTGATAATTAAAGCTATAAAATTATTTGTTCTATTTCATGTATTAATAAAAGTATATTTCAATACAAGAAAAATATTAATCAATAGATTATTAATATTTTTAACAAAATAAAATATTGTTTAATCATAACCTTTAAGGTAATTTTAATTTAAAAATTAAATCTCTACAATACTCATTTCAATAATGAATTGCTTTAATAATATAACTATGTTATAGTGTTGACTGATTGATCATTCAAAAGAATAAGATCATCTGATTAATAATTGAAAGAATTATACATAAATTTTATAATGAATTAAAATTATACGTTAGTAAGTACTAGTTATAAAATGTGGTTAACCATAGTTATAATTTTAAAAGTGAATTCTAATGATATGGTGCATGAACGTAAATACAACATAAAATGTGGTATATATGTGCATCGGTTAAAAAGATGCCATACTTCGGTAGCACAAGCACAATATGATCAAATACAAAATAAGTAGAAGTAGTAAATACTTCAATAATAATGATAATAAACATAAAGACATAAAGAATGTAGTCCAGAGAGAAAGAATTAGGTTGTAGAAATAAGTTTAAATTCACGATTTAGGGGAAGACGAAGCATGGATGTGCCTGTGCCACTGTGTCCATTTTTAAGCAATGTCACTCAGTATTTCTAGCTATTGATTACGATTATCAAGCAAACTCCAACCGGATTATCTGCATCTACTAACATAATTCAGACGAGCAGTCAGAGACTTCATGTACTCAAGCCATGTTTCGGTTTGGCCGGGCTTGGGTTTTTCCAATCTTGCTCTAATATCAATTAGCATTGTGTCGAAGCCAAGAGGATGTTATGGTTTTAGAAGATGCACAATGATTCAGTACATAAAGAAGATCTTAGTGAGAAAATTACCACTTGAATGATTACTGATTAGCTAGACATAATCAACCTGGTGACTAGCCCAAATGTACGCTAGTTGAACTTCCCATACCATATTGGGATGACGAGATCAGATAAGTACTGTAGCATGTATATACGAGGAAAAACTGGAACGCGTATTTAGAAGAAGTAAAGCAATCAATTCACCTGTACCACTGTGACCGATTGTGAGTTATTTCACTCAACATCTCCAGCCACTGGTCACAGTTATCAAGTGGACCTCAACCACGTATTCTGCGCCTACCATGATGGCTAAGACAAGAAATCAATAACTTCATGGACTGGAGCTACATTCTGACCTAGTCATCCCTTAGCTTTCTTCCAACCAACTACTACATTAGTCAACGTTGCATGTGATTATTGAAGACGAAAATTTCCATTAAAATAACTTTTTTGATGGAAGAATAAATTATCTGAAATTATTTGGAAAATTCATCAACTTAATATTACAAAAAAAAAACTTCATCTATTGAAATTCCGTTACTTACAACATTTGGAATGCATTACCGATGACAACTCTTAATTATTCTTAGATACCGGAATACCACAGCAACTCGAGAAGTCTACTAGACCTAGCTATTTGGAAAAATAAACTTGTAAGGTGGAATTGTTGGTAGAGACCAATTAAAATTATTCACTAATCACATTCATTTATTTTTATGTACAGATTAACTAATGATGATTATTAGTTCAAGATACTATGACAGAATACAACGGTTACAATCAGCTAATACGAAAGCAGAATAAGCAATAATTAGCCCTCGTGACTAGGTGTTTGACGAAATTCAGAAACTTGTCATGGTTTTTGTCCATTTGCGTTACCTGTGCAGTAGATGACATATTCACCTGTTGCATACAGGAAGAGTACATTGAACGACAGTCATTATGTATGGTTGTGACAATAGAAGACATGCGCAGACTGCAGGTCTTTAGTCATAAGTGCCTCCGAAGTATCGTTGGCCTATGTTGTAGTAACCAAAAAACCAATGGTAATAATAAGCATACAGTACTAGAGAAAGATGGCAAATCGGTTGGTAATGTAATAAATCGAGAATGATGCCATGTTTTGGTTTTTCTCACACACCAGTTTCTTCCAGTCTACTTCTACACCAGCCAACATAGTACGATGAGGTAGGTGGCAGTGCATACGTAACACATATTCTAACCACCTCAATCAACTAGGTTTTAAAACTTTAAGAAGGGTTGTCATCTATGTTGAGTACTCTGTGCTTAACAATATGACAGCTTACTTGACCACTTTATGATACGTAAAAGATACTACGAAGGTATTTACAACCAAAAACCTGCAGCCTACAGATGTCTATTTTCAAAGCCTGTTATTTTTCACCACCATTTAATAAATAGTGAACTGCTGTACAGCATACCTGTCCTTTAATTGAGAAATGGAGGTCTCGCCTACACTGTGTGACGCAAGTTGACAAAAGCTAAACCACTTTTCTAAATTCCTGGTAAAATTTCGTCAAACACCGACCCAACTAGCCCGATCAGGCTACTACATTAAGTGAATTTATCAACGCACTCAGTCACTCCACTCCTTGTGATCAATCTAGGGGATCCACATCAGTATTACAGTAACATTCCCCACTTGAAGGGAAAGTTATACATTCCAAATACGTTTATACTGTTACTCAAAGCGTTCAAGAGACTCTGAATATTGTCAATGTCTTTACAAATAGGACTGTATTATCTGTACATTCTAAGTCGATAAGTAAGCTTCCTAGAGGGAAGTCAACTCCTAAAAATCTAGATGAAAATGTGACTTTTAGGAAGACAACGGTGACAAAATTAAATAAAAGGGGCAATAAGAGGCAATGCTGACGAATATCACTTGAGGTTCACAATTATGACTGCAATAAAATTACCTAAGATAGTTTGATTTTGAAAATAAATCTAACTTGATTGATGTTTATGGTAATAAAAATTGTGACTGCATAGTCAAGAAAACTATTATATACAAACATAAAATTAAAATATACATCAACTTACATTAATCCATTATCAACTTCGCATCTACTACTTGTACGCTCAATTAGTCCGGGGAGACGCCGGAAAAAACAATGGTCAGGTGCTTTGGTTGATAAACTGACGCCTTCAACTTTTGTATATTCATGTGAAGCACGAACCGCTTTATTATATGCTTTAAAAATAGTAACAGATAACTGTCAGTTTAAAATATGACTGAAAGGACAAGTAAATTTTGAAGATCATCTTCTCTAAAAACTAATACTACTGAAAAGACATTAGGAATTCTGGCACTAATCTATTAATTGACTGCCGAACCGGATCATGTTACTAGGTGTAGACTACTTGGATGGAATCGTTGCGGTAACCGCCACCAATGTTTGGAGATGCTGGATGTTAGGGATAAAAATTGATCACACTGAAAACGAGTACATCCACTCCTTATCACCCACTAGGTTTTAAGTCATAGTATCCATTAATATATACCTTCTTATTACTTCTTAACAAACTGTGCGTTTAATAACTTATTCAACCGTTTTAACATAATCAGTACATTATTTTAATTTATCTGCTATGCTTCATGTTTATCTGATCTCGTCATCCCAATATGGTATAAGTTCAGCTAACGTACATTTGTATCAGTCACCAATTTGATTGTCTGATTAATCGCTGGTAGTACAAATGGTAATTTTCTCACTAAAATCATCTTCATGAACTGAATCACTGTACATCTACTGAAACCCTAGCATACATGGCCTATATACACGGCCTTCTATCCTCAATATCATCAAAACTGAGTTTTAAAATTGAAACTGTATTTGAATAACTCCATAATTTTTAGGGATCACCCTATTTCTAAAAGTAATTTAAGCCTACTTTGATAACTCTCTATGGTACATATGTACAGACATCTGACTATTAATCGGCAAAAGATTTGAATTCCAATAATAATATATAGGTTCCAATAAAGATAACTGATGAACGACAAAGTTCGTTCAAAGTAATGTACACAGTGATCACAAACATGCGAAAACTGTGTTTCAGTTCATATGCTCAACTGATGCCATTACCAGACAGAAAAATCAGAACTATGTATAAGAAAAAATTGCAGAACTCCTAACTAAGAAATGGATCAAACCTGAGAATTTTAAATTTCCATTACCATACACATCCTTTTTTACTTTATATACTTCACATATTTCTATTAGTTTAATAAGTTTTGCAACTGTACAGCTTTCGAAATAAAGTCGCTGAAAAGATATCACTTCGTCAAACCGAATTCATGCCTTTTTTAATTGGATTGAGGTAGTTCTGTGAAGATAGATATTAATCTTAAAACTAATCAACACTCTCATCAAATCAAATTCACTTTAGAAACTGAAGATGAACACAATGAGTTATCATTTTTAGACTGCCTAGTCAAAAGCAATTTGAATGGAATTCTTAATCTGTGGATTTATCGTAAACCTACACACTCAAATCGATATATCGATTTCAATTTAGCACATCCATTCAGTGCAAAAATATCCCTAGCTCTAAACTTATTCAGAAGATCCAGCAAACTAATTACATCAAAAGATAATAAGAAAACTGAATACAAAAATATATCTAACATCTTACGATTTAATAATTTTCTAATGAATATTATTAACAACATACAACAACGAAATAACCTATTATTTAACTAATTATAAATAAATTGAAATGTCATAGACTGGTACAGCCGTTCTGCCTTACCGATATGACACAACAGATGAATTACAAAGAATTCTAAAACAACATGGAATCCGAACATTCTACAAAACTACCAACACTATTCGAGGTGCATCGATTAAAATAAAGGACAACATCCCTTTCACCTTTACACAGAATTGTGTCTACAGGCTAGGTTTTGTCGACTGTGACGCTTTCTATATTGGAGAGTCTTCTCTATAAATCAAAACTCGTGCCAAGGAATATGAAAGCTACACTAAACGACCTCCTAATGATCCTGTTGAACAAGAAAAATTGCAAATCAAATCAGCAATAGCAGTACATAACATCTACCGCAACCATAAAATCGATATTAAAAATACCCAAATTAATCAAAAAGGCTTTCTCAATTATAAAGAACGACGAATAGATGAAGCGTTCCATATCCAACTGCACTTAACAAAAAGGAAGGCCTTAATATTCAACCAGCATAGGCTTTCTATCTAAGCGACCATAATTGAAGTACATTAAATTTCTTTCATGTGAACACACAATTTTATCCTCATTTCACATATTTTTCACAACCTTTCACATCACACTAACATATACATGTCATACTTTAAATCACCTTGACCCAAATGACTTGACATGACACGATCAGACTCGTACTTTGTTTGTAGGAACTTATTTTGATTTGTTCCACTGTACTATTTAATCAGGTTTTAATTCAATTCAGTTATTCATTTTCTCTGAAGAAGCGACCTGCACTAAGCCGCGAAACGTCGAAAATTTTAATTTCCACTCATTGGAAAATAACAAATATATATCACTCATTTTTATAAATAACGCACCCTATGGTTAATTTATTTGAAATTATCAAATCTAACCTTCGTAATGATATGTTAATATTAGTTGTTTGTATTTGCCACAGATTGATGATGATTAGGTACTACTGGAAACCAAGGAGCACCAGCTCCTCCGTCCTAGTATGAGACTGTTCAGCAGTGTGCACCCTCAGATCTATCAGGGCCTTCGGGCCTCACGGCGAACGCTTAACCATTTGCACCACTAGGTCAGCCGGCGTCTAGTCTTAGAATCCCTACTTCAACCAATTTTTCATATAGTGTGGTAACCATTCATTATCACTGATGGTAGCTGTCTTACTCCAGACAAGTTTGAACTCCATCAGTCACAACTTCTCACTAGAAATTCATATTCTTATTTTTTAAAAAAAAAACATCCATACACATTTTTTTTCTGATATTAACAAGATACAATTCACATATAAACGTGTATTAATTGCAATTTTGCATATTATATGCTAAGAACTTCTGGCTGCAATCAAATATCCCATTGAAAAATGGTTATGATTATTAATCGTTTTTTTTCTCTCACTTAATTACCTTTATCTCGTTAAATGTATTAAGAGCTAAACTACAACGAATATATGTAAATACTAAAATTGTAAAATCTTCAAAATAATAAATTACTTACAAACAGATGCCTCTCTAAGAACAGCTATAGCTTGACCAGCTTTTTCTTTTATCAATAGATCTGAACCATAAAAGATATATGCCTTTTTGTAAAGAAATAAACAATTTACTAATTATAATAAAAAGAATTCAATTATAAAATAATCATTTATGAATTAGTTATAAATTAATGTGTTAAAATGCATTGTAAAGTGTTTCATGTATAAACACATTATAACACTTTCATTAAGAAGTTATATAGAAATATGTCTAACGAATAGTAACGAAATGATTCATTTTGAACTTGTTAATATTCAAATATAAATATTGTTTTATTCAATGAGATGACAATTAACATTATAAATGAATTCACCAATGTATTCAATGAAAAGAAGAACACAAAAAAAAAGAAATAAACAGGCTAAATTGATTTATAATATTGAGAAATGATTCTTAAATAAAAAGAAAATAACTAATCAGGGAAAAAGAAGTAAATTCAATAGCATAGCGTAAATCAAGATAAAATTATGTATTTTAAACACAAAATTTTGGTATAAATGGGAACTTAAAAAACGTATATGCCTTACAATTAGAAAGATAATAAAGTGAAGAAATAAAAGACGAAAGTACGTACCTACAGTTTATTAATTAGACAATATCAGCCAACATTTACAAAAATTTATTTGAGAAAAGACTAGAGGAGCGAAGAACAGATGGTACATTAAAAAGAAGCATCTAGAGAAAATCAACGTCGGTTTGCCAGTATAGCCACTTCTGCAGTTCCGTACCACTACGATACAAAAGGAATCTAGTAAAAAGTTTAACACATTGCGCAAGATGCATATGCTCTGAGGATACTATAGGAGAAGAATTAACCACCATTCGTAACATACTCAGCATGAGCGCTTACCCGCTGAAATTCATAGATAAATACATGACGTCTACAAAAATGAGAACCGAAAAAGTAACTGTCCAAAAGAAACCTATTTTTCTCAAACTACAATTCTTAGATGACAACATTAGTGAATCCACGACACAACAAATTAGAAAATTGTTGCAAAAGACGTTTACCGCAGCCAAACTATATTCTACAACCACCGTGTCATAAGAACAGGAACTAAAGACAGACTCGTTTAATTCGCCTCATCTATGTGTATATACTAATTTAACTGCTCCTGTGGAGCCAGCTACATTGGGAGCACGATTCGGCAAGTAAGTCATAGAATCTCAGAACATCACTCAGCCTGGCTGAGCAAAGGTCAATTACAGCAAGTAAACAGCTCTGTACTTGCACATTTGGTTGATACGGATTATCAAGTAGACGTCAAGGAAGCTTTTAAAATCATTTATTGAGTCCCACCTAATCTGCCGTATGGTTTACGCATACGTCTTCTACATATAACGGAAGCCATCGGTATCCACATTCTCAAACCGGACCTGTGTGTACATAAGAAATTTGCATAGCCTCTTTCCTTGTCTTGGCCATCATAATAGTCAATGCTCAAATGCTTTACAAGTAACTTATTACACTCAATTCTCTCATTATTATTATTTTATTATTGTTACCACGTTATATAACTCTTTTCACAACTTCAAAAATTTGTCACCTCTTAATTGTCACTCTTACGTAAGCATCAGATTTCCAATAATTACTTTGTCAGTATCTTCGCAATAGATATTATGTAATCAACAGTATGCCAACCCATTCACTTATCCTTTGGAAACTTTTGAAAAGATAATTAACTTATTCACTTTCATGTCTTAATTGCTTTGTTAATTAGTTGCAATTATTTTGCAAACACCTTTAAACCTGTAAAACTATTACGCAACACACCACCAATTATTTGGTAATGATTTTAAACTTATTGTAAACTTATATATAGATTAGTGTAGACCTTTGATGAAAAACTAACTGAAAAGAAATTTCTTCGCTCCTCTAGTCCTTTCTCAATGCCTAAATGGGATTTTTTCATTATTAAAAATTTATCTCATACACTTTGTTCCCTTTATTATTTTCAAGAGAACAAGAACAAATATTTGTGCATTGACTCAACGAAATTAATGATCACCAAGTTAAGGTCTGACGACAGTGCTTTTGATAAAGTTGTGGATGACTTAAATATCGTATGTCGAATAAAATTCATGAATTTTGTCCATGATCTCCAAGTGAAAGTATGCGCAAATATCTACAAAACCCTTACGCAGACTCTGGTAAAAGAGCAACTATGTGAAAGTTTCCCAGAAAACCCAGAAAATTTCGTGGATAAGTTGTCCAGTGCTAAACTGAATCGTACAGAATACGAAGCTTTATCACTTAAATATAAATTTCATCTTCAAAAGAGAAATATCAACAGAATAGATACTGAGGCACAACTGCACAAATATTTGTTCTTGCTCTCTTAAAAATTTATTTATTCTCTATTACAACTCATTCATGTTCAGTCTTATAATTAGTCTAATGTCGATAGTTTCTTAAGTTCATATTTGAAGAATCGCTGCTTGGTACTATAGTTCAACTGAAATGAAACAACCCAAAAATATATTTAACTCAGAAAAAAAAGTGAATACATGACGAATTTTGATACATATTATCAAGTTATCACTTCTAAATTACGTTGACTTGTTAACAAGCTTCCTTGAAAACTGATATTGATAATTGTATAATAATAACGTAGTCTAAAAACGTAATATAATTTACTAACTATTGACGACCTCAACGGTGATATAAAGTGCAATAAGTAGGCCTGATAAGCAAGTTTTGATTTCATCGATTTGTGATGTGAAGTGAATTATGTCTACAGTAGTTTGTAATATAAGTGGGTTACTTTTGATATAAAATGTTTCCAATTTTGCTAACCAGTTATTCTATCTTTATATATGCATTCATTGTTAAGGCTCTTTACTCAAGCACGATTAGTCGTGTCAGAGCATATGGCGAAATGTCATATGAACTTGTAACCCAAGTGGTGTTCGTCAAGGCTGCCCACTTTCCCCATTTTTGTTTAATTTCATAGTTGACATACTGTTGGAAATTACACTTTCATCGTCTGACTTTTCAGGAATCGATCTCCTACCAGGAGATCCATTTATTGACTTAGAATATGCTGACGATATAGTCCTGTTTGGCGAAGACGCTGATACGATGCAGAAGCTTTTAACAGCAACAAGCTCGAATGCAAGCATTTACGGAATGCGTTTCTCCCCCTCTAAATGCAAACTATTGCTCCTGGACTGGTTTTCGTCAACACCTGAACTAAAGATAGGGAGTGAAGTAGTTGAGCACGTCGACCACTTATCTTGGAAGTCTGATTAGCCCTAATGGGTTAGTCTCTGACGAAATCTCAGTACGAATTCAAAAAGCTCGTTTGGCTTTTGCCAACTTACATCACCTATGGCGTAGACGAGATATTTGTCTCTCAACGAAAGGGAGAGTGTACTGCGCAACAGTTCGCTCTGTCTTACTGTATGGGTGTGAGACGTGGCCATTAAGGGTAAACGACACTCGACGGTTGTTAGTTTTCGACCATCGATGTCTACGAAACATTGCTCGCGTTAGCTGGGATCACCGAGTAAGTAATAACGAGGTTAGACGACGGGTGTTAGGCAAAAGTGGTAAATTAGTCGATGAGGTTGTGAATCTTCATCGACTGAGGTGGTTGGGACATGTGTTGCGTATGCCCAACCACCGTCTTCCTCGACGCGCAATGCTGGCCGATATTGGAATAGGATGGAAGAGAGTTAGAGGTGGCCAAACTAAAACATGGCATCAGTTCATGAAGTCACTGACTACCGGTTTAAGTCGTGTCGGTAGCTGCAGACTACCTGGATGGGGTTTCCGCGATTACCATAACCAGTGGCTAGAAACACTGAGTGACATGGCCCAGAATCGGTCACAATGGCGCAGATGCATTCACTCATTGTCCTCCTTTAAATCATGAGCTTTAAATTATTCCATTACTTTCTTTCAACGCCTCCTGAACCATATTCTATATGTTCACATTCCTTGTTACTATTATTATTTTATTTTATTGAAGCGATTTCTACTAGTGGTGGTGGTGTTAATCTTGCAGTGCCATGGTGGTATGGCAACTTGAACCGATGCACACATGTGCCAGGTTCTATGTTGATTGTACATACATACATTCATTGTGCGTTCCTATTAATTGGACGGATGTGTGAAGTCATCACTCGTTTACAATCAAGCCAATAAATCGATCCCTTAACTTCAATGGGACATGAACATAGATGCTTTACTTAATAAACCTTGATGTTAAGTATACTACAAATGACCGATTAGAAAAAATTATTTAACGAAAAGACGCATAGGATGGAATGCCATTGAACTCTAATAAACTAGGGAGGAGCGTTGTTTGAAGTCGATCACATACGGCCTTTCGAGAAAGGTTTTTGTTGCGTTAGCTCTGTACTTGTTGAGGTCTTACTACCAGAGATGGAAATCCGTGGAGTAAGGTGAGATGTGCATTTTAAGAGTCGATCTTATCATATCCTTCCCTTCCTTTGTGGGAAGGCAGTATCGCTATTATACTGGTTGTCTGAGGGAAACACCTTAATCCTGTACAGTCAAGAGTATGACTACTCCCGGACCTTAGTTTCGCCACTTTTAGTCTCATACTCTTCAACCAACCTGCTTACCATGGTAAAACATTAAGGAATGCCTGTTCCAGGCAGTATAGCCCGATTGCGTCATTACGGTAGACAAGCCCCGCCACCATTTAAGATAGCAGCAATGGTTGGGAAACGACTCAATAAAGCGTGCATAGTATTGAGATATTAGTTAGCAGGAGATAGTTGGAAGAAAATAAGAGTACATGCAAGGTGGTACTCTTCAATAAGGCGTACAGATAATCTTCTGGAAACTATGAGATTTGAACCTATGTCGCCCAGCATAACAGTCAGAAGACGTCACATATGGACTATCTGAGCTGCGACTGACCTCTTACAGAACTGATATAAATTTTTAACTGATGAATCGACGAGTAGTGATCAATTTCATGATTGTTTATATCTTGAATTAGACCGACTGCCAGTTTCAAAACTAATTTAATTCATGTGCACTTTGTCTGTTACCTACAGAAAATCATTACACTAAATAGTATACTTCTCTAGTGTTGATATATAGAATGAGTAAAAACATCAGATTGAAGGGTACATAACCTTCGAATTACATTTATACTGCATAGGAATACTAAAAAGAAGAATCATTGCTTTAATAACATTCAATCTGTTGCCTTTCCACCAGCAATATATATATATATATATATATATATATATATATATATATATATATAATTGTGATAAAATAATGACCTATTAAAGATGAATTGGTAATTCAGCAAGGTAAACAAGCTTCTAAATCTCACTCGAATGATTCTGGAAAAACAGAAACAAAATAGCACTAAAGCTATCGTTTACATACTATAAGCATAGTCAACCAATTACAGTATGGTTGAGTTATTTTTAAGATACTAAAACGATGAAATGAAGGTTAAAAATAACTAAGACTACGTTATTTTTATCCATCAAAATACATACAGTGTGATAAAAGAGTCATTCCTACGAAGGTTAATAACACATACATGATATCATAATCACTGATGTACTTAGTGTTAGAGGTTTGGCGCAGTTAAGTCAGAAATAAAATGTTACAATAAACTTAATAAACACAGAAACACGTCAAAGGACAAACGCCTGGGTGCAATGCGGAATGAGTAAGTTGATTCCACTTCTATCAACAAGCAATAGAAGTGCACCATAAAACCTATAACAACAAAAGTAACATTAATGATCAGTAACGGTAAGTGTGGTGTAATAAGCTGACAGTACTTTCAAGAAAACAATTATTTAGATGTTCATCTTAAAGAAAACTAACAAACTAGTTCGCACAATAACTGAACTTAGAAGGTTGATTATACCCATTTAAGTATATCACTAAACATCTACAAAAAAAACGAATTGTACAATAAACAACGTCGTAATAAATTGTGCACGCTGTAGATTTTTAATCATAGATGTCTTCAAAACACTACTCGCGTATTGTAGAATTCCCGAATGAACGATTTTGCATTTATACATACTTATTAGGATGGGGTGTGTTAAGTATACTAAATTATTGCCTACTTTAATGCGCGATGTCAGCTGGAGTACAAGAAGGTTAAACCAAGAAAAGAAATATGTTTGAGTCAGTAACTAATAATTTGAAATGTATGTGCAGACTACCTGATTGATGTTTGCGCAATAACTGTGATAATTGGTTCAAGAAGTTGGTTCACATAACCCAGAATTGATCAGTGCCACAGATGCATTCACATTTCATTTACCTAAAGATCATGTATTCCACTTTCCCTTTATGCATACCATTTCATTGAGTTTACGAACCACATTCTTAATGTCTAATCATTCTCATTATTATAGCTACTATATTGTTTTGATTTATTTGTTCCTCACCTTGTTAGGTTGAATATTGTGATTAAAGGATGATATTGTTACACCAATTTATTAGAATTATGATGCGAGAAAACTAGATATGGCTGAGATGGTAGCCGAAGCGCACTAATGAGTTAGAAGAAGCAGCTGAAGTTGATAATTGCCAGGATCTCTTTCAACTCATACAAACCACCAGTAGTAATGTCTGATGTCAGAGAAACAATCTGTGAAGCTGATGGTACTCCCATCACTAACGTCGAAAATAGTCACAACCGATGGGTAGTACTTTCTAAAAATCAGTTCAGCTGGTCTGTTGCCCGGGAAAATTCGATTGTTCTGTCCTCTATCGCCGATGATTACTTCGTCACCTGATGAAAAAGTGGTCTTCAAGGAACTCTAACCTCCTGACTGCATCAAATCACCGGGCTCAGACAACCTACCTCTCCCCCCCCAGCTCTTTTTAAGAGCGGTGGAAAACTTATGGTAAGAGAACTGTCTGGATTGTTTGGGAACGTTTAGGAATCAAAGTGCGCTTCATCATCGTGAAACAGTGATCACCGTTGCAATCTACAGACTCGGCCTTCGTAGTTCATGAAATAACCAGCAAGATATCAGATTCAACTCCTGGTATCTTTCTTTTATATTTTTCATAAAACGAGATGAATAATTAACCGCAAGAAGCCATTCATACCTGTATTTATCCTTGATATGTATCTCTTATATAATTTTCTAACTTAATTGTTAAATATTTATGTTTTGATTAATATATCCTTCCCCCTTTCATTTCATCACAATATAATCCCTAAGACCAGGTGCAGTACATCTTTGGTGCTTATTTGAAGCGAAGAAAAAACCAAAAATGTAATTTAAAAATTAATTTGAGCCACATTATATGTGAAGACTAATGACACTACCTCGATGCTTAAACAGAAGTAGGTGGAATGGTACTCGGTCCTGAGACTTGGGTAACAAGAGTAGTCAAATCACATTATCTTAAAATTATATAATCCCGACCGTTGCTGCTACCTTGGCGTAGTGATCGGGCTTGCCTATCATGGCCTGATCGGGCTACAGTGGCTGGAACAAGCATTCCTTAAGGTTCTACCATGCCAAACAAGTCGGTTGTAGAGTGTGAGACTAAAAGTGGCGAAACTAAGGTCCGGGAGCGGTCATACTCCTGACTGTACGGGAGTAAGGTGTTTCCCTCAGACAACACTTTACTACAGACATCATTAGGAAGCTCACAAAGACAATCATTTAAAAGGTACTCAATGGATGGATAAAATTGTGAATAAATTCATGGGTAGACACACACACATTTAATTATCGGAAAATATATCAAGAAACAAAACTTTATAAATGCAAAATTCAATACAGATAAGTCAATAATTACAATTGTTTATACACTTACATATGCTTCGTAACAGAACTGTTTGAATTCTGAATATTTTTTCCATTTACCAACAACTTTAGAATTGCATTGTGTTAAAGATAAACCTGAAGAAAAGAGGATGACATTAATTTAAATTTCCTGTTAGTAACGTATCAGTCTCTATATCTGTGTGCTATGATTCTGACTAGCGACGAGTTCCTTGAACCTTTTGTGAAGCGGTAGCTTAGTGTTTGAGCTATGACCACTAGGTTAGAGGTTTAAGCGGCCGAGATGTATCGCCAATGCCCACAAGTAAAATGTGGCTCAAAGGTTAGTACATGAATTTGTACTAGTCAAAAGAATTACGTTATTAATCTTCGTGATAAATTTCTTCACCCAGTTTTAAAAACACAATATGAATGATACGAGATGTTTTTCTCAGATGTAAGTTATTTTAACGTGAGTAACAGACACCACTAACCAATTGACAACAGTCTAAAAAAGTTTGATTTTACGCGGTATCTTAAAATTCACTACATGTAAAGTATTTGCTAAGAAGCCAATTTTAGCAATAACAAAAAACTTACCACATTTTTCGTAAAACTTTGCGGTTTCATTAGCTAGACCAGCAATCAAATGTGGTTTATGTTTTAATTCAATTGCCCTGGCAACAGTAACTGAAATATTAAAATGATGTTATAAAGCTGTAGTTTATAAACTTAAAATTGTAAAATTGAAAAATAGGTGAACGAAATGAAAACAAAGATAAAGGTTAAAACAGATACCTATGATATATTTTCACTCTTTAGACAATCAGTTAGAGACAACGTAAGACATGGAAATATGAACCTTTTATTCTTTCAGGTGTGTAAGCGGTTGCCATTTCGTAACTGTTCGTATTGCAAAAGGATATTTCTTTACGAGTAACTTAAAGGAAAAACGGAATTCCTTTAGCTTGAAGGGTGGACAACAGCCTTCAGGGACAACCGTTTGTGAACTATGCACAACCATTTAGTGTAGGCACATTTTAAATAATGGTTCTACATTTTTCGAACTTCATAGCCAGTACTATAAATCTGCGTGGAAAATAAATTGTTATATTTATGACCGACGTTTTCAAACTCTATATCATTTATAGATAAAAAGCATCACTGAGTGACACGTTGAGGAGAACCTCATAGATAACAGGATGTCAAAACTATATTGCGAGTGGAGTGTAATTTCAAGGAAAATCAGTCACCAGATAGTAGCCAGTTTAAATACGTTTCAACCAACTGCATAAGAAGACATTACCACTCCGCGAAACTATACGACGTAGTATGTGAAGGCACTCATCAACTTACTTTAGACAGTTTTATTTATTCTCAGAATTTACTGAATACTTTATTACTGTACAGTGGTTAAAAATGATTCTCATTAACTGAAAAACAAGTTATTCTGTTAGCTAGTAGTAGTCTCTAACGAACATTATTGTTGAATTAGCATGTATATATGTATAGAATAAATAGTGGTTAGCCATGTAAACTAAATATAACTCGTTAACTGATGTTAATCAGTTTGTAATCAGTTAGAATAAATCCAGGTCACACATTCTGAGTTCGTCGCTATTCATTTGGTTAAGCGTAAATAATGACCATAATATTACTCAGGATTATAACATCCACAAGCTCAAGAAGAAACCTCTGAAATAAACTCTAGTTACTATTCACTGCGTGCCTGAAGTTGCCTGGACAACTAAATGACTTAATAGACTAGTGTCACGAGTTGTGCGGATTACGGGGTTTCGTCAGCCTATTCAAACTTTGAGTCCAATCAAGAGTCTAGTCAGGTGGTGGCCAGGTACGCACACAGCCGACATCTGTTGATGTACATGTTAACTGTGTTGATAAGTTACCTAACGCCCTGTCAACTAAAACTGCACTAAATTTTTTTTACTCACAATAGTTATTTCCCATAGTTATACATCATAGCTGCAGACTCAACTATCGGCGATTGAGAACCACCTGCATATATGATTGAAACAATGATAAAGCTATAGCTAAAACTTAAAACGTCAATAAAAAGTAAAACATTGCTAACTTTCTTGAGCCTCTGCTAGAGACTGATTTATATAGGCATCCAAAATATTAAGGTCCAAATCACTGTTTGGTACAAACTCTGTAAACTCGTGTATATATTTTGTTCGTAATAAACTGAACAATCCAGCAGCTGTTCTGAGTGATAAATGAGCGTCTTTCGCATCATCTTCTGAAACACTAGTGTTTTATGTTAGTACATAATACATTTAAATAGGTATTTACTTCGCGGTAGAAACAACTTTTGCTGCATGCTTAGTATACCATAAAGCAACATTAAAAATTATGGAATATAATTCAAAGATTGAATCTGAACGAACACTAAAGAAATTATCAGAGGATTACAAAATAAAGAAAAAGGATATTCACAAACATTGGCTCGCCCTTTGGTTTTATACTATTACACCATTTCACATAAATAAGACTTCTTAATTTACTATATGATGTTTTATTATCAGGCGCGACAATGAATCCCATCAGTAATTGTAAGTAATGATTTAAGGAAGTTAAGATTGTATCGCATGGTAGTGAGGGCTCAGATATTAGCTTCAGAAGTTCGACCCGACGTTTTGCAGCCTCGCTGAAATCAAATGACAAAAAAAGAGTGTAGTCTTGAAAAATTCAAATTAAAAAATGTCATATACATTTATCAGGTAAGAAAAAATACAAGCTGGACGATAAGTCAGTGGTTAAAGTACCTGACTTTTAGCCTCTAAGTCATAATTTCGAACATAGCTCTGCCCATTTCATGCTGAGCAGCCGAATAGTGTTATTAACCAGCAAATTTAGTATGGTTCAGAGTCAATTAAAGTCAGATAGTTTCTTTTGGAAACTACTTTGAAAAAATTGATGCAAACGTAACACTGAATATAAGCCTTCGGAAACAACTTTGAAAACAGGATAAAAGTGCTGCAGATGCAGGTTATCTAGCTCGTATTCTCGCATTTATCATAGCCAGTGTATTTGGGATTCATTATCCCAAAAATACAGTTATTCAGTAAACCAAACGAAAGGACTAGTAGTGACTTTCAGTAAGCTTAATTTATAAGCTTTTATAACATTAATTTAATTCAATGTAAGTTATACTTCAAAGTACATTCTATAACATTTAAATGTATTAATAAAATATTGTACTTAATTTTGTAGAATAATCATACATGTTAATTTTGTACACCTGTTATATTTAATTGGTGATTACACTTAACTAATAATCACTGTAAATTAATTGACATAAAAATGAATGTATTCAACAAAATGTTGTTGGCTCATCTCGTTTCAGTTTTCTCCGTAATACGATCTTCTTACAAGTTCCGTTTTTTGGAGTAGCTGTAGGTTTGGGAAGGAACAAGTCATGGTATCTAGTCTGAAGTACAAGTATCGGGGGAATGAAATACATAATCCTACTCTACATCTATTAACTGCATCCCATTGCGAACCGTACGAAACCCATAAGAACTGACACGTTTTCCCTATTATAGACATATTACAGTCGGTGATAACGTCAGATGACATAGTTCAGAATCGATCGCGACGGTCCAGGTGGATTCGCTCTCTATTTACTCTTAGATCCTGAGCATTAAAATAAATTTACGAATAATTTGGCCCTGCAAATCATATGCTATAGGACCAATGATGCACAGTTACTACTTTGGTGTTTATCGCCTTGTGTTGATGTGATGTGGCAACCTGGACATATGCAAGTGTACCGGGTTCTATGGTGACTGACACAGAGCTAATTGTTTACTTTAATATACGTTAGCTAGTCATAGTCAATGTGGGAACTGAACGAATATGTATTGCATTATCAAAAACACGGAGAAATATATCAAATGCAGTTGAAATCTGTACACAAGGTGTAAGTTTGAAAGAAGCGAATGAAGTCGAAAAGTGGAAAAATATGGAATGATGCTAAATTCAATATTCAGAAGAAAACCTATAGTAAATTCAGACACAACAATAGACCAGTTTTGTTCAATATCACTAAGCGTCTTAAACCATAAATTACAACTAGTTTATGGATCCTAACAGTAAGTAATCATTGGAACCCAATCGCTGGTCGTCTCAGTTTACAAGAAAGGACAGAAATCTTGCGACAACCACAGTGGCATCAGTCTAACTAACATCATGTTTAAGATAATAGTCTCTGTAATCATCCGACGTTTTCAAGGAGCCAGGAAACAGCAAACTCAGGGAAACTAGGCTGGTTTCAGACCTGAACGAGGATAAATTGACTAGACATTTACTCTTCGTCAGATCCTAGATCGTAGAAATAGCTGTGATCATCCGACAATAGTCGTATTCCTTGACTTGAAAGCAGCGTTTGACTTCGTAGGTCGAGGCACTATGACAGTGTTTATCACTAAGAAGTGTACCTGAAAAGCACATAAACCTTATAAAAACTGTCTACTCAGACACCACTGGTCGAGTTAGAGCTTATGGTGAACTGTCACGAAAATTACCAACCCAAAATTGTGTGGAGGAGCAGTTAAATCGTAACATGGCACCAGTCTATGAAGTCTTTGACTGCTGGTTTGAGCCATGTTTATAGATGGAGGCTACCTGGTTAGGATCTTCGTGACAGTCGTGACCAGTGGTTAGAGATGCTGGGTATCATGGATCTAAGTCAGTGGCGTAAATGTATTCAGTCTTTATGTTTTACTAGATCCTAAGTCCCATTATTCTTTCGTATTTTCGTTTGTTTCATTCGCATAAAATCAATGCCGCGGAAATATCTATGGTCGAATGGTTGTATCTAGTAAATAGATTTTACCTTGATAGACAAAGATTAATATATCAATAATTTTTGATATAAAATAGTTAGGTGAGTACATGAATGAGCAAATGACGAAGAGAAAGTTGGTTTTAATTACTAAAAACCTGATAAGAAAATTGTAACGATGTATTCATTTTTTTCATGACGACTATACCTGCATAAGATTCTGCAACCTGATGTCGTAGCAACTGTCCCAAAGTCGAAAGATAATTTGATGGTAGCCTTTAAGTGATTCCGGTGGAACCAATCAGTCATTTCCAATTTCGTTGCACCACCATGAATATAAAGTAAAACCAAGACTATGAGAGGAAATAAAATAAACAGCACTGATTAGACTTCGAAAATATTTAGACTGGTTACATATACTCACGAAATTCAAAATTACTAAACCCGATTTCAACTATAGAAAAAAGGTTGTGGGGTGTACAAAGTTTCTTACTACCTGAACGGACTGCAATAGCTTTACTCGTTCTACTTGTGTAGTTTAAACTTATACTATGACCTAATATCCGATATTTTTGTGACAAGCTAGTTTAGACCAATTGGTTTTGTTTCTCTTGTGTCTTGATGCCGAGGTGTGGCCAGGTCTTCGCCAGCTTCTGATGTGCAAAGTCAAGTCACTCGAGTGCACAATACCCTCTAATTACCGCGGTCGATTCGCAGGTTGGTAACCTGTTAAGTTGGGTTATCTCTATTAGCCCCGGCAATACTACGTATTATTCCCGTCTAGTATTCTACGGCTCTACAACGACAGCGATTTGATCCCAAATCCTAACAAGTGTAGAGCAGGTAGAAAGATGTATTGAGGAAAAAAACAGCAAAAGGTAAAGAAAAGCAAGTAATTATATTAGAGTTTATATAAACATTCGTATAGAGTATTCCAAAAAATACCTGATTGTTCGTCGGCTCTGATTGGCTAAGAAAGGACTAATCACAACAGCTTTGTAAGCATGTTTTGAGCATGCTTTAATTAAGCTCGTCTCGTGTTAACACCTCCCCTTTGAATAGATCCGTAAGATTTGTTATGAAGATCTGCTTGCATCAAACTCACTGGTTTACGCTCCCTGTCTGTCCACCTTCTTGAGAGTAAGGAAGTAGTTTGTTTCTTTTTGTTTGTGGATACAATTTCCAACAGTATTCCAGAATTTAATTATGACCCTGAATGTGGAGTTATTTTCACCACGTGGTTCAAACGATGCGAAGATACATTCAGAATAGAATTTTCGAATCAGGATGATGCATGCAAAACACGCACCAACAGGCGTGTTTTCTCGAGTGACTTGACTTCGCACATCAGAAGTTGGCGAAGACCTGGCCACACCTCGGCATCAAGACACATGAGCAACAAAACCAATTGATTTAAACTAGCTTGTCACAAAAATATCGGATATTAGGTCATAGTATAAGTTTAAACTACACAAGCAGAAAAAGCAAAGTTCCGCGAGCATGTTTTGAGCATGCTTTAATCAAGCTCGTTTCATGCTAACATAATCTTAGAGCGAGTGCATCTATTAGCAGAAAGCACATACTTAACCGTCTGATTTCTTGAAAGTACTTAACAAGCTGGTTGAAGTTATGACAGCTGGTAGAGCGTTCCAAATGGGAAAGACCTTCAGTGAGAAGTGTGGTCTTACTCAAGTGGTTCCGCTTTAGTATGCGATCATGTAGAGGTTACCTCGCTGTGAACAGCGGTAAACTCCGAGTAACATCGTATTAACCGAGTGAACTGGATCGTGCAGGATTTTGTGTGAAGTTATCAAATCCTCTACCGTCTTCATGTAACAAAGCGAAAACAGCTTGATTGGGAGTAACCGGTCTTTACACGCCTTTTTCCTTAATCACGTGGCCCACTTCTAAGGGATAAGTGTGACAATGTTGTAGATCAAAAGACGGTCAAATTAAAATCTTGATGGTAGTGGAGAAGAGTCTAGGGTTAAGCATGCCTAGCAGTCTTCCGATGAAGTGGAAAACAGCGTAGTCACTGACTGTGTCACCTTGAGAGATGAGCCGTGTCGGTTATTATGAGACCTAAATGGCACAGAGAACAGTTCTGCTTTACTGGGGTAGAAAAGAACATAACGTGATATTTCCGAAAGTTAAATTTCAGTCCTTAAAGACTCTTTGGCAAAATAACTTGTGAATAAGCTGTTGATTATTACATACTAGATAGTAAAAGAAAATTAACTGAAAATTAGTGAGATGAAAAGACTCAAGATAAGAAAGCAAAATAACGAAAGCTAAGTACAACTCAACCGGTAAATATGCAATTTGACTAAGTATTTATACCAAAAGCAATTTAGTCAAAGCACCTTCGGATGGGATACTTAGTAAACATTAACAATTAATAACAGTAAGAATAAATACTTAAAATCTGACTGTCTAATTAACTCCCACTCTGGATCGCGGGAAACTGGACATTTTTCACTTATGTACGTTTTCTACTTAATTAATTCACCAACAGCTTAAAGGCGCCATTCCTTGAGGACATCCTAGTCGACTACTACTGTAGCCAACTTAGCGAGCAGTCGAAATTGCAATACGATTCCTTCAGTTCTTTCAATCAGTCATATTTGTTGTTGGGCGGAAAAAAATTGTCCCATTATATCTAGGAGAATGACTAATGTGGGTCGCCTGTGTCAGCTGTGTGATACAGTAAAGAACGACAAACTGTTAACACTACAGCACCAACCAGAAGTATGTCTGGTTTCTACAAGCTTTTTATCAAGCGACAGATGACACTACAAGCAAATAATGTTACTTCAGTCCTTCGCTAACAGCCTGTAAAGTGTAAATGGAAGCGAATTTTTAATGATGAATAGAATGTGGATATAGGCAAGAATGTAACATTTAACACATTTATTACTTATCGAGTGTAAACAAATGGAAAAATCTACTTAGACTAATTATGTTAAAATTATATTACATTCACATAGTTACATGAGACTTTCAGTGTCAAAATCAGGTAGTCGTTCCTAAATGACAATTTTAATAAACATTTTGATTTTGGATTACCAATATTATATCATATATGATGCATCTGTAATATTACATCTGTAGTATTCACAGTTGGTATATAAATGCCAACTGTGAACACAAGCGTTGTTAGTATTACCTAACAGGTAAATGTTGGCTCTATGGAAACCTTTGCGAATATTTACCCAGTGAACGGACAACCTTGAATTGAATGAAAAGTCTGCCACCAGATTAACGATATGTTGCGTTCAATTTCGACCTCGATTAGCAAAGTCAACGAACTGTTGTTTCCTGACATCTGCATTTAAGTGGCATGAGTGTTCGTTATCAATAGGAGCAGATCTTACAGTATTAATCCCTAGTGCCCATACAGTCTAACCTTCTTTCAAATGACTCAGACAAAGGTGTTAACACCACCTTTTCAGGAAGGGAGGTCCATGGTTTGCATATTTTGGCCACAAAAAGTTAGCATGAATTAATGTGCAGGTTCTTTTGTGTTTTACCCCTTAGGGATGTCCTCTTAGGTTGAGTTTGGGGCTTAATGATATGCTAGGATGGAAAGAATTATGGGCTATATGATGCATTCATATCACGCCTCCCTTGGCCCTTCTGTACTGCACAGAATGCAGCTTTATATATGAGTTTCTCTCAAGGTGAGGTTTAGGGTTTATACTGTAGACGTAGTTAAAGAATTATTGAGTTAGACTACCTAAAATTCTTGACAGAAATCCTAAGACTGAGTAACTCTTATTGCTTGTGGTATGCCGATGGAAGATACCGTAAAATACCATGGTAAATTCCGTCTAAGTCCTTTCTTTAAGTAGGAAGACTAATACTAGACCCATAAAGTGTGCACGTAGAGAGCACGTCTCCACTGCTCACTATTAACATTTTAAATGTACTGGTATTAAGGTACAGCGAATTGCTAGAAGCCAATTAGTATATCATTCCAGGTCATCCTGAAAAATCTCAATGTCTAGAAGACCTCAAGCTCCCCTCCACATATTGCGATCATCTGCTTATTGAAGGGCTCGTGGCTCTAGATTAAAAAGGTTATTTATAGACAATAAGACAAGGTATTGTAAACCAATTAGAAAGACAAAACCTAACTTTAATCGCTAATGACCAATCTCTCAGGTGGTCACATAGCCACTCCAATATGTATCACATTATGTATGTACGTGTGTATGTATACATACATGTATGCATATATAGTCTCTCTTCGGGTTGACAGTAAATTGTTTTATCAGTTATAGCTACGTCGTTTACCTCAAAACACACAACCTACTAAATATCACCATGTGAATTCAATCAGATGAATCAGGGAAACAACATGGCACTGCCTGGTTGACAGTGGAGCCGAAATTAGAGTATTTCCACTCACACAAGGCGATTTAAAATGACCTGGCTGTGCCTTATTTTTATAGACTGCTAATAGGTTTGCCACCGTAGCTTAAGGGAAAAGACACCTAAAACTGCATTTTGAGCATCGTGCCACTTTTACCCGGAACTCTAGTTTAAGATGTACTTTTTTTCAATTGTCGGGATTGATTTCCTACGCTTTAACAAATTGTTAGTAGAATCTAAGCTATATAGACTATTATTTCATAATAATAGTATATCCATACTATCAAATAGGCTATTCAGATAGGCCTGGCTGGTCGCCGGGGCAATCCTTCAGAATACTAGTTACCCTTAACCTAAAAGTCAGACCAAAGCAACAATGCGTGCTTATAAGCTTATATTATCCAAGATAACCGAAAAACCTGAAAACACAACGTTTACGCTTGCAACGCTGACTGTGATACGATACAAAGAAGTCTAAAATAGTAAATTTAAAAAAGTTTTATGCACTTATGAGCGTTTATTAGCTAAATCCTTGTTACGACTGACCAACACAATAATTATGGGAACCCAACAATCAACGACAACTCGAACAAACGATGTTAAATGTTGTCATCATGTCAGCTACCTTAAAACATACAAAGTAATATTTAGGAGACCATTTAGCGCCTAGGTATATCCCGATCTAATGACAGAAGAAACCACACTATTATGGGAATAGGTCTTTATTCAATAGCGTGGGCAGGAGACAGGGGAGCGCGGTCCTAGTTATTCAAGCACACAAACACTTTTCAACGTTCAATATAAGCTAATAGGAAATATAGTCCCTATGCAGAATAAGGAAGCAAATGAATACTGGAGCTTAATTGTTTTGTCGTATGCTTCAGGTTTGAAGTGAACTTTTAACTAGTCAACCTAAGTTGCCACAACCATGTAGATTTCATTTTGTTTTGATTACAAATAACTTATTTGCAATAAGCGTTATAAAGAAATCGTTTGGGTTTCGTCAAATTAGTATAAATATATAATAATGAAAATTGGTTTACATGGCGAAACAGTATATAGAATAAAACATCAATGTGAAGTGGCATATATGTATATATGACACTAAGAAAAGAAATTTTAAATGAAATTTTAAAGAGTTCAATACGTAGTTGTAGCTGATAGTTATAGATGAATTTTGTATACACATACACCAACAACACCACTGTCTGTACATGCGATTATTACATCTGTTTCTAAGTTTATATCAGACTACATATCTCAATGATGATCTGGAGAATGACACTGCTTACCATATTACTACTAAGGGTTTTCCGGTTTCCCGCATCCTACATTTCATAATCGCACAGGCAGAATGTGACAAGTCGCTTCAGTTGGACATAAAACGCCTATCTATCTGTCAGTGATCTCCACTACTACATATGTTACTCGAAAATTCATATGAAGAAATGGGGTTATGTGGTGAACATGGAGCCTTAAATAAACAGACTCTCTGATAGATACCTTTTTCCTACATGATCCCATAAATCTACCCAAAGCCAACATTTCCTTCTAAGGTGGTTTTAGTACGTGAGTATTACCGTGTTCTAGGAAACCTCGAAACCCTCCCAAAAAAGGTTGTAACCATTCCTTCTGGTTTCTTCGAATTCTTCTGTGTGCTCTTTGGGTCTACTAATGCTACTCAAACTTTTCAAAGGTTTGTTAATACAGTTATTCCAGGCTTGGCATTCGTACATGCCTCCTTCACTGAGTTATTATTAGACAGTGCTCCGACAGTAGAGCACATGTACCATCTGCAGTAACTGTGCTAATGTGTACAAGAGTGCACTACAGTTGCTAATCTAGATAAATGCGTTTCAAAACACTCTGGGCTTATTAAGCTGTCAATACATTACGCCCATTCTATAAGTGACGGCTTGCATCAAAGGCTATCCTTTAGCGTACTCTTTTAAGAAACTCCGTTGACTCCTGCGACGTATGAATCTTTATCATCGTTTCATCCCACATCTTGCACAGATTTCTTAACTTTTAAAAGATCTTCCGAAGGGTCCTTTCAAAACAATCAACATGGTTAAAGAAGTAAATGTGGCCTTCAAAAATCCGAAGAATACATTAAGTTCAGCAGCTTTGCTTTTTCAAGGCGATAGCCAAGTACCATTATCTTTAACTACTTATGCGTGAATCACAACTGTGGGAGCCGTACTTCAGCAGTATATCAACAAATGGTGGCAATCTTTATCATAGTGCATTTAGTAGACAGCTCTTAGCAGTATATCCAGCATCCAAAAATGCTTGGAGGATTAACGTCTGCTAACCATGCAGATCATACGCCACTCACAAAAACATTTGTTGCGATTCATGACAAGTTTATTTTACGGGGGATTAGACAACTGGTAGTGATTTCAAAATTTCCTATAGATTTACGTTATACAAAATGAAATACAAACAAAGTAGTAGATTCATTGTCGAGATTAATTGTCACGACGTTGAACAGCATCGGTACCAGTTACTTCAAAATGTCCAAACTACGACAAGACGACGTAAACCTTCACAAGCTAATAGAATGAAGAACATCGCTAACACTATGAAAAGCACCGTCAAACTCTACGGAGACAAGCACATGTTATTTCTGGACAGGGCAACAGTGTCCATTGGCCCTATTATCTATGCGGAGATCAATATTCGACAATTTTCATAATCACGCATCCAGGTATCAAGGCAACTTTAAAGGAAAATGGGATGCCAGTGTGACTGAGCATTGACACTCAGACTGAATTCCACTACTGGCCGACATTCCTCGTGAAATTGACTGAACGAAGTGGTTATGTTGCTGCTGGAAGTCAGTATCGTCTGGAAGCGCAGCCTTATCTACTGTGTACATAATTTACTGTACCGTTTTGGACTTTGTTTAATCCTATTGTTAGTGCTGAAAGTAGTATCGTAACGGTATGTCTTTTATTCCTATTGGCTAACTATGAATGATACAGTTACGGTCAATTTAGGTTCAAGGCTCACCCTCGGTCAAGAATAGGACTCGAATAGTACTCAGAGGTCCCACTGTCGACTAAGTCACCACAAATTTGCTTAGCTAATTTGATGGCAAGTATAAAGTTTACCATGGCCAAGTACATTTTGTTAAATGTAAATCGCGATGTACTGACTTTGAATAAAACAGTCAAACCTTGGTTAAAGTCGGGAGTACATCGACATCCTATTTCACCCCCAGGGACATTTCTATAACCAAACTCCATATTTGGACATGTACGCTTAAGTATAATTGAATCTCTATTCCCTTCAGACGGATGCAAGCATGTATTCACATGTATTAGGCAGCTTACATGGTGGCCAATAGCTATACTACTGAGAAACCTATCCACTTACAGGTTGCAGGAAAGTTTATGAGACTTTGGACATCAAACTACTGAGTAACATCAACTTTAACTATTGACAAAAGTCGCTAGCTCTACAGCCAAGGAGTTCAACAGATTCCAGAGGCTGTCAGTGCTAAATAAACCAGAATTGCTCTCTGCCATCCTTCAGATGATCAAACGGACGAAAGATTCCACCGTCAAGTGAGAGTTATTCACATTTTTACCAGTGGTTATTATGAGTGAACTAATAAGCTTTCTTTGGTGTTACTTAGAATACTGTCCACAATGAAACAGGACATTGGTTTTTGTACTGTGGAGTCGATTTATGGAACGACATCACGTTTGCCAGAAAAGTATCTTAGCCACACGAACGACATACCACTAACTTTAAACGACTTAGTATAACGATTGAAATGCCACATGGTTAAAATGAGACCAACTTCTAGGATTCAAAAGTCGAGTATTTTTACCACTGAGTTGGAACATCACATTGACGTGTTCATTCAAAATGTTCGTGTTCATCGTCCTCATAAACTTTCGTATGACACTTTGTTTAAAATATTGAGAATAGCAGATACGATGATCATTGTTGACAGAGCTAAGAACATGATACCTTATGTAACGATCAAGTGATGACGGCACTGGACAACCAGAAAGAATGAAGCCACATACAACGTCTCCGCAACCACATAGTCTTATTTTCTTCGTAACCTAAATCGCATCTAAGAAAATGACACCAGAAACAAGGACATTGATTAGATCTGGCAGACAAGTACTTCGGACCCAATGCTTCTTAGAAACAGTTATTACACCTGGATTAGGTTTGTATTACATCTATGTATATTTTTTTTCAGTTTTAATATTTGGTTAACTATTGATATTGCCATTATTATAAGTCCTACAGTTACCAGGGTATTCTTATCATCTGTGTAACAAAGCATTTTAATTCTGTTTTGGTTGTCTGTATTAAATTTTACTTTACCATTTTACTGTAAAATAAGGACTGTTATTATCACTGTTTCCGTTTTAATATTTAATGTTTAATTTCCAAAAAATATTTTTATTCGCAGAACGTAGATTTTAAAAGTGTGTGTATACATACATGTATGTATTAACATTAAGCTTATTTCTATTATACTGGTATATATTCACGTCTGTTCTGTAAACCCGAGGCATATATTTTTGTTTCCTAACAGACGTAGATATCTTGATTTCAGTGCTTCAGGAAAAGGCTAACGTAATTATTGCCAGTACTCCTGAACAAGTTTTATTAATCGTACATTTATTATTTCACAGTTTGAACGTATACCTACAATCATCCTTAATTAATTGTAACATGAAAAACTATACCTACAAGTGTTGTATGAAAAAGGAACTCTATAAAGCTAATACAAACTTATAAAATTCTATCCCTCTTTAGTGTAATCAAGTAAGTGGCTCACACCGATTTCATCATATAAAGGATAATTAGTCTGGTATAAGACTATATAGTCAATAAATGTGCATGTTCCAAAGGAATTATTCTGTAAATGATATAGATTTTTTATAAGGCATCTAGAGTATTGGCAGAATCTTGCTGATGCTTCGTTTTCATTAAATCTTTGAGTCCAATTAGCTTTTTTATTTCAATTCCGGCTTATGATAATCATAACAATTTATTCCTGGAAAAAGGTGTCGCACATTTTTGTAAAACTTTCTTCACTACTCATCTAGTCATTACACTGGCTTTATCGGTGAGTGTTACCTGTATATTCCTGAGTAGTGAAGTATTTTTTGTGCATACTTAACAAATCTAAAATGATTTCACAACCGACAAAAGTATAAACGTATTTGTAAAATAAAAAGCTTTCAGGTTAGATACTGGAAAATATCGCGATGCTAAGAGCTATCTAAAAAGTATATCATTAATTTGAATGAATGAAATTATATACAGCGTTGCTATGCATAAAGTCTAGTCGGCACTACCTATCTCTCAGAAAATTCAACTGTAAGTTAAACCCGACTTCTACGCTACAGACTATGATGCTGATACCTTGTAATTTAAGATTGATTACAAGAATTGCCCACTTACGTAACCAATTATTTCATATAGTGTCATACAGTGGACTGAATTAATAACCATCAAATTCCTTTTCTAATTACTGCAATTTCTTAAAATCAGCTTCCTATTAAACCACGCTTTGCCCAGAAACCCACTCTGAGCACTAAAATTGCAACCTTCCGGGATAGCCAGCCTATCAAATATAACGGATGAACTTTAATACCAATATCTTCATCAAGTTAAACAGTTACACTCTTCCAATCGTTAAAATAATCAGGTAAGTATAGCAGTCATAATACTGCTGTTCCGTCTTGATGTTTTTCCTTCTTTCTTGTAAGCACTTATAGGTTGCTTCATACTTCGCTAAACGTTAAATATCTACATCTCTTGTCATAATGCAATCCTTCAATATGGCGACTTGAACTTATCTTGGAATTTCCTGGTGTCGCAAGGTTGGTTCGAGGTCCAGTTTGTAATGGACTCTACATAAATAACCAATTCAAAACTTGTATTATTCCATTATGCCTATATATCACAGTATAAACAGTCAGTGCTACAATTAAGTACTATTACTGTTATATGTTTTTGTTGATCATGCCTGTAAAAATGGCCTGCTCCTGATAACAGAATTAACTTATTATTATATAAGGAGAGAGAGGGTTTCTTACCACGTGGCGCGACCTAATGGTGATGTTTGACTGAGAGCCTTCAACTAATCGTGTCCGCAAAATAAACATCAATCAATCAATCAATGCCTGTTACTCCAAGTGGAGCATAGACCGCCCACCAGCATTCTCCAGCCAACTCTGTCCTGGGCTTTCCGTTCTAGCTCTTCCCAAGTGCTGTTCATTCTCTTCATGTCTGTTTCCAATTCCCGACGCAGTGTGTTCTTGGGTCTTCCTCTGTTTCTGTGGCCTTTAGGATTCCAAGTCAATGCTTGTCTTGTGACACAGTTTGACGGTTTCCTCAGTGTGTGTCCAATCCATCTTTAGCGTCTTTTCCTAATTTCTTCCTCAACTGGAAGTTGATTAGTTCTCTGCCACAACAGGTTGTTGTTGATGGTATCTGGCCAACAGATCCGAAGAATCCTACGCAGACAGTTGTTTATAAATACTTGTATCTTCTGTAGGATACTTTTCGTAGTTCTCCAAGTTTCAGCTCCATACAACAGGACTGTCTTCACATTTGTGTTGAAAATTTTGACTTTTATATTGACTGACAGTTGGTTTGAGTTCCAGATGTTTTTTAGTTGTAGAAATGCTGCCCGTGCCTTACCAATCCGCGCCTTCACATCCGAATCAGACCCTCCGTGTTTGTCGATGATGCTGCCCAAATATGTAAAGGTTTCAACGTCTTCCAGAATTTCTCCGTCAAGTGTAATTGGGTTAGTGTTTGTTGTTTTGTATCGGAGGATCTTGCTTTTCCCTTTGTGTATGTTGAGGACTACTGCTGCTGAGGCTGCTGCTATATTGTTGGTCTTCCTCTGCATTTGATGATGTGTGTGAGAAAGAAGAGCTAGGTCATCTGCAAAGTCCAAGTCATCTAGTTTCGTCGATGTTGTCCATTGTATTCCGAGAGTGCCTTTACATGTTGCAGTCTTCATGATCCAGTCGATGACCAGTAGGAAGAGGAAGGGCGAGAGTAAGCAGCCCTGTCTGACACCGGTCTTCACTTCGAATGAATCTGTGAGCTGACCTCCATGCACGATTTTACAATGTAGTCCGTCGTAAGAATTTCGTATGATGTTGACTATCTTCTCGGGTACGCCGTAATGCCGTAGAAGGCTCCATAATATTCTCCTATCCACGCTGTCGAATGCTTTTTCATAGTCGATGAAGTTGATGTAAAGTGGTGAATTCCATTCAATTGATTGTTCAACAATGAACCGTAGAGTAGCGATTTGATCGGTACATGATCGATCTTTACGGAATCCGGCCTGTTGATCTCGGAGTTGGGCGTCGACTGGGTCCTTTAATCTGTTTAATAACACTCTGTTGAAGACCTTTCCTGGTACTGAAAGTAGGGTAATGCCTCTGTAGTTCTCACAATTGCTGAGATCGCCTTTCTTTGGTATCTTGATGAGGTACCCTTCTTTCCAGTCTGCTGGAACTTGTTCTTCCTCCCAAATCTTCCTGAAGAGAATGTGGAGTATCTTTGAAGTTGCTTCTATATCTGTCTTCAGTGCCTCCGCTGGTATGTTGTCTGGTCCTGCTGACTTGCCACTCTTGATCTGTCTGATGGCCATTTTGATTTCTTCGACTGTTGGTGGGTCTGTGCTTATAGGGAGATCCGTGGCTGCTGCTTCGATGACTGGTGGGTTCAGTGGGGCTGGTCTATTCAAGAGTTCTTGGAAGTGCTCTACCCACCTGTTCCGTTGTTCATGTACTTCAGTGATTGGTTTGCCAGCCTTGTTCTTGATTGGCCGTTCTGGCTTGTTGAATTTCCCAGCTAACTTCTTCGTTGTATCGTATAAGAGCCTCATATTTCCTTCTCTTGCAGCTTTTTCCGCTGTTATTGCTGGGTCCTCAACAAATTTTTGTTTATCCAACCTGATGCTCCTCTTCACTTGCTTGTTGACTTTGGTGTATTCAGCCTGTGCCTTGGCCTTCTCTGCTCTTGTCCGACTGTTATTAATAGCTGTCTTTCTGTTCCTCCTTTCTTGGATCTTGTCCAGAGTACTAACAGAAATCCACTCTTTTTGGTGTTGTTTCTTGAGACCCAAAACCTCCTGACATGTTGAGGTTATTGTTCCTTTAATCTCTTTCCAGTTGTCTTCCATATTAGTTCCACCTTTTTCTAGTAGATCATGAAATGCCTGGAACTTGTTGCTGAGAATTAATTTGAATTCGTTTCGTTTGTTAGTATCCCGGAGAAGGGCTGTATTAAACTTGTGTAATACTGCTGCTCCAGTTGTCCAGTGCTTCCTCAGCTTCAGTTTCATTTTAGTCACCACCAAATGGTGATCTGAAGCTATGTCGGCTCCTCTCCTTGCTCTTACGTCTTCCATGGTTCTTCTAAACTTCTTATTGATGCAGATGTGGTCGATTTAGTTCTCCGTAATGTGGTCCGGTGAAACCCATGTAGTTTTGTGTATACGTTTGTGGGAGAAAATGGTGCCACCTATAATCATTTTGTTGAAGGCACATAAGTTCACAAACCTCTCACCGTTATCATTCCTTTCTCCCAGTCCATGTTGTCCCATGATATCTTCATACCCGGTGTTATCCACTCCGACCTTGGCGTTGAAGTCGCCCATTAGAATGGTCAGGTCCTTGGCTGAACATTTCTCGACGATTGACTGCAGCCTCGCATAGAACTGGTCTTTGTCGTCTTCGTGGCTGTCATTGGTGGGTGCGTAGCACTGGATGACATTCATTGTAATCCCTTCCTTCTTCGTCTTGAAGGATGCTGTGATGATCCTAGGTCCATGAGGTTCCCATCTTATAAGAGACTTCCATGCATCTTGGGATAACACCAATGCTACTCCTTGTGTGTGGGGGGCGTTTTCTTCTTCGTGGTCGGAGTATAAAAGCACATTTCCCGAGGATAACCGTTGCTGTCCAGCTTGCACCCAATGCGTTTCGCTTACTCCAAGTATCTTCAGGTTGTATCTTTTCATTTCTTCAGCTATTTGCATGGTCCTCCCTGTTTCCCACAGCGTGCGGACATTCCACGTACCTATATAAATTGTTGCTCTGGTTGTCAGAAGAGACATCGGCCTCGTGGCTTCCGAAGAAACTCGGCTTTCACCATGAGGCGTCATAACATACCTTCCAACTCCCAGGGCAGAGTAAAAATGGTTATAAAGGTTTTTACTGGTTAGCGTTTTTTTAGCACATTTGCTGTTTTACGGGATGGGGTTGCTAGCCCCATGCCCAACCCTCCTCCTTTATCCGGGCTTGGGACCGGCAGCAACCCTAGGGGCTACAGGCGGAGTTGCAAAATAAACATAGTCAGTATTAATGTCGAGAGACTATGCAACTATTTATGTAGGGGATTACTTGCCTTTACAGCCCACACCCTTTCTGATGTGTTCGCGAGGATTCTAAGTCGTACCAGTCTAAAGATAAAACCCAATACGTTAGACATCAGTAAAAGTTCGATTAATAGCTTGAGATGTTGTGCAGCCTGTGGACGTCTGTGCATACGCCATGGTGTAGTTGCACAAAAAGACTTTGAAAAAATATGTTTTCTTCCTTCAGCTTCTTACTTTTGTTTTCAGAAGACCTGAAGAAAAGAAAAAGAGAATTTTTAAATATGTGCATTTTTTATATAAGAAATATAAAGGGAATAAATTCGGCAGCTGAATGTAGCTACGAAAACGTGCTAAATGTTGACAACGCCCAAATGAATAAGGCGTTTTTTAATATCCTTTTATACATACGAAAATATGTAAAATGTATGCCGTGAAAAGATTTTTACTTGATTTTTTTTAAACGATTTCCAATATGTTGAGGACGCGAAATTAGAAAATCAATAAGTGTATTATCCGTTCAAGTGTCATGGGGATCGTATAGTTCTACCAGAATGTGTAGTCTTCGGCGTTATGGAGCTCTCTAAAGTTTCGGAGGTATTGCAGCGAATTTGACAATAAAAATTTACCTTCTAGTCAAGCTGCTTTGAGGAGATCATTGCTGACGCTCACCACGTGGCCACTCTTATCCATAGTATAGTATTTCAATCCTCGCTCCAAGACCTTGTGCAGTCTTTCGTAGGTTGCGTCGAGAGGTCGGCATAGAGCATCACGACGTACGAAAACGTGTGCACACTATTTTGAGGCGTGTTGAATAAAAGAGTTTGTGGGTTGTTGTCAAGTTTGGACCGGCTTAGCTGAACGCATAGAATTTGTAAGCTGATTCAAGTAAGAGTTGGGATACTGGTTTGTCAAGGTGGTGGCAGTTTCCACGACTTTACCTGAGGGTCAGAGGGTGGTTTCTTCGACCGATTCTGCATCACTTCACCCAACATATTCTTTTGCAGTGCCGTGAATTTATAATAAAACAAGTGGTAAAGAGTCGGCCAACTGAGAGATGTTCATAGCTAAATGTGTCGCCTTCAGCAGTCGATGGAATATTTCCACCGAGCTGTTGGATTGTGTGTGATAAAATGTTGTTCGGAAACTCGTAGTTCTAATGAGTTTCGTCAAAGAGTGAAGCAATCCAGATTCAAACTGACGTCCACGATTTGTCGTTACTGTAGGTGAACAATCTAAATTTGCTATCCACCGTTCGACGAAAGAGCAAGCAATCGTTTCACTAGTGATGCCTTTAAGTGGAGCTGCTTCTGACCAGTGTGTGAATAGGTTCATGCATGTTAGAAGAAAAAAGAATCCAGTAAAGTTCCTACCAGATAAAGGTGGACGTGGTTAAATTACTTGTGGGGGATTTGGAAAGTGCTAAGAGGGTTTTTATTATGGCGAGTCACGTTGTTTTTTCAGCAGGCCACACAGGAGCATGTTCATTCTCTGATGTCCTTGTTCATCTTCTGCCGGCAGAATCTCTGGGTAGTCAGCTTAATCGTAGCACGAACTATAGGATGAGAGAGATTGTGTAATGTGGGAAAGGTGATGTGTCGATAACTCTGATATGAAGCAACGCCTACATTATACCCTGGAAGCATGAACTACAACTCTAACTCGCTTAATTATCTACGCAGACAGATACTCGCAACCGTGACCAACAACTCGACAACTGATTACTATCCCAAAGCCAAACCAAGAAGACATGAACAGAGGACTGAGAAGATTTGATTCTATTTTATCTAAACTATGTATATATAGTTACAACAACGACCTTGTAATAATTAGAGTAATTAGTACACTAAGAACCACTACAACTAACCACAAAATACAAGGTCAGTGCAGAGAAAGTAAACGGCAGTACCGGTTACCGCCTAATTTACAATCAATAAAAAATAGCGAAACTAAGAATAGTTGCAAACTCTTGTATAAGATTGGACGCGATTTACCTGTAGTAGGATCACAATGTAAGTTGTTCCTATCTTTTACAATTATTTTTGTTTAAAGCTTGAGAGTTGCTGCGGATAACTCTTTATTTTGAAGACGAGCTAATTCAACGTAGTCGTTTCATTGGATACAACGCTAAATAGGTAGTTTTGTTAAGATATCAGCGACTATATTGTTAACTTCAGATATTTGCTAGGTATCAGTAAGGAAACTTGGAAACTTAGTCCAACTGGCAAGACTTTAATGGAGAGCACTTGCTTGAGGATGGCTCAATTCAGTATCTTAAAACTGTTTAGAGGATGTCAAGGGTTACCAAGCTTCTTTAGTCCACGGAACTACTCCAGTGGCTAAGTCACATGTGTCAACAGCAATCAAGACAGAAGCTTCAGTACTGTGATGTGCCAGCATAGTCACATTAGCTATTGCTTCTTTAGTTTCAATAAGGGCATTCTTTGACTCTACATCCATTGTGACACCTTTCTATTTCCACGAAGTCGACTTGCTAGTGGTTTCATGAGCATACGTATATTGGGCGTTGAGATGTCGATAATCACCGGTCGGACGCCAATCATTGCTATCTTTCTTCAAAACCATGTGTAATGGAGATGACCATGGGCTAAAGGATGGGCGGATTATTTTCAAGGCAATCATATGGTCGAATTCATTTTTCGCAACCTCTATTTTTTCGGGTGCGAGTCAGCGTGCTTTGGAGAATACAGGTTGTCATGTAGTTGTGATGTGATGTGCAACATTGCTGGTTACACATGATGATTCCGATGCTGCCTTATTCAGATCTAGATACTTGTCGAGTATCGGCTGAAAATAAGGGTTAATTAAATGTTTAAAACGAAGAGGACATAAGCTACATACTGTAGCAGCGGTTCCATGGACGTATAGATTTGTGTTGCTATCCACTAGTCTCTTTCTACCAGGGTCCACAAGCAAGTTGTGGTGGCTTAGTAAATCTATGCCACTGAGAGGTATTTTCGAATCGGCGATGGTGAAAATCCAGTGTATAGGTTTTCGCAAACCGACGTTCAACTAAACATATACTTTGCCATACGCAGATATTTCTTTACCGCCAGCTGCCTGTAGAGCGAATGCGGCTTCATGTTAACGATCAGATGAAGTTACAGGAAGGACGCTGTTTTCTGCGCCAGTACCGACGAGGTAACGAACCTTCGTTATCACATTAGTGATGAATAACAGGCAGCTGTTTCCACCGGCTACGGTTGTCGCTAATTCGTGCCAACGTGATAGTTTACTGATACGTCAACGGTGGATTTGTGGTCACAGAAATAACAGGGGTTTCTACACTTCTTCGAGGCTTTGCCATAGATGTTGTGGTACCAACACCAATTCTAGTCTCTCCTTCGTCGAGATCATAATGAGGATCTTCTCTGTGAGGAACTTCGTCGTCAGAAGTAGCTTGGTCGTTTTTGCAGGTCGAGGAAAAGAGGAGTATTGTGCAATGTCATCACCTCGTTTCCGGTAGCATGAGATTTTTCAGTAACGGAATAAACCACATCGTGAAAAATTCGAATGATCACCAGAATTCAATCATCCAATGAAGCTAGTTCATCTACAGGACTGTTATTAAATGTTACCAGAAATACTTGTACTTGTTGTGACAATTTTGATAGAAAAAGACTTTCGTCGAAAGTGCGCTGACCAGTCACTTCCCTCTTACGCGACAACATTTCCATAGCTGAACCGTCACCGAGATCGATGATGTGAAGCAACTCATCAAGACGTTGTCTGTCGGATAGGTCTCTGCGTTTGGGAATGGAGCTGGTCGAAAGATTTTAGGCAGCCTGGGTTGAAAAAGAAGTGGGGGGGGTGACGTACCTGTTCAATTCACATAGAAGTGACCTTATGACAACAAGGAACTAAACGCGTGGATCCGTCACGCCGTAGTCTAAAATGTTAGCTTCTGCGTAGCAAAACCAGGCTTATGTGTTGTTTTCCCAAAAAGAAACAAGCTGAACGTTTGGTGGTGTGGGTGCTTTAATCCTGAAGTGCACCCGATATATGACCAAATTACGTTTGCGGTATTACCAGGGCAACTTCTAACGTTTGGACCCACCCTTACGAATGAGAAGAAATCAGAAGGCAATAAAGGATGGAAAGGAAGTCATATTTGATCGTGAATGGAGCGGCAATGGGATAGCAACGTCTAGGCTGGCAAACTAGAGAGTTGCTTTCCACTTAGTGTCCGCTGAAACAAACATGGTCAGCGTCAATGTCGAAATCTATGTAACTATTTATTTTGGAGATTATTTACCACTACACATCAAAGCTGAAAAATATATTTTCGTTCCTTCTAGTCACACCATACCACCATCTCATTAATTTAAATAAAGTATATTGATAAGTTTAGACTTAGGAAAAACAATTTATCTGAAATTGAATTATCTGAAACTAAATTATCTTTTTTATTGCAAACCTAACTGGAATTTTGATGGTCAACCCCCCCGCCCTTACTACTAGTACGTTCATCTTAGTATAAAAGTGAGCAACAAAGCCAAAGTAAAATTTTGGGAAAAATCGTCTTGTTACATTTATAGTCCTATAGCTGCTGAAAAATAATTAATTTTAGTTTTTGATTTGAATTTTGTTTTAGTGAGCTCACAATTCATCGCAAGTTTCGTTCGATAATTTCTGTAAGTCATCTAACCTACAGCAATAATACTTTATTATTTTGTTATTTATATGTCAAGATTTATCCAAAATCGTTTATTTGATCTGTGCTGTAAGTTTTGGGCAATTGTTTCGTGGAAGTTTGAGTCCCGCTGGCGCTATAATGTGACGCTAGACTGTCCAATAATTTCGTACAGTTACTAGTTTCATGATTGGTAAGAGTTGGTAATAGTTGTGTTATCTATTTATTTACTTACTGAAGCATCTGTGCTGACAATGTGTTTGCCCTGAGGCGTATATTTTATGTATTTGTGCACTGGTCTCACTATTTCAGTATAAATGTAGATGATGATTGCTACTGGTTAATTATATGAGCTATACGGAACATCCCTTTGCTCCACCATACTCTCCTAAATCCTGGAATACCTGCACTGGTAAGCCCGCTGACACGTACCGAGCTGCTACGAAAGGGTGACAATCAGTACCGAGTTTTTGGTGCGTTACAAGAGATTTTGATCGTATGAACCTGGTGGCTTCTTTGGGAATAGCCTTCCACTAGTGTAAAGCTAGGTGGCATTTTTTATGGTAGTAGGTAACTTGGAAGCGTATTTTTCGGGTCCACGGTGTAATTCATTCATGAGTACTTGGACCTTCAGAAATGTGGTTGATAAGACAATTAAAGAGCAACATTTGTGACGCTCGTTAAACAGGGTCACACTAAATGTTAACGTTGGTTGACGTAAGAAAAATTAAAAGCGGACCAGAAGCAATTAAGTGAATGCTGAATGTAGTCCTGCTAAAATGATGCATACTTTGTCGTCATCCTCAAAACCAGCTACAGTGGTGCATATATGTTCATTATTTTTCAGTTAAACTTTACTCTCCGCTGGTATTTTACTTTCCTGTGTTTTCGACCTTAATTCTGTTTATTTTGTAATTTTGATTGTTCCTCAACTTGTTTCTTTTAATTATACTGATGAATTGCTAGATATGACGAATGTCATTCGTTAATATCTCCGAACTTATGTAGTCTGTGCCGAAACTCTTTCTCCGCGTTAATGTTTCGTACCACGAAATTTTCGATATCCTGGTTTTCAAACTCAAGTTGAACATAATTCTTATACAAATGGTTGCGGTGTAATAAATTTGTTTTATGAACTCGTCATCATTTTGTTGTGTTCTCTTTTGATGTCCTTGGAGTGGTTGTAGCCTCGTGAATGTCCTGAAAATTAATTGCCACATGATGCTTTACTTGGTTGTTTTTACTCATCGTCCTAATAGTACACAGTGACAGTTAACTTTTTAGACCTAATCAGAAAGAACGCAGTCATTTTTCACGTTAGTTGTCAAATAATTTATCTTTCTGGTCAAATTTATTCAGGCTATAACATGTCAATTATCGTGGCATTAAGTTTACTCAAGACGGGATTAATGCAAATATTTCCTTTGTATGTATAGATTTATACTTTTGATACAATTATATGGTAATTAGGGCACTTCCGTTTGGAGGTTGATAGGTTTGTGGTTTGAGCTGTCTAATTCCGTGACCACTCTGTACTGAAGTTTAAGGCAAATACAACATTACTTTCCAACTTTGATAGGCGAATGGTGTTTGAAAAGACTGACGTTAGGCGATGTTTACATAATACAAGCATACATTCGTCTGTGTTTATTATTGAAGTAATATAATTAATTTAATCGGTTTCAAAGTTCCTTGCATCTACCAAGTGCCTTAAAACTGTCTCGTCTGTGTCGTACTACACATACAAAGATGAATTAACATAGTTATTGAATTTGCAGCACATGCCATCCTTCGATACTCGATGCGGTTAATGCGAACTTTACCCCTAATACTTGTACTTCAGACAATATACCACGACTTATTCCTTCCCAGCCTACGACTACTCCAAAAGACTAAACATGTAGGTAGATTGTATTGTAAAGTAAGCTGAAACGAGGTGAGCCAACAATATTTTATTGAATACGTTCATTTTTATATCAATTAACTTACAGTGATTATTAGTTAAGGGTAATCATCGATTAAATATAACAGGCGTGCAAAAGTGTGGATGATTATTCTACAAAATTAAATGCGACATTTAATTAATACAATTAACTGTTATATAATGTATTCTGCAGTATAACTCGTATTGAATTAAATCAATGTAATGAAAGTTTGCAAATCAAACTCACTGAAAGTCAATACAGATCCCTTCGCTTGATTTACTGAATTACTGTATTTTTGGGGATTTGGGATCCCCAACAGAATCGTCGACTGGGATGGTTACGACATGCGTTGTGTATGCCCAACCGCCGCCTACCTCGTCGCTTGATGTCTGGCATAGAAGTAGGGTGGAAAGTGGCCAGGGGCTGCCAAACTGGGCTCATGAAGTTTTTGACTTTTAGTCTAAGCCATTCCGGTAGATTCAGAATACATGGTTGATGCCCACGTGATAATCGCAATCACTGACTGGAGACACTGAGATGGCTTGAAATTGCTCTTAGTGTTGCAAGTGTATTCGCTCTTTATCTTCATCTTCATGCGCCATCAATATATTCTCCCCTACTACATTCTATTGTCGTACTATTCTTATGGATTTAATTTCACGTTAATGTGGTTTGGTAGCCCATGCACATGTACGCTAGGTTCTATGTCGTTAATGGCTTACTGACATCTGGATTTTTTGTCTCGTATTCATAATGTTTATATTTTCGTTCGTAGTCGAAGCTTATTTGCTTGATTACGAAAAACGCTATATGAGTCAAATGTTTTTTATTTCTCATCATACCGAAGGGTCATGTTCAAGTACTTCCAATCTGTTTATTTCAACTAACATATCGAGTGGAGCAGTTACTGTACCAAGCTTTTTTCTCAATGGATTTCTCAGCGTTTTTTTCATGACAAGCATTTCTCTTTAATAAATGGGATTATTCATAAGTCGTAAATATGTGGCGACTTATTTTCTACTCATGTGTCCGATAAGCTAAGAACATGATTTACTCAAACTTTTCAACGATAAATATTGATGACATATGATCACATATTTGAGTTTTGGAAGATGCTGTTTCTAGTTTCCACTGCACAATATGCGATTGTGATACTTTGGAGTGTTCATGTTAGGTAATCCAACTGTGCACATTGTAATCACTTGCATGAAGTTGATGGTTCTATGCTCTTTTTCATGCTAGCAAATCCGAAAATTCTACAATTTCGTTGCTTTCGCGTCATTTCCTGATTATCGACTGTAATGTTACTCATCGCAAGCCATTATTAATAGCATTAAGCTTTTTGCAAAAATTGTAAAGTTCCATGCTAATATCAGTTGAATTTATTGCTGTGCTTCCTCATATTGTTCTTCTGGCTTGGTTAGGACTTGTGTTACATATGCCTGACCACCACCTACCTCGATGAGCAATGCTGTCTGGTGTAGGAGTAGGCTGGAAGAAAGCTAGGGGCGGCCAAACAAAAAGATGGCACCAGTCCATGAAGTCATTGACAGTTGGGCTGAGCCATGTTAATAGGTGCAGACTACCTGGTTGGGGTCCGCGTGACGCTCGTAATAAATGGTTAGAGACCTTGTGTAATATGGCTCAAAATCGTTGGCAATGGCGCAGGTGCATCCACTCCTTGTCTTCCTCCAAATTCTAAGTTTTTGAACTTATCATAATTTTCTTTCTACTGTATCATATTTTCTTAAATCTTAATCTCCGATCTCTGTTCCGTTCCATTAATACTAACCCTGCTACTACCTCTCCTACTTAGGGATTTAGTCCGACAATTTAATCTCTATCTGTTAATTAAGGCATGACAACTTGATCTGACGTACGCATGTACCAAGTTGTATGCTGTAACTGATTGACTTCTGACTTGACGTTTCGATAATATGTTTGATTTTGTTTTTAATTGGAATAGCATGTTGTCGAAGTACTTATTCAGTTTGAAGACCTCTTCTTTAAGTATCAATTAAGACCCATTTGGTTAGTAACTGTATCAAAGTTATGTAAGCACGTATATGTTAGAGAGAATTTCATTGAAATAATTACTAGATATCTCATTTTTTCTGCTCGTTAGAATTCATGATTGCAAATCAGCACAATAGTGCTGCCGTCTCGTACACCTTCAATCAACCGAATCGGCAGCAACGACAAATACAAATTGTTGATGCTAATTCTTTGCAACCTTTGACGGAGTCACTCGTAGCGGAAGAATATAAACGCGACGAAGTTCCCGTTCAAAATACTCAAGTGGTTTATGGGACTACTGCTGCTTCTGGCTTTGCGCCGGTCGTGGGGCAAAATATACAGCTTGTTTCATCAGTACCCAACACAATAGAATTAGCAAATAATGCATATGATTCGTCATTGGTTGTCCCTCAAGAACCCTCACAAGCGAGCATGGATATTGAACCGATTGATTTAGAGGAGGTTCAAAAAATTCAAGCTCGCATGCCAGCTGCTGACCCAAATGCTCCTGTTGGTTCAAATAAAAATCCCATTAGAATTATACAACAAGGAAATCAGTACATAACTACTCAAGATGTATCAGATGAACACTTACAGCAGATCATTCAAGTTCTAACAAATCAGGCATTATTGTCAAGTAGTGGTTCTCGACCAAGTGCTATTTATAATCGTCTCACAAATCGGCGTATTATATTTCGTGTAACACGTGCCAAACGTCGCCATGATGATGGTAATACTGGAGCTACAACTCTAAGTGGCGAACGAAGTAAATCCAGCATTACTCTCAAAAGTGAGAAGAAAAGCCGGGCTGGTCGACCTATTGGAAGAAAGCGTAGAAAACGTGGTTCAGATGAGGAAGATCCTGACTTTGAACCTGAAGTTCCTGAAGAAGAAGTTTTACCTTTCCCATTAATTCGACGGACATCTGCTTCTGGTCGCGTATCAAAGCCACCTAAACACTTGGTGAGGAAATTTTAAGTAACTATTTATACATACAAAACCTAGTCTGTCAATTTTCTGTTTACGAAAGGAGTTTTGAATTTATGCTTTATGCTGTCACACTTTCATCAAACAACATCATGACTAGTCCTATCTAGTTACCTGCAACTTAGTTGGAATCGGTCTTGTTAACTATTTATTCATCATTAAAACTACCTATTTCATTTTGAACTACTGGTTAGTCTAATTAATCTTTATTTATAATAACGTTTCCTAGTTAGATAAGGTAAATATAGGGTGCTCTTAACATCCGTCCATGCTTTTTAAAATATTAGTAACCAAAACCCTTATGATTTTACTGATTTATTACTGTAGCTTTCGGTAACCACTAGTTCATTTACCAGTTTCTTATCGATTGTTTTCACATAGTGGATTTCTAGTTACGTTAGACATATGAAAGCCATATGGAATCTAACTCAGAAATGTATTAATTCAAGTTGCTACGCTTCATGCAGATGCAGCTAAATTTATCTGGCAACAATAATTAATTTACTTATGTACCAAATGCAGATTTATGTACATAATAGTTATATGAGTGCTAGAGGTACTATACGATTTCTCAAACCGAAGTAGTTGAACTGAGGTTGGTTTCCTCAGTGTACTAGTTGTAAACCTCCTCTTCATCGTACAACAAACAACAGCGGTTACCAGATTAATAAGAATTATTACAATTTCCACCGTTCTATTCGGTGTCTTCGGCTTCTCTCATGTTTCATACAGTACAGCATATCAAAATAACCTTTAATTTGATGGGCTTCTAGTAATCTAGTAGATTACAGTTCTTAACCTTATTTAATTTTTCTGTTAACAATAAATGTCTCGTTAAGTGAATCAACAGGTCTCTGGGTAGTAGGGACGGAGGCTAATAGTTATTTTCTGTATTTAGTAATTAGTTGTGTCTTGATTATCCCCCATAACTCATTTGCTAATATTTTCTGTATCATTAGGTTAAAGATTATAAGCATTTACGCCTTGACGATTTAACTTCTAAACCGGAGTCTAGTGAAGAAGATGAACATTCAGATGGAGGTTATTCTGATTATATTAATGATGGACTTTCTGATGAAGGTTGGTCTGAAGATGGTATGAATAGAAGTAAGTTATTATGCATTATCAACATATATGTTTTAATTTATTGAACTGCTGTCATAAGTATTCACAGTTTGGAAAGTGGACGTTTTTATTATTCACTGTGGCTTAATGCAATACAAATCGAATGGACAACGAAGTAGGTACAGTTATGCATTTCAAAGATCCACTTTATCCTAGTTTAGTCATTGCTTTGATCACAGACAGCTCTAATATCTTTGTGTGTTGGGATCGTTTAAGTAAATTTGTATAAAGCATATTACACTTTAACGATTCTGCCTGAATTATCACTGATACATAAAGTTAGCTTTGGAATTGTCAAATACATATGCAAATTTGTGTTTTTATTCACATGCCTTAAACTTATTAGAGATGGATTCCTTTGACTTTTTTCTTGTAGAAACAATATTTCCCATAATTTGTAGTACTACTACTTGTTTGGTATTATATCATCTACAAATTACCAAATCAAAATGTATATGAGTTTTATGTTAATTTTAGGTCTGCGTTGGCCGTGTCCTCTGTGTACTAAAGTGTTCACTTCTCGAGCGGGTGTTGCACGGCATCGAAGTATTGCTCATGGTCCAAATCGTGGTAGACCTCGGGGTCGTTGGGCCAATCCATATATGGCTAGTGTTAGACGTAGAGCTAAATTAAAAGAGGTAATTTCCTATGCTATATTGTATTTATTTTTATTTTATTATTTTTATGTCTTGCACAAACCCTGAACTTTCTTCAGTCGTGTTTGTCGTCATTTCGGTCATAGTTTTTTAACTACCTTAAACATAGTTTAGAATAAGAAGATTCGTGAATTCTTGTATAAAGCAATACATTTCACGTACCATTTGCATTAAAAATTTTTGCGAATATCTGCATAGAGAGAATGTTCATTCATTTCCAATTTTCGTTGTCATAGTTATATTTGCTTGGTTGAAGTGCTTTATCATATTCCTTGTAATGTGTGTGCTAGGGTTTGCAAACTAATGGGACACCTCGATATCTCGATACCAGCGACACAACAATAGGTAGAGCTAAGTTATTCCTCCACACCCCAGTCCAGGTAACTAGAGAAAGAAGTCCAACGTCAGCAAGAAGCGTATAATTCTTTAGGCAGCCTGTTAGATGGATAACAAACACTCAACTCAGGCGTATATTCACAATGAACAGAGTGTCCTTGTAAGTGTCACAAATTGTGTGCTAAAATAAACAACGGATCAATGAGATTTAGGTTTTTTTTTCTAAGTGGCGAACACAAACTGAAAGTAGAAAGGGCTCATTTTGGCGCGAAAACGAGAAATTCAGATTTCTACAAATGAATCACATAAGTAATAGGTTTGCCAAGAAAATTCTGAGTATCTATCATCTTTAACATCGTGTAATTTGATTGTTCGTATTTGTTTGATATATATACTTCCTATATTTCTAGATGCTTTGCTGTTAAATATATTTGGTAAGTAGTTAGCCAAACTTATTTTATCTTATGAAACGAATTACGTGATGAAATGAAATCAGACTTCTGAATTCAACCTTTCTAACATAATTTCATAAATGAAGTATTTCGAAATGCATTATTTCCCAAATATTCAACTCGAATAAGCGAAAAATGATTTTTATAATCACTTTCAAATTACTTATCGATGTAATTTGGTCATGTTTGCGCCTTCTCGTTGATTTTGTTAAGAACTGGATTTGATAAGTTTTTTGTTGTATACGCATTCTGAAGGGATTATCACGATATAGTATTAATTCATAAGTATGATTATGTATTCATCCCTGTTGCAAAACTGTGGTTGTCTGGATAGCAGACATCACGGTGGACTGCAAGCAGTGCACCTTCAAAATGAGAAGTACTCGTATGACATTATCAAATGTCTGTTTCTCTCTTACGCTGATGGGGTCTTTCAAACAGTAAGGAACCTAAGTGTATGTGTTTACTTGTGGAGGCACGAATACGGATGTTTCAAACAAAATTGCTCTTCATATAACGCCGGGCTGTCTGTACCACCTTTTTATTATTGCTTTTCTGCACATCCCACTCTACCTTGTTTTCTATTTAAGGATTTCATAATACAAGTTTCCTTGATATTTAAGCTTTCAATGTTAATACTGTTACAATAGCATTGTTGTGTATCGTTAATTTGACTTCATGATTTGAACACTACAACGTAAAGAAAATATGTTTTAGCGCTAAATGCAGACTTTCATAGTGTGAATCTTTTCTTTCATTTATTTTTTTGTATGGTAACGTAATTACTGTAAGGCATATTTAATATTTATATCCTTTTACTCCTTAAGGCTGTTGCTGAAGCTACAGATGATGATTTGATTGAATTTGTTGCACCACGCCTATGTAAACTAATCAGTCCATGGGATCATCTTCTTCTACGTTCGGAACATGGTAGCCCTCCTCTTCCTCAAGTTCCACGTGTCGTTCTAGACTATCTGAGTTTAGTTGAACGTGCTCGGTCATTCCTTTGCGATCAATTAGAGCCACGATTAACAAAGAAGTCAAAGATATCAAGCGAACCAAGTTCGGAAAATTGTAGAGGTAACAAGATCTATCTTTTAAAAAACTCTGATTATTCGGTCATGAATATATTTTGAATAGCATAAGAAATACAACTTATTGAGTAATGTTTTATTAAATGTTTGGTCACATATAATCGAGTCATTGAGTGTTAAGGTCTCAAACTACCTGGTCTTATTTTCTTGAGTTCTTACTGTCACTAAATATTTTGAATTTAACCACTTGTCTTCAACATGACGGTGATCTCAAGCTCTATTAAATATAGAGAAATGGTTATTACTTCCATGTTACCGTCACCGTGGAAGGGGTTTTCTTGAGGTATCTGGGAAGCAAACTGAGTCCGAGGTCTTGGCGACTTGAAGGCGTAACTATGGTTTTCAGGAGACAACTGTTTGACGCTAGTCACACATGGTCTTTTTGTGAGTAGTTTTGTATTTGTTAGCTGCGTAACTTTTGACGACTCTCACCATAAAAGGATATCTTAAAGTCTTGAGAACTGACACTTCACGTGGTTGTTGAACTCTTGTTATTCATTGTTACAGTTACTGATTTTATTATTAGATCACGACTTGCCTTCATCAGGGTTGACTTATTTACAATTGGTTGGTCACTATATAGTGATCAACATCATGTTTGTCTTGTTCCTTAATGATGGTCGGATTTTGTCAATCACATTGTCGACTATCTCCAATCATTTAACATCTCAATATAATTTGTATGATGTCGAGTCACTTCAATTAATTGTCACATTGTAACCTAGTCAATAAAATCCATTCATCATTAACGGACTAAACAGATACATCACTGGTCACTACTCAATTATCAATCAACTGTAAAGACCTGATATTTCTGTTTCTCCGGTTTAGCAACATATTTCTTAAAAATAAGTTCTACTTATTGAATGCTTTTTTAGATGGAGATGATAATGACGTATCAAATAGCACCTCAGATAATAAAGAAGGTGAATCCAATGTACAGTCAAAAGAGAAATCTAATTCTCAATCAAATGGTGGGGTTCATGATGATGACAACGTAGATGCTGAGGATGAAGAAGATGAAGAAGATGATGATGCTATCATAATTAAGGTTAGTTGGTTAAATGTGATTTATTTACCAGTTAAAAACTATTACTATCTGTAATCTCAGTTTCATATGGCGTTAATTTTATTAATCAATCAATCAATCAATGCCTGTTACCCCATGTGGAGCATAGGCCGCCGACCAGCATTCTCCGACCAACACTGTCCTGGGCCTTCCTTTCCAGCTCTCTTTAGCATGTGACTCTGTAGATCGTGAAGTTCTATGGCAATGTATTTCATTAAAAAGGCCCATCCCATAAGTACATAAATCTTGTTAAGGTTCTTTACTCGAACACTATTAATCGTGTTAGAGTATATGGCGAACTGTCACTCGAAGTTATAACCTGAAGTGGTATCCGTCAAAGCTGCCCACTATCTCAATTTTTTTTTAATTTCATAATCGAATTACTGTTGGAAATTACACTTATCGTCTAACTCTTCAGGAATTGATCTCCCACCAGGAGACCCACATATTGACTTAGAATATGCTGATGACATAGTCCTGTTTGGCGAAGACGCTGATAAGATGCAGAATCTTTTTACAACAATAAGTTCCAATGCAAGCATGCTCAGAATGAGTTTCTCCCCTTCTAAATGCAAACTATTGCTCCAGGACTTGTTTTCGTCAACACCTGAACTGAAGGTAGGGAGTGAAGTAGTTGACAACGTCGACCACTTCACTTATCTTGGAAGTCCGATTAGCCCTGATGGGTTGGTCTCTGGCGAAATCTCAGTACGAATTCAGAAAGCTCGTTTGGCTTTTGCTAACTTACATCACCTATGGCGTAGACGAGATATTTGTCTCTCAACGAAAGGGAGAGTGTACTGTGCAACAGTTCGCTCTGTCTTACTGTCCCGACCGTAGCTGCTACCTTGACGTGGTGGTCGGGCTTGCCTATCGTGATGACCCAACCGAGCTTTTTCGGCTGGAACGCTTGTTCCTCTAGGTCCTACCATGCCAAGCAACCTAAGATCTGAGGGCGAAGTCGTACTGCTGGCTGCAGCGGGGTGTGACAGCAGTAAGGTGTTTCCCTCGGATAACCAGCATCTGCAGCGATGCTGTTTTCTCACAAAGGAAGGAAGGGGTTAGAAAAGGTCGACCCTAGAAATGTCACACCTCACCTTCTCCATGGATTTCCGTCTCCGGTAGTAAGGCTTTCTAAAGAACGGAGCTAACACTTCGAAAACATCCCATAACAAGGTCGTGAGTGATCGGCCTGGGCTCTGCGATCGCAATCTTAGGTCACTATGACCAATACTAATCCAGTTTCCTTTTCAGGTACCTCAGGAAGTAATACCCTTCCATGGTGTGGGCAGCCAGGAAGTGAAAACCGCCCTCATACCTCTAACAGCATACGAGATCATTTTGCTCGAGGTCAAATCCCACCCTCAACTCTCAATAACTCCCTTATTCCCACGATTAACCCGTCTAGCCTAACTTTATCACCTCACGCCTCTAATGCTAATGGTTTGAGTTCACGAAACGTTATTCCTGGTGTCCTGAAACCTCGCACTAAACTACATATCGGAACTTTTATCGTTCGAACCTTAGGCCAAATAGGACAACAAGCCTCTCTAGCTATGACTCTAGATTTTCGTTCCATCGATGTCTGCTGCGTCTCCGAAACGCGTATACAGGATCAAAGTACAATCATTCGCTTGACCTCACCTTGTGAAGATAAAGAACCGGTCCGGTTCACCTCTCGTGTTTCCGGAGATCCCACTGCTACCACTCGAGACCTTGCTGGTGTAGTTATAGCACTAAGTTCAAAAGCTAAACGGGCTCTCCTTGACTGGATTCCCTCAGACAGTCGCTTATGCGCTGTCCGTCTAAACGGGACGGTAAGAACTCGGAAAGATAGGGACACACGCCTTTGCCTCTTTGTTGTCTCTGCCTATGCTCCTACTGATTGCAGCTCAGATGAAGTAAAAGATGAATTTTACAGAAAGCTTTCAGACCTCCTTTGAAAAGCTAGGCGTACTGATGTAGTGATTATGGCTGGTGACTTTAATGCCCAAGTAGGTAGAATAGACAAAACCGAAAGGCACCTAGGTGGATCCTATTGTGTCGAGGCCCAACGAACAGATAATGGCGACCGTTTATTACAACTGTGCTCAGATAATCGCCTATTTCTCGCAAGCACTAACTTTAAACATAAAGAAAGACATAAGTTGACATGGCGGCCTCCACAATCAACTCAACGTTGGACTCAAATAGACCACATTGCTATCAGCCACCGTTGGAGAGGCTCTATAGAAGACTGCCGCTCATTTTGGAGCACATGTTTAGACTCAGGCCACGCTTCAGTACGAGCACGTATTAGTCTGCGTCTCACTGGACGTAAAAGACCCACGGCAAAAATCCTCATACGAGTCCAACTTAATGATAAAAACGTCAAGAATATATTTCAGAAACAACTTAAAAACCAATTAGTCAACTGTATAAACGATACCCACCCCGATTCAGCTTAGAATGATATCCAAAAAGCTGTCGAAACAGCAGTAATATCTACTAGTAAACTAAACCGAAAAGCTAAGAAAACTCAGTGGATTTCAGCTGTGTCTACTGAACTGATAGATGCTCGGCAACACATCCCGTCTAGTTCTTAGTACGATGAGGAACTAAGGCAACTTAAAGACAAATTGGTTAAAAGCTTACGGAATGATCGTGAGCAGTGGTGGGTGGCGAAAGCTAAAGAGATAGAAAAGGCTGTGGCAATAGGTAACAGTAGACAACTGTTCAGACATATCAAGGAAACGAGTATCAGAAATCCACTGTAAGTGAAACTATTTCAGATAAAGATGGGATCATTATTCACTGTCAATCCAGAAGATTAGACCGATGGGCAGAACACTTCAGGGAACAGTTCAATTGGCCCTCGGCGTCATCCCAGTTGCCCACCGTTCCCAAGCAATCTGAATGATAAATTAATACTGGTCCCCCAAGTCTTAGTGAGGTTGAGAAGGCTATAGGGAACCTAAAGCGAGGGAGAGCAGCAGGACCCGATGGGTTAACCCCTGAAATATTTAGGGATGGTGGTCCAGTTTTAGCAGCGAGATTAACCGGGATGCTGTCTAGAATCTGGGAATTGGGCGTAATCCCATCTGACTGGTCTCAAACACTAATCATTCCAATCTATGAGAAAGGACAGAAGTCCTCCTGTGATAATTACCGTGGAATCTGTTTAACGAATATAGTGTCCAAAATATTGGCTTCAATCATACTTCGACGCCTAACTAAAGCTCGTGAAGAGCAAACTAGAGAGAACCAAGGTGGTTTCAGACCTGGACGTGGCTGTATAGACCAAATATTCACACTTCGGCAGGTTCTGGAATATAGGCACATTTTTAGACACCCAACAATAGTTATATTCCTTGACCTTAAGGCGGCATTTGACTCTTGATCGTAGGGTTATGTGGCAATGTCTGTCATTGAAAGGCGTGCCAGAGAAGTACATTAACCTTATACAAGCTCTCTACTCGAACACCACATGTCAAGTGAGAGCTTATGGCAGATTGTCATCAGAACTGATTACCTCAAGTGGTGTTCGTCAAGGTTGTCCGCTTTCCCCATTTTAATTTAATTTTATCATTGACATACTTTTAGAGTTGACATTTTCATCGTCTGACTTCGGCGGGGTTGACTTCCTTCCAGTAGATAAACTTGCTGACTTAGAATATGCAGATGATATAGTTCTTTTAGGCGAAGATGCTGATAAAATGCAGAATCTTCTGACTACCTTAAACAAGAATGTAAGGATGTTTGGGATGCAATTCTCCCCACCCAAATGCAAAATAATACTTCAGGATTGGCTTGATTCGACACCTTAGTTAGTGATAGGGAGTGAGGCAGTTGAATATGTTGACCGCTTCACTTATCATGGCTGCCTCATCAGTCCTGATGGTCTGGTGTCTGCTGAAGTCTCTGCGCGTATGCATAAGTCTCGATTAGGTTTTGGGAATTTGCGTCATCTGTGGCGTAGGCGGGATATCCGACTACTCACTAAAGGACGTGTTTACTGCGCAGTAGTTCGATCCGTTTTGCTTTATGGATGTAAAACATGGCCATTAAGGATAGAGGATATTCGTAGGCTCCTAGTAATCGATCATAGATGTCCTCGAAGCATTGCTCGTGTTTTCTGGGACCACGGATTAAGCAATACGTGGGTTAGGAATAGACTACTGGGTAAGTATGGTAAATCTATTGATGAAGCAGTAAATCTCTATCAGCTAAGGTGGTTAGAACATGTGTTGCGTATGCCTGATCACCGCCTACCTCGATGAGTAATGCTGTCTGGTGTAGGAGTAGGCTGGAAGAAAGCTAGGGGCGGCCAAACAAAAAGATGGCACCAGTCCATGAAGTCATTTACAGTTGGGCTGAGCCATGTTAATAGGTGCAGACTACCTGGTTGGGGTCCGCGTGACGCTCGTAATAAATGGTTAGAGACTTGTGTAATATGGCTCAAAATCGTTGGCAATGGCGCAGGTGCATCCACTCCTTGTCTTCCTCCAAATTCTAAGTTTTTGAACTTATCATAATTTTCTTTCTACTGAATCATATTTTCTTAAATCTTAATCTCCGATCTCTGTTCCGTTCCATTAATACTAACCCTGCTACTACCTCTCCTACTTAGGGATTTAGTCCGACAATTTAATCTCTATCTGTTAATTAAGGCATGACAACTTGATCTGACGTACGCATGTACCAAGTTCTACGTTATAACCGTCTGTCTGTCTTACTGTATGGGTGTGAAACGTGGCCATTAAGGGTAAACGACACTCGAAGGTTATTAGTTTTTTACCATCGATGTCTACGAAACATCGCTCGCGTTAGCTGGTATCACGGAGTAAGTAATAACGAGGTTAGACGACGGGTATTAGGCAAATGTGGTAAGTCAGTCGATGAGGTTGTGAATCTTCATCGACTGAGGTGGTTGGGACATGTGTTGCGTATGCCCAACCACCGTCTTCCTCGACTCGCAATGTTGGCTGATATAGGAATAGGATGGGAAAGAGTTAGAGGTGGCCTTTTCCTAATTTCTTTCTCTGCTGGAAGTTGATTAGTTTTCTGCCATAGAAGGTTGTTGTTTGTGGTATCTGACCAACGGATCTAGAGTATCTTACGCAGATAGTTGTTTATAAATACTTGTATCTTTTGGATGATGCTTTTCGTAGTTCTCCAAGTTTCAGCTCCATATAGCAAAACTATCTTCACATTTGTATTGAAAATTTTGAGTTTAATGTTAACCACTAAATGATGATCAGAAGCTGTCAGCTTCTCTCTTTTTGTCTTCCATCTTTTATGGTCCTTCTAAACTTCTTATTGATGTAGTTGTGGTCGATTTAGTTCCCTGTAGTGTGGTCCGGCGAAACCCATGTAGTTTTGTGTACATGTTTGTGGGAAAATATGGTGCCACCTATAATTATTTTGTTGAAGACATATAGGTTTGCAAACCTCTCACCGTTTTCGTTCCTTTCTCCCAGTCCATGTCGTCCCATGATGTCTTCATATCTAGTGTTGTCCACCTCAACCTTGGCGTTTAAGTCTCCCTTTAGAATGGTCAGGTCTTTGGCTGAGCATTTATTAATGGTTGATTTCAGCCTTGCATAGAACTGGTCTTTGTCGTCTTCGTGACTGTCGTTGGTGGGTGCGTAGCACTGGATGACATTTATTTGTAATCCCTTCCTTCTTCGTTTAGAAGAATGCTTTGGTGATCCTAGGTCCATGGTCCATGAGGTTCCCATCTTTTACAAGCCTTCCATGCTTCTTGGGACAACATTAGTGCTAATCCTTGTGTGTGGGACGTTTTCTTCCTCGTTGCTGGAGTATAAAAGCACATTTCCTGAAGATAATCGTTGCTGTCCAGCTTGTAACCAATGCGTTTCGCTTATTCCAAGTATCTACAGGTTGTATCTTCTCATTTCTTCAGCTATTTTTATGCTTCTCCCTGTCTCCCACAATGTGCGGACATTCCGTGTACCTATATTAATTGTTGCTCTGGTTGTCAGAAGAGACATCGGCCTCGTGGCTTCCGAAGATACTCGGCTTTCACCGTGAGGCATCATAACAAACCTTCCAACTTCCAGGGCAGAGTAAAAAATGGTTATGAAGATTTTTACTTGTTTGCGTTTTTTAGCAAGGTTGTTGTTTTACGGGATGGGGTTGCTAGCCCCATGCCCAATCCTCCTCCTTTATCCGGGCTTGAAACCGGAAACAACTCTAGGGGGCTCCAGGCAGAGTTTTTAATTTTATTTAGATGTTAAATATGTGATTTGTGTTTTCTATAGTCTATACTGAAGGCTTTGTAACTTAGTTTTATTCGGTTTTTTAGATATATCATACATCATTTAAAGAGGAAATCAACTAAATTTCGTATGTCAAGTGTGTCGTGGTTTTCATCAAGAACTTTCATTAGCTAGATGACCATTGGAAATAAGGGAGAACTGCATAGTTATTTCCTTCTAGTTTGAGACTCTTCCTGTAGTGTTCATCTACGCCTCCGGGGAATAACATCGCTAAACTTTTTAGCCTCTCTGAGAACACAGCTTACAGATCATTCAGTTAGAATTTAATCATTTAAATTCCTAACTACGGTCAATTTATTATATTTCATGACTATTATCTATTGTCATTGGTGATCCCTGTCTAACACGTGTCCAGGACTCAAAGTATTTTTCATTTCAAAAATAGTTTTATTACTGAAACATCAGTTGAGTAATTACAAAGAATTATACATCATTATGCAGATATTTCTCCATAGTTTCAGCTTCAGCATTACTCACCCACGACTCCATTTGTGATTAAACTGAAGAAGCTTTCATGTTGTGCCTGAAGTTCCATTCAAACCGTTAGGTTTCCATCTAATAATTCGTTTTTTGAATTCCATTTTGTTTCACGATGTAACTATTACCTTGTGCTTTTTGACATTTCCTCACACCTTATAAACTTACTAGTCGTTGTGTCTATTTCATAGATTGTATTTTATCTTTTATATTATCCAGTTTTATCGCTAAGATTGTAACCATCTGTTTGTCAGGATAACGTTCACATTATTCTGTACAGAATAATAAGTAGTGTTCGCATAGTTCTTAAATGTTTATACTTCTACGTTCTCTTTTGTTCAGTTTCGTATTTAGAAATATTGTCAGCTAGAAACCAAAAAAATTATCTGATGCACGGATACACCTCAGTTAATTATACCACATTGTTATTTTTCATCTAAATCTAAATGTAAGATGGTAAAGATTTATAGCTCAGGAGGACGGTTTTGGTTATATTACGTTCTGTGAACTAGATGATTTGGTTGTAGAGCTTTCATCGTCATTCTGGACCTTTCATTTGCACTGCAAATTTCTGATGGCAGTGAGCTACGACGTTTTCTCCACTATTAGCTTTTTCTGTTGACCCTGAATTCGACTGGTTGTCTTCGACACTTGTCATTTCTACATATTTATTTTGACTCCCTTTCCTTGTGACCACCTATTCCTAGCATCGTGGTTGTTTACTACTTTACTAATTAGTTGACAAATTGCATCTACTTCAACATGCTTATTGATTGCCGACTGACTTGGGTGCCTAGTTTTTTAAAATTCTCTGGTCTTTGTGTTTCACCTGTCCAAAATCACACCGTTTTCCCATTCAGACGTCTGTTCACAACTGCTAGCTTGTATTGATACAAGAGGAGATATGTCGTGGCGTTTGACGGCTAGTTGGTGTTTGTGTGGACAGAGACAAAGAGACCGACTGTTTTATCCGATGTAGTGTTTACCATAGTTAAGGCAATTTATTTTGTTGGTGGCATTTGATTTATCTTTTGTTATTTTGTCTTTTATTTGCATAGAATTGATTAGAGTGAATTTTTTGCTTTTGCACAACTTTAATCTCAATAATCTGGTTGTAATGTCTAATATGTTTTTCATATGTAAAAGGGTTAACCAATCAATTTCAAAATCGACTGAACAGACTTGCTAGTCGCTTATGAAAATAACTCAGCTCACTGTCATTAAAAGTTTGCATTGATGAAGTCGTCCAAAATGATGATAGGAGCTCCGCAGTTAAGCCATCTAGCTCACAGAACGTAATATAGTCAAAGTATATGTGTTTAGATTATTTTACTAGTATTCCCCTAGTTTATATGTTTAAAATGTTATAGGAGTTGCTTCTTCAACTTCTTCCCTTAGTTTGAAACCAAACCATTTTCTAATAGTCATATCTAAGATATTTCTGAAAACTTGTATATACCTTATACCTTGTTGATCACTTAGCTAACTTCGTTTATAACATGTTGCAATATTTTTCTGTTCGCATTGTATGCAGGTGGATACAGGTGAACAGTCGGCTGCTTTGGGCTTACCATGTGGTAAATATATCGTAAAAGAACCACTGCGTGAAGAATATCTTCCTAGACGTTTTCGATCGATATTAGCCGCCCAAAGGGCCAATGCAGCAGCAGCGGCTGCTGATTCTGATTCCGAAAAAGAAAGTGTCGGGCACCAGAAGCGTGCAGTAGTTGCAATGGAAACAGCTGAAGATGATGAAGTAGACGCAACTTTACGCAGCGATATGACCTCTACAGAAGACTCAGTACAACATTTTGGTGATGTTACCAATTCAAATCAAACTACTGATAACAACTCTCAAAATATAGTATCATTAGGAGAGGAATTAGTAAGTGAGATTGAGGTTTACCAGAATTTTTAAGTTATTATTTTACGGTTCCGTGTATTTTTCATATATTCACGTAACGGGACTAAGCTACGTTTCAATAAACAGGCTTGTTTAATTGGTTAGCTCTGTTGGAACTTACGACCATTTACGCGCTTCCGAAGCCTAACGATCGAAGCATTCACGTTCCGCCAGTTTGATCTTACATTTCAACCCTGCTATACCTTAAGTAGTGTTGTTGAAAACTGCCTCTTTCTCCTGTTTACTTAATTTCGTCATGGATGTGCAACAGTAGCAAACCAGTTCTTAAAGTTGTAATTCTTTATCGACGGATGGTTTGGGCAGGAGGGATGTATTGTATATCCCCTAATCACATCCATGCTGTATATATATATATATATATATATATATATATATATAGTATTAACAATTTTAAGTTTTGCACTAAGCTGTTTTACTTCCATAGTTATTCAGTTAGTGTTGTCATTTTGGATCTCCTAAAATGAAATTTCATAGTGCTGTCATGAAACTGATTATTTTAATTGACGAGTTTGATGTACCAAGCATAACTTCTCTTACTCATTGAGGTTAATTTCACAGATCGCTATTGAATAACATTCTTGCATTTATTTGCTCTTTTGAGGGATTGTTGTTCAACAGCAACTTGTATATTTTAACGAGTTTACGTATTTTTATTGTTCCATCGGAAAGTGTAAACAGTTATATAACATCTATATCCCACTCGTTTCTTCTGTTTTCAAGCATCACTATTATCAACTATTTCTGATGTTGAGTATCAATTTGTTTTTAATATTGCATTTATTTTGTAATCTTCAAATCATTGGACGGTTCCTGGTCCATTTCCTTTCCTCATTAGCTTCTCCTTCCTGATGGAGGTTTGGGTTGTCCAGTACCTGATGAGTGGCTTGCCAGCGGCGCTTTTCTTACAGTTCTAACAGAGAATGGTCAAACTAGTGATTTGGTTATGGAGGCTGCCACCGGTCGCCTGTTTCATCGTCCCACGGGTCATCTAGTTAGTCTAGCCGACTCACAACAAGCAAATCAGTCAGAAGTCGATTTCCAGGGTGATAATTATGAATATGAATCAAATAGTGTAGAACAATCGGCTAGGGTAGTGACAACACCTAGACAACAAGCTTCAGATAAACGTAAAAGTGTCTCATCAAAGTCAAAATCATCAGCGAAGTCTCGAGACCTTCCTGAAGAACCTGAAATTTCCAGTGATGTCTTATCGCAACAAGAACAATTACTTGCTCAACTTGCTGAAAATGGAGATGTCATTGATCTCAACACACTCTTCCCGGGTGTATCTGTGACAGAGGTATCACCTGGTGTATGTTTGGTTACTAAACCAAATGGTGACCGTTTCAATGTAAGTTGACTACATAATAGTGATTCTGGGTTTTGCTGTCTCTCCCCATAGTGTAAGTTGTGTTATGTCTAATAGGTAACGTCATTTGAAAGTAATACTTATGACTTATCTCACTTTCCTCCATGAAAGTGTGACTCAATTTCTTACCAGTACTTTAACTTCCTGTGATTTTTTTGCGTATTATAAGTACATTAATCCAACTATCTATATTATTCAGTCTCATAAATAGCAAGCCAACGATAGTTGATGAACGATCGTGAAGGACTTGAGAAGGTAAGTCGTTCAACAAGAAGAATAAATGGTTTTGACGAAGTAAACTCAGGTTGTTTGGTAAATAGTAAATTATTCTTGTTATCTGGATCATTAATAAACGGATTCCCGTCGCTTACTAGTTTTAGGTAGTCCATGCGAGGTAGATGTTTATACTTTCCTGTAACTGCAGTCTATGTCTGTGTAGTGTTCTAGTTTCCAGACATCACAACCCTATCCACTTAATTGCGTCAATCTAGAACTTGATGAATTGTTCTTTCCATTGTTACAGACTTTGAAACTTCTAAAAAAGTAATGTAATACCAATATGTTTATTAGAGTTATGGCGATACTAAATTGATAGCTAGTCTTAATGTTTCCAAAGGATTGATATATCACCTGAATTACAAAGCTACGTTCATCGCCAAATGTGTCACGCGTATCATACTATTTCTTCATCCCATCTGAAAATCCACCCTAATTTAACCAGACGTAGAAGTCGATTTGGATTTAGTATTTTTTCAAACAGTAAATATATGTGATTATTATTGTTATAAGTGATCATTAAATTCTCGGTTGGTATAAAAACATGTCTAATTTTAACACCCTTTAGGTTGAACATGGCGGCGAAGGTCTAACTTTGGAAACACTTCAGGCCATCTTGCAAATGGATGCATAATTCATATGCGCTAAAGTTTTGGAATATTTAGTCTTTTGTATATAGACAATCAGTCTGTTTTTGATTCACCGAAACTTGATAATCATTCTCACCGATAAACCTATTTGTTATTCATAAATATTTATTATGTATACTTACATTTATGTGTATTTAAACTAATATCCTTTTTATTATATGTACAAAAGATTACTCAAACCTTCCTGTTTGCATTAGTGGATGAGATAATCTGTTCGTTGTTCGAAGCTTTTTACTTCGAACTCACATTTGTGTGTAGAAGTACGGTTCTATGTGCTATTCGTAATAAATAATGGCAGCCTATCATTTCATTACATTTATTTGATGGCGACATGTTAGTGAGTGCTTTTTGCGTACTTATCAGTATATGCAACAGTCGTCGATTTGTCATTTGTATAGGAGATGCATGTTCGACAGCAACTATCAAATTTCCTTGCATCCTCTTCTGGGAAGTTTAGATGCAGCTGACAAAACTCTGGTGTCACGCAATTCAGTGCAATTAATGAACATGCGGGATTTTAACATGAGTATCTAGCAGAAAAATAAAAGTATGAAAGTGGAGATTCTATCAACAGTTGTCAGTCTCTGTCGCGTAACAGCACCATTGATCATCTGTATAATTTGGTCTAATTCGGTAGCGTTCATTACAGCAGCCATGGAAAGTTATTGACCGTCTCGTCTGACATCCATAAAAAATATTAGAAATATCATAAAATGTGGTAACGGTTTTGTTTTATTTGGTTTTGCCGCTGTCTATATGTGTAATAGTTGTATGAATTATTTCCAGTGGCGCAAGTGTTGCCTAGGCAGTTTAACTGTCTGTTCTGGTTGGTTTGTGCATGCATAATTATCTAAAGACTAGTAGTGACAGTATGCTAGTTCGAAGGACCTGGTCTACGATCCTTAGTATTATTGAGCTGATAGCAGTTAATTCTTAACGATCCTAGAAAGTGCCTACCCAAACAACCAACTTTGGGGAGGTATGTGGACGATTTGGGTAGGCGTTCCCTTGGCCCCAGAGCTGCGAAAGCTACTGACCAATAACCTATTATAACCAATCGCGGGCAACATACCCTTAAGCAGGAGAAGGCTTGTTCCTCGTTGCAGTTATTGATTTTCTTTGGAGGGAGTTGCTATTTTTAACGGGTGTTTAAAATATTACTGAACCCTGTACACATCGAGAGGTAACTATGAGCAGGCAGACAGTTTCACGTAATTGTGGACGGAATAGGAGGGTCTTCCGATTCTAGTAGCAATGGGTTACCAACACCAGATACAAACCTAGTTATATGAAGAATGTTTGGATATATAGCCAGCAGTAGAGTTTGGTCTGAGTCATTAGAAATAAGCCAGGTTTTCTCTGTATGAGCTGTTCCGTTTGTTAGGGACTTCCAGGATTTGGCTGTTCTTAATGAGAAGCCTACTGTCTAACCTGCTATATTACACCCTTGGTTTCCAGGTATTCCCTTCGAGGTGTGTGCTTTATTTCACTTTAAGTGGGTACCCGGAACTAATTAAGATAGCTATTGAGCCTTCTTTAAAATACCTGTGTTCTACAGGGTACATGTTTAGTGTTAACAGCAGCCATGGAAAGTTATTGACCGTCTCGTCTGACATCCATAAAAAATATTAGAAATATCATAAAATGTGGTAACGGTTTTGTTTTATTTGGTTTTGCCGCTGTCTATATGTGTAATAGTTGTATGAATTATTTCCAGTGGCGCAAGTGTTGCCTAGGCAGTTTAACTGTCTGTTCTGGTTGGTTTGTGCATGCATAATTATCTAAAGACTAGTAGTGACAGTATGCTAGTTCGAAGGACCTGGTCTACGATCCTTAGTATTATTGAGCTGATAGCAGTTAATTCTTAACGATCCTAGAAAGTGCCTACCCAAACAACCAACTTTGGGGAGGTATGTGGACGATTTGGGTAGGCGTTCCCTTGGCCCCAGAGCTGCGAAAGCTACTGACCAATAACCTATTATAACCAATCGCGGGCAACATACCCTTAAGCAGGAGAAGGCTTGTTCCTCGTTGCAGTTATTGATTTTCTTTGGAGGGAGTTGCTATTTTTAACGGGTGTTTAAAATATTACTGAACCCTGTACACATCGAGAGGTAACTATGAGCAGGCAGACAGTTTCACGTAATTGTGGACGGAATAGGAGGGTCTTCCGATTCTAGTAGCAATGGGTTACCAACACCAGATACAAACCTAGTTATATGAAGAATGTTTGGATATATAGCCAGCAGTAGAGTTTGGTCTGAGTCATTAGAAATAAGCCAGGTTTTCTCTGTATGAGCTGTTCCGTTTGTTAGGGACTTCCAGGATTTGGCTGTTCTTAATGAGAAGCCTACTGTCTAACCTGCTATATTACACCCTTGGTTTCCAGGTATTCCCTTCGAGGTGTGTGCTTTATTTCACTTTAAGTGGGTACCCGGAACTAATTAAGATAGCTATTGAGCCTTCTTTAAAATACCTGTGTTCTACAGGGTACATGTTTAGTGTTAACAGCAGCCAACTTATAAGCCCAAATTTGAGAACGCGTCATATATTGCCCTGTAGTTCCAGCTTATCCGCCTGGTTGCCGACTTCCCTCCAGAGTTTAACATCGTTAGTAGTAGTTCGGGAGATACTTGTTGAGGTAGGTCAGTTATGTAGATCAGAGGGAGGAGTGATTCCTGGGGAATGTAACTGTGATATCCTACAGTCCACCCTACTATGACCTGCTGTCCATCTAAATAATACTTAAGCCAAATTAATAGTGGAGGCTTAGTGCCCATTTGTACAACTTTGTGGATGGAACTGTTATGACTAAAAGAAAATCCGATTGGTTTTGCAGGACGCTTATTGAGGTGTGCCTAGTTTATAATGCGCGTTCGCCCCATGCCCACTCACTCGCAAGCCGGAGATAGAAAAACAAGCTGATAGACAAACCAGACAGAATCGGAATTGGAATCATATTCGTATTATATTTCACACATTCCTTTATACATACAAAATAATTGTAGTGATTATTTGTCAACTTGAGACTATCAACATTTATAATAACCCAATTAAATGTTGTCAAGTGTGTTCACATACGAGTGGTGGAAGTCTACAAATCATGCATCCAAAAAATCAATACAATTTGATAAAATGAACTATTATATATCTAGGGATTTCGAATCCCTAACTCCGATCCTAATTCTGATTCTGTCTGGTTGGTCTATTGTCTTATTTTTCTATCTCCGGCTTGGGACCGAGTAGGCAACGCGCATTTATCGACTACGCACACTTCAATAAGCGTCCCGCTCAACCGATTAATTTTCTTTGCGTCATAACAGTTTGGCGACAGATGTGAAAATCTTTGAACCAATCAAGCTTGGCATCTGCAGCCAAACCAAGATTATTCAGTTATTGGTCGAAAAATCGAATCACATCAAGGACTAATCAAAACTTCGAGTTCTTATCATTGACCTCGCATCACATTGGCCATTAGCCGAGTCAGTATTGTCAGCATGTCAACTCAATGTGAACGCGCAAACTTACTGATTTATGAGCTTCTCGTTGTAAACAGCAGTTGATTAAGCTACAGCTGCAGCAAACTGGTATCTAGGTCAGCAGCATCAGGCTACCGGTAGTAGACAAAGCAATACCTAAGCCCACAAACGTAAATTGGTCATATACCGGGTTCACTTCAGGCTGTTTGATAGCTCTCATAGTAGTGTTCAAAAAGGATTTTTACTGCACATTGACATCGTAGTTAGGGCAGGCTTCTCAGTCTATCTTTTTGAGAACATTCAGTAACCAAACCATGCTTTAGCGTATTTTTTTGTTATCAACAGGTCATCCGAGTTCCTGAAGGAACTTAAATAGATAAGTTGTCCACCAAAAATTATTTCCGACGAGTTTTTATATTATACTCCCTAATTAATCCCGATTCTCTTACAATCAGAAAGAATCGGGTTTCAGTCGAATCGTCCCATTTACTGTATTTATAGCCTGTGAAGTTGGTATTTGCGAGATTGAAGCCCCTTAAGATTAATGTATGAGCTTACCCTAATTCGTGAAAGTAACTTGTCACCTCCAGCATCCAGTTATTGTACCGGGTGCCAGTAGCAGGGTTTTTGTAACTAACGCCAGCTGGGCATCTTGTGGTTATCTCACTCAGATGGTGATTGCTTGCCTCAGTCGATCTGCATAATTCGTCCATCTTGCATGAGTGTTATCCTGATTTATAGGCACCCGGATATGCGCGTTAGGAGATAATCTATCAGTGTGACGACTAGTTTCATTAAATTCTTATAGTGCTAAATTCCGTCATCATAAGATTTGTCTAGATGTAGTTTGGTTTCATTTGAAAGTTGAAGTCTGTTTTTTTCGAGTGTGGCTGCTGCCAATTGTGACGTCGGGAATGTAATACATTGCAGCAAGTGTTTCGCATCCCCACCCATTTTTTGCAGCTAAGCAACCTGTCGCTTAAAGGTACATAATCGCCTCAACGATAGTTTTAGAGACTTCCTTTGACAAACGCAGTAAGATATACCATAGGAATCTGAGCTTTCGGGCATTTATTGGGTGAAGTTTTTTTCTCTGAAAAATGATCCACGGGTTTCTTCCAGGCAGTTTCTTTTCAGACTGCAGTCCAAATATGGAATATCTAGCAGTATTTGTAAATCCTCCTCAAACTCTAGTGTGTTGCTTGCTAGTAAGATGTCTTTTACTTCCCCAGCGCTGGCAGTTAAAGACTATGAATTCTTGGTTGATTGGAGAGAGTAGAATTCTTGAAAACCTTATCACTACCGACGGGCCAATCTTCAAAAGCTTGAATTTACGACTTGTTGCCTCATAGTGATCTATCTTTTTTGTCTTGAAGCCTTAAATGCTTTTAAACCACTATTAGTTGATACCTACGTTACCTTTAAGCTCACAATGTTATTACAAAATCTACCAAAGTTGAATGAATTAGAAGAAGCTATATAGTTTATGGAAAAGTCACGATATATTTTTATGATTTCCGTGTTCAACTCACACACTATATTATATAGCAGTGTAAATTAAAAAGTGAATATCCTAAGCTGCATTATCGTTGCGTTGATTGTGTTCGCACACTTGGTCACAAAAATTAAAACATAGGCACTGATCAAATGGGTGTAAATTAGAGCGAGTGTAAATCGCATTATTAGAAATGAATCTTCGTAAGACAAAGTTTACTGGTTGCATATCAATGTTTGAGACTATATATCAACCCAACAAAATTGTTATACTAATATTCAGGGTGTCACATAATAGTCCAGTGTTAAAGCCACATGATAAATGTGTCCTAGTTTTAACTACGATTAAAGCTTGGTACTGACATGTCAATCGATAAGCATGACCATTACCAATGTTTTAATTTCATTATTTCATAAATAACCTTCAAGATCAATATCTGACGATCAGCTATGATTTAAACGAAATTTAACCTGTTATGACGCGAAGAAAGGAAAGGAGGAGGGGATGATTTGGTTGGTTGACGCGAACACCAATCAGATGCATCCCTAGTTGAGAATGTGCGATTGACCTAAGCCGACTAACCCTTCCAGGCTGACAATAAGACAACCAGAATTGAGAACAGGAAGACAGAGACAGCGAGAAGTGAGAACCAAGAACATATTATATTTTAATCATGTCTTTATATATACATAGATTCAGACTACACAGTAAACCAGTCAAGAATCTAACATTTGTACAGAACAAAGGGAAGAGTGGCGGTGAATGTTACAACTTGTACAGAATTAAGTAAGCATAGATCATAGTAAATAAACAATATACTAGGAGCATATATGCAAAACGCGAGAACCGGGCAATAGTAACGTAACAGTCATAGAAATGAAATGTTAACACTGTCCACAGTTATAATAATTGAAATAATGTTCTAAAGCACAGTTCCCGAAGATAGCCAATCTTCACTAGGTGCCCGGCATATCATGACCCTAATTATTTCGTGTAAAATATTTTATGCGTAAATGTGTTATTTCGTCAAGAAGTAGCGTGTTTTGCCTATAAGTTTTTCTGCATAATGACTTTCCTTCATTAGAGACTTTTGAACCTAGACTGATCACTGGTCTAGAAATAACAATCGTTGCACAGGTTTATTGGAATTATAGAGTGACTAAGTTTTTTGGTGTGTTTCTCAAAGACTCGTCTGTCAGAAAAGCTGAATAATGGTGCCACTGTTTGTTGCTTCGTTAAATAGAGTTCCTTCAGCCATTTCTTTGCAGCCATTGGTTCTAGAACAAAAAGCGATCGTTCGTGTTTCAGTTAGAGTCAACATTATTCAAAAGTACGTTTCTAATTATTTTGTATATTTGTTGTAATATTCTAGATTATTATTAATGCCATCATTATATGCGTTATACATTTGTATATATACATATATACATATATATATATGTATATATATACATATATATACATTTGTATGTACATTTGTGTATTCCTACGACATGAACTGCAATAATTAATCGTTTTCCGACGACTTGTTATTATTCCATCTGGTTGTGAGGAGAATACTCAAAGTCGATACTCAGTTAAACTCAGGAGCTTGATTGGTGAGAGAATTGTAATAGTATTCTAAACTCCAATAATTGCTCAATCGTCATTAATCAAGCGGCTGATTTGAGACACTATCGTTAGCAAAATATTTTCTCTAAAATCTCGTCGCAAAGGAGAATTTGTTGAATTCTACCGTTCATAGATTATTTAGTCTGCAGTCAACGTGCACAAATATAAGTGTTGTTAATATTTTGCAGTAGTTAATAAATAACAAATATTATACTACGCTGTAAATGCTAAATAGCAGTGACAAATCTATCCACTCATGGTCATAAAGATTTAATATACCCGATAATCGGACTCAGATGACTTATAACGTGTTCCTTTCCTATTATAGTACGCTAAATTATATCCCCTGAATTTGATATGTACTGCTGTTCCGAATGTCTACATCTCCGGTTTAATTCACAGAGTTCTGATTCTGCTCTGGATACCACATCCACGGTTTATTTTAAGTAAAATACCGTCTTGTAGCTGCGAATCGCAACGCTTACCAAATAAATCATGTTTATATAAACGCTTCTGTTTTATCGATTAACTGCGAGAGAGGACTATATAGCAGACTAGGTAAGGAAATAATATTCATTCACTCCAACAAAGTATATAATACTATCTTAAATTGGTATTAAAAGAAATTTCAAACCTTGGGATGACCACATTATTTCAAATCGGTATGTCGATTTTATTCCAACACATCCATCCAGTGCTAAAATGTTTCTAGCTTCAAATCTGTTCTAAAAAGCCAACAAACACTGTATTCTGCTTCTCAATAAGTTATCAGTGAATATTATAAAAATGTGCGGAAAAGAAATGACCCATCGTTGAGTAATACGAGATCCAATCAAATATCATGTATAGGCACCATCTCTTTGCTCTATCCTTATGATGCAATAAAAGAATTTCGAAGGGTTCCAATACAACGTGAAATTCAAAAATCCTACAGAACTACCAACACTTTCGAGGTACGTTGATTAGAGCAAATACAATAACTTTTTCACTCGTACATAGAATTGTGTCTACAGTCTAGGTTGTGTTGATTTTGGTGCCTTCCACATTAGTGAGTCGTCTCGAAAAATCAAGAACATGAGATATACACTAATCAACTTTCTAATAATCCTGTCGAACTGGTAAAATTGAAAATGAAATCAACACTAGTATTACTTGCTACTCATCATAGCCATAAAATCGATAATAAAAATATCTAAACCATTTAAAAATGCTTTTCCAATCATAAAAAAGACAAACAGCTGAAGCGCATCACATATTATTACACCCAAGTACGCTTAACAAAAGTGAGGGCCTTTCTATTCGTGCAACATTGACCTTGTATCCAAGTGATTATATTTAAAATGCATCGAACTTCATTCATGTTTGCGCACACATAGTTTACTTTTGTCTCACACATTTTTTCACCCATTCACTTTACACTAGCTTATACAATTAGTCTCACTTTAAATTATCTTGATCAGAATAACTTGACTTGACATGATCAGACGCTTTATTGTACTTTTTGATCTTGTATTGATTCACTTCGATTATTCATTTACTCTATAAAGAATCCGCCTGCACTAGGCGACAAAACTTCAAAAAATTTTATTCCTATTCATTGGAATATTACAAGTATATGTGACTCAGATTTTACAAACTAATTCACGGTTAGATATATAACCTTGTATGTTGATGATAATGGAGAGTGCGCACTAACGGCTCTCCTTACGATACAATACTAGACCCTTTTCTGTTTCTTTGCTATATTAATGAGATACCATAACAACTGAAGTAAATGACACCCATTTTCTGATGAAGCAAAGACTTGGAGAGCAACAGATATTGATACCGACCAGTTTCATCTTCAAGCGGATATGTACGATATAGTTCGGTAGTCACAGCGTTGAGGATTGGTGGTTGTTATCAGTAAGAAAGCGCCATTAACGATCTACCAAGTTAGTGCTCTCCAATAATACACCACTTGAACTAGTAGGAGAACAAAATAACTTGGAATAAACGACGCCACAATTTGGATGCCAATACACCCTAAAGATTCTATAGTTACTTTAAAAAGCACTCAAATAATTTGGCGAGGGTGTTCCGTGTTCTGCGTCTTGCGGGCGTCGGCCTTTGCTTTTGATATTGCATACAGGCAACAAGTTTATATTTTAAGGGCAACAGGGGAACTCAATGAATATGTGCAAAAATAGCAACAGGTCTTCAAAGTCTCGTTAATGGCGAGCAAATAAAACTTCTAATTCTTTTCTCATTATTGCAGAACAGGAAGTGGCTTTAAATTAGTATTCTGTATCTTATATTATGATGCAAATACTTAAATTTATATCGTACTTACTTTCTACCTCTGAAGCAAGTAATCTCAAAGGCAACCACAAAAGCTTCAGAAACTGTCACAAAACAAAACTATGGTAGGGTTCTGTTTTCCTCTCACCGGATTGTAAATAACAAGAACGCAATGGCTGAACAGACAGAATCGGCCATATTGCTGAAAGGTTTCACAGAGATACTGGATCGTCCGCTAAGAAAATACCTCATGGATTAGTACAAGTGACTACATCTACCATCCGTATGAAGAATACCCAAGATATGACCAATTTTTATACTTTAATTTTGCAGAGCATCGTTAACGATTAGGATCGCGAATAATACTACCACATACAACATAGATGAATGAGGAGAATGATACATTTTGTTATAAACACGACGAAACGTATCTATCACAGCTATGCAAGATGTCTATATGGAGAGTTGCCATTTATGTTTTGCCCCATCGTTCCTGATGATGATTAGTGACCGGCTGCCCTCAACCAGTAATATCTACTAATATAACAATGGTCGGCACCAACAATAAGTTCCTACGTAATTATTCGCTCATATCAGAATACCAACCCTTCTTCCATTTCCAGACAACCTGAAGAATGCATATGTGCCTGAGTAGAAGTGTTCTACACGCCCTTAGCTACTAAGTGAGACAAAAACTTTCATCACCAACGTAAAACAGGTTTTACGCTCTGGTTTATCGTTTCAGTATATGTACAATAAAAGCACGTGAGACTAACACAATAAAATAGAAATTACGATTTTTGACTTATATATTAATGAAACTTCAAATACATTTGAGTGAGGTGTGACTCGATGTAAAAATAGAAAGCATAGACTAAGCACATTACTAATTCGTGTTTCTGGGAGCCACATATTTTTATTAACACGAAGATTTTGACTTGCCAGATGCTTTCGTGGCTTTGCCGCAGTTAGTGGCCGTTATTTGTTGCGTAACAACTTCTCCTAAGTATAGGTACGGTGGTGGTTTGTTGAAAAAGCTTTGACGATGAATTGGTTGCTTTAAGTGTATTCCGATTTCAAGCGGTGGATGATAATATTGTTTCCATGGCCATTTTGTCGATTGCTTAGTATGTAAATTCTTGTTCCACATGATTCTTCGGTCTTTTATTGGTTTTGTGTGGTCGTGTGGAGGATTACGGTACGCAAAGACATGTGTAATATTTTTTAAAGCAGGTTGTATGAAAACGACTTTCTATTGTGATTAGACGCAAACTAAGTTGAACGGGTGCATGGCATTTGCAGGCTGGCTCACACAGGTGGAATCTTTGTCCGACAGACCAGGTTTACTGCATCATATCAACCTTCTACCTTTAACTCACAACAAATTTTCTTGGAGGCTAATGGGCGAACACCTTTCTATTAGAAATGTTTCTTCCAGTAATGATGGAGCCTTCATAATGAGCTGCTGAATCACGCATGGTAGGAAGTTGTTTGAGAGTGCATAGTGCCGAAACGTTTAATCATACAGCGAACAAATTCACATTAAGCTTGACGTTCACAGTCTGTTGTAATAGTAAGTGAGCCACTAAAACTAGCAACAACTCGTTTAACGAAAGCCCGGGCTGCAGCGTCAGCCACTATCTTTTTTATTTTCCCAGGTTTGTTGGTTGTTTCTTTCTGGATAACTTTTCTCTAAGGATGATCTGCGTCCTTGGATGTGTTGTAAATGGGTAAAATAAAAGTGAAAAACCATCATGGAAGACAAGTAAACTGACTTCCTACTGGTATTGCAATCAATTGTCAGTTATACACTCGTGCCACGTGAGGATAATCGTGTCAACTAATCACTGGTAATGTTGTTTTTCCTAGCCTCAAAGTTACCAAAATATTTTTACATTTACGACAATAATATCATCGTTTTATCTCTTCAAGGTTTGATAAAATTCTTATTTTGTCATATTGTTATCATTATCCCCGTTGTTCCCATTTTTACATTATGTTGGCATTCATTCATAAAAAAATTAATTTCCTTCACATGCACTTGACTCTAAAATTTCACATGTCAGTATATTAACATTAAAAGTACTTACATTATATTAAAGCATATTCATGATTGTTCTGTTAAAATCCTTTTATATTTTGCAGTCAAATTTAGATATTTAGTTTATTTCCTATAATCTAGGTAGAGGCTAGTATGGTAAGCGTTACTACCTGTAGATATAATAGAGATTTTAGTGATTGTACATCTATTTTACTGTCTGCATGTTATAGCATAGTTAAACATAAGCTGGAATTGTTCTGTTCCTTGCTATGTTTGATTGGTATATGGGGCTACGACTATTCTAAATAAAATAATGCATGACATGCCAAAAGTATTGAAATTTCAATTCTATGAAAGTAGAGCTAGATTGCTTTGATGACCAACCTACATTTCATTGGAAATTCTTTTGACAATTCGAGGTTTACGTCGAGTTTAAAGTAATGGGTAATGAGCCGTCCCTTTCAAGTATAGTGAAGAAGAAGCAGTGCACCATAAAAAATAAAGTACAGTAATGAAGATTCACTTAAAAACCTCTATGTAAACTAAAATTCGATAAATGTTACAAGTAAACCAAAAAGATGTATAATTGGGTATATTACAAGTGTAAAATGTATTGGAATTACACCTGGTAGACAATAAAATAAAACTGTCCTGAGAACTAAAGCAGGGGAATTTCCGAACACAAATGATTGATTGTACCTGCAAATCATATCGACCTCCTTCGATAGAAATCTCAAAAAGTTAGTCTTACTAAAAGGCTTATTTTCAAAGCTATAACACGTGTAAGATCAACGAGTGGTGATAACATTGTTAAAGAAGCCCAACTCCGAAAGGGAGACAACGATCCCCAACGTGGCCTATGAAAAACATCACCAAATATGCAGACAAGGACCACTAGATAAAGTAAAAACAAATTACTTTTTACTTCTTTTACAAGTACCATGAACAGCCCTCATGGGGAAAGTTTTAAGCCCGGAATTCATGGACTTCCTAATCATTCGGCAAAAAATCATCCTGAAGACGAGGTGTTATGCACAAAGCTCACCCAACTTCGGCGGAACTAAACAGACTCAGCATCAGTAGCATAGAACATGGTTCTCATGTCGCTCCTATCCTTCATTTTTATGAACGACCTGCCAGATAAAATAAGCTTAAGAATTTAAACGCATGCTAGTTATGCAAAATATGGAGAGCTGTGTGAAGTGAGGATGATGCTAAAAATCCCAAAAATAATTTTACAACGATAGAGTGGTTGGCTGGACCGAATGTTATGTAAATCTACTCCCCGTAACGTGAAACTACGAATATCCAGTCTCGAAACAGCACACTATGTGCATCCCCCAAACAGAGCTTGAGGAACTTAGTTATAGTATTTGTAGTCTCGCTAGACACATAGTAAACTCATGAGAGCAATGCAAAGTAATAAAGATAAAAATACTATTTGTGCGTAAATTCTTAAATAAATTAGTAAATAACAAAAATAGTAATTAAGACTACAGTAACTTATACTTCATACATAAATCATAGTACCTTTTGAAATAAATCACCAGCTGTTTCAGCAGCACCTAGATGAGAAGGCTAAAGAATCAATTTGCTAGTTACAACGATATTGGATATTGAAACAGTGTAATTCAGGCTTATTGAGCACGTCAATCTGGCGGGGATATAAGATGCCAGAACTAAGTAGAGCGGATAAATTAGCTGCCGCTCAAAAACGAGTAAGTTGACTCACAAAGTGTTCAGTTGACTTAAAAACATTGTTGTCCATTAGTTGTTTACAACGATGGCACTTTTTTCACTCCTTAAAATGAATTAGTCCCTAATTGTTGTTCTCAAAATTCCACAGCATTGCGTCATAATTATCTCGTCTTTATTTAGATGTTAAGTTTCGGCATTGAGCGTTCTTGTAGTAGTCAGATTGTCGGTCTAAATTTACATCGGCGGCTCATGGTAGACTAAGCAAGCAAGTGAATGCTTCCTCTTATGGTTTCACTAAAGGTTATGCAGTCCGGCTTGTAGACAAAACCCGCTGGACAACACCAAAGACCCAACATAAAGATACAGAGTTAGCTGTTACATAGTACAGGAACTTTCCAATGTGATAATTTTAAAAACACCAATTAGGCTTGCACAACTTACTCTTTCGACACTTGATCAAGATATAGGACTAAGTCTGCAGTTTTGCAGTACTAAGCTGTACCATGAGTAAAATAGAGCCAGGTTGCCTTTCTATAATTTACAACCTCAGTCATCTGCGAATCCGTCATTACCCGAATGGCGTTCATTTTTACCTTTACTTGGACGTCTTAATTACGAAACTCCCTATAATGTCACTGTTTTGTCTTCACGTTCATGAAATCAGAAGAGTCTAGATTATGAAGTCTTGCTTTACCCGATGTGATTTGTCTTGTAACCTTAGTCATGGCATCCATCGGCGTTTGAAATTTTGCTCGTTGATAATCCCACAAATTGATGTTATTCTACTCATTTTTAAATCTAATTCTTCTAATAGCTCAAGGAATTTCAAGCGGCTAGAGCCAACAAACAATCAGGTGACAATTGTGTCAGTCAGGATTATGGTTTATTTGTTCCAGTAGATGACAGATATCAAGTAAGGAATGGAAGATTTTAATTCAGTTCTTTATATGATACTAGAAATAAATTTTGAAAAAGCCTTAAACTTCTGTCCTGTATGTCTAGGTAATACTAATAAATTTTTGAAAATTCTACTGCCCTTTACAAATTTAAACCAATCTATTCATTGGTCTAGTTGATCTCACTATGTTGATATTTACAAATACTTGACTAAGTTAGCTATCATTTCAAAGATGAGTTACAGTCAAGACAGTTTAAAGAATGAGTAGTTCACTACGATGTGCAAATTATATCTGTGTCATTCTGGAGATTATTAAATGCCAAAGGGAACAGTGGTTCAGAACATGCCATTTTTAGTGAATGTCAAATGGCTTTTTCTTTCTTACGTAGGGTTGGTTTATATCAGCTTGTCTCAATATCCTATTACTTAAGTTAATTTATCTATTCTTGTTCGTCTATAAGTAACCGGATATGAAAATCTTACAAGGCCTACATCATGGATTTTAGTTTAATATCTTGTCGATGTTATCTAATCTATTTGTGATAATCAATAAAGTATAGTTCAATCAACTGAAATGCTTGTACAGTAAATCTCATTCTTACATGCAAATAAAACAACGGCGCATTAAGCATGTTTTTTCCAAAATATTAAATATTTTTACGAGTAGTCTTTAACTGTAAATAATCTGACAGTATTGAAATATATATGATCGTTAGTCAATGAAACGCTATAACTAATGCATATTACAGTGGAGAATCACCTAGTAAGGTCACTTGCTAGAGAAATGTCAACTTGGACGTTAGAAGTAGTTTATGCAGCCAACTACGACATTAGTGTTTTCTTGCAAGTTCTTACAAATTTCATCTAGATTAAGCTATAAGTTGTGGCTTCAGATTGTTGGTTTTTAGTTGCTCTAATATTTTGTTGACACGGCAAACTCGATTACATTTGCAATACCAACTTTTCACGTCATTTTAGATTAGCCGATAGTATTATGAGCCTGTTTCATTTTCAGTCAGTTTTTATCCACGTAGAAATGACCTTTAGAATCTAACTGATTTTAACCTGAATATGGTTGTAAATAGAACCATGTTGTGATGCTGATGGAGTGTGACGATTCAGACTGGCGCGCATATGCTAGGTTTTATGTTGTATATGTGACTAAAGTGATAGTTGTCGGTAAGTAATACGTGCATTTATTAGATTAGTCAAGTGATTTAACGTTTATTGCGTAGAAAAAATGTTTACTTACCTTGTATCGAGTCACCCTGGTTGTTATTTTGTAGAAAAACTGCTGTAAACATGGAATATGTATGTACATATATGTTACGTTAAAATCGTTTGTACTATCTCTTAATTTTCCCGTTTTTTTTCTAGTTCAATTACTTATCACAACATGACAATAATCATTGCATGTAAGTATTTTCCAGGATTCATTTATTTACCTATGGGATTTTTAGCTAGTTGAGTAAGACATGAGAATGAAATGCGTGTGTTACGCGGTAAGGAACATAAGATTTGCTCTGACAATTTAATCTCTATCTGCTAATTTGGGTATGACAACTTGAACTGATGTACACATGTACAAAGTACTACGTTGTAATTGGCTGACTGACTGACTAATGAACATAAGTAGACTTTTCTATTACTAAAATTTGTAATACTCGATACCTCCATTTATCAGCTTACTGCACAGTAGGTTACGTAATGATTATTACTTATTGGAAGTAGACTGAATGGGATATGGATATGAAAACGAATCCACATTTAGCTTGTCTCTAGCTAGAGAGAATGTAAACTACATTGTCTTTCATGTATATAGTCTGGCATGTACAGATCATACAACCTATTCATGCTGTGCTATGCACTCATCATGCATTTGTCATAGTCGTTTAAAAACATTTCGTTTCCCGCGTGCTTGGCCTTGAATCACTCTCTATTTGATTCAGTGATACTACATGGTTTCCCCGATCGATTTAGGTGAGGTGGGATTCAAACCTATTACTCAATGGCTGAGTCGAACTCCTTGACCTTTGAGCCACTTTTACGTGATTAAAATAGTTACTGTTATATCCGCTTACTAACTGTTTCTTTGTATGTGCATATTCGGTTTTCCAGATTACCAGTCGATAATAGCAAGCTTACCCTAAAGCAACCACCACAACAATGTCAAGAGGAACACCAACAAGGATCTAATTATTTGCGAAGTACGAATGTAGATGAGCATCATGGAAATACATTAGTGCATCAGCCACAATCAGATTCATTGCCAGCGAGTATCCTAGCGGCACAGAATAATGATGCAAATATTTCACTTGCTAGTTACTTCAATAGTTCTACTTCCCACTTCTACTGTCCTCCACAACTTCAATCTCTTCAAAGTAGTGATAACAATAATGGTAGTAATTTTATCTCTCGTAATGAGAATGGTCAGAGTGTTGCGTTAAATGGTGTAATAGTTCATTCAAATCTCAACGATAAACATCACGTTTCCGTATCCTCTTCCCCTGTGTCATCGTTATCATCTGCATTGCTAAGACCCAGTAGGAATACAAATCAAACGGTGCAAATACTTGACAGTATGGACTACTTCAACTATTTTATGGATAATACTGACGAAAATAGTGACATATCTGATATGAGTGAGTTTATTGGTCAGTGAGATGAACTAAGTGCTTTTAATTTTACTGTTTATCCATCCTATTGTCATTCTTCTTTACTCCCTCTCGTTTTAGATCTCATTACTGCCGAGCCTACTGTTGTTAGTAGTGTCGATTGTCCCACTGAAGTAAATAATAAGGATATACCTAATGGACAGTTATCTTATCCACAATCTGAAGTTGTCGTCGAAGATGAGTTAGAGGAAGTAATCAGCAATATGTAAGTTCGCGTTTTTCTTTTCTGGTAGCTGTCGTTTATAGAACCTTGGAAACTGGTTTTCTAATCGCCAAAGTGAGACGCTGTTAGGCCTGATTCCTACTTTTTGATCGTGGTGGTCAGGTTTGTATATCATAACTCAATCTACCTATATTGGCTGGAATACTCATTCCTTTAAATCCTACCATATTAGACAGATCATCCTGATTAAATTCAGAAAACTTAAGGTCAGAGGGTGAAGTCGTATTGCTGAGTGTACTGTGTTGTGACGGTGTTAGTTTGTCTCTTTTACATAATTGACATTTGAAGCATTTCTGCTGTGCAAAGGAATCAGGGATAGGTGTTAAAAGTGATTAGCCCAAAAATAGTACACCTCACCTTTCCAACGGTATTTCCGTCCCCGTTAGTAAGGCCCTAAAAGTACGAAGTCAAACATTAGGGAGTTATCATTCAACGGTCGTACATAAGAGACTTTAAGCAATTATTCCACAGTCACCTTGCTCAAACTCTCGGGTCAGCAAGACCAAGAAATACTTTTGGAGTTCAGGGAACTAAGAAGTGATAAACGTCCCTTACCTCCGACAGCACTAGATCCCTTGCTCTGCATTTTCTGATGGGCTTAGTTGCGTTACATTGTTCGACAGACTTCCTTTTCTTGTGTTATAGAGTTAGAGGCGGCCAAACTAAAACATGGCGTCAGTCCATGAAGTCACTGACAATTAGTTTGAGTTCCAGTTGTTTTTTAGTTGTAAAAATGTTGCTCTCGCCTTTCCAATCCGTGCCTTCACATCTACATCAGACGCTCCTTGTTTATCGGATGTGCTACCCAAGTATGGAAAGATTTCTACATCTTCCAAAATTTCTCCGTCATGTGTAATTAGGTTAGTGTTCATTGTTTTGCATCGGAGGATCTTGCTTTTCCCTTTGTGTATGTTGAGGCCTACTGCTGTCGAGGCTACTTCTACACTCTCCATATTCACCTGCATTTGCTGCTGTGTGGGACAGAAGAACTGGATCATCTGCAAAGTCCAAGTCATCTCATTGAATCCATATTGTCCACTGTATTCCTAGATTGCAGTTTTCATGATCCAGTCGACCACCAACAGATAGAGGAAGGGCGAGAGTAAGCAGCCTTGTCTGACACCGGTCTTTACTTCGAATGAATCTGTGAGCTGATCTTCATGCACGATTTTACAGTGTAGTCCGTCGTAAGGATTCCGTATGATATTAACTATCTTTTTGGGTACACTATACTGTCGAAGAAGGCTTCACAATGTTCTCCTATCCACGCCTTCGAATGGTTTGTCGTAGTCGAGGTGGTTGATGTAAAGTGGTGATTTCCATTTAACTGATTTTTCAACAATGAACCGTAGAGTCGCGATTTAGTCGGTACACGATCAGTCCTTACGGAATCTGGCCTGTTGATCTCGAAGTTAGGCATAGACTGAATCTTTCATTCGGTTCAAGTTGAAGATACTACAGCAATTTAAAGCGATGGAGAGCAGCGAAAATGGACGGATTAACGTTAAGTTCTTATTAGTTGTGTTTGGTACTCAGAACTTCGTATTTAGTATTTCGACTTGGCACCACGAAATAATCCAGTGAAAACTCAGTAGTAGTAGTTGTTGTAGTATTGAATTAACCAGTAATAGAATCACAAGCAGTCAGTAATTAGTACTCATCAACCTGGGGGGTTACCAACCGAGTAGTCAAGGTAATAGAATATATATATATACAGTGTCCTAAGTACAGATATGCATAAAGGGTTGGGAATAAGACAACTAACCACAAGTAACGAATATTACACTAAAATAAAGGTAACAAAGGAGATTAGTAGGTAGACACACAGTCACATATAAGAAGAGATATATGAATTGCAACACGTAACACGTTTATAGAAACCTAAAGTGGTGGTGTTAATCTTTCGGTGCCATAGAGGTATGGTAACTTGAACCGATGCGCACATGTGCCAGGTTCTATGTTGGCTATACATACATACATATATGTCATATAATTGTCTGGATTTACCTTAGCTAATTGCTGGAATTCTCCACAATTAACTTAAGAAATCTGTGAGGTCTTTAAAGGTTGATTAGTTTGTTAAATAAAGTCCATGAGTTGAACTTAATCCAATTTTACTGGCCCCAACTACTTGCCATCCAAGTTAGTGGAAAAGTCCCGAAATCTTGTGATAGCCACATATTAGTTTTGACGAATGTAGTTCCTAAAGCATTAGATTCAATGATTATTAAAAGTTTAGCTATGGTCTGTTTACTGCAAACTCGGGAAATTCAGGTTGATTTCAGACTTGGTCGTGTTTGTATTAATCAAAAGTTCATCCTTCGTCAGGTTTTAGAACATACATATAGAAGTCCGGAAATAAAAAAGTTCCTTAACTCCAAAACATGATTTGATTCCTTACACAACGAGGTTGTGTTAGTATTCACCATTGAAATGCGCACCTCAGAAGTACATAAACCTTGAGAATGCTCATTAATTGAACAAAGTTTGTCGCGTCAGAGCTTATGCCAAACTGTGATGTTCTTTAGGGTTTCCGATTGTCTCCATTTTCGTTTCATTTTGTTGTAAACTCACTACTTGGAATAACGATTTCCTCGTCCATCTGCCTAGGAACTTGCTTATCGATTTCAGATATTCAGAAGACAGTCCTGTTTAGCGAAGACGCTTATAAAATGCATTCTTTTGATACTTATAGGTAATAGTAATAGCATGTTTAGGATGTTTCACCTCCCATAAATGCACAATGTTCCTCTAGGACTGGTATACTTCATCACCTCAACCCCTGAGTGAAGCAGCTGAGCACGTTCATCACTTCACTTATCTTGGAAGTGTGATCAGCTGTGATGAGTTGGTGTCTGTTAAAACGTCAGCAGAGATTCAAAAAAACACGTATGGTTCTTTCCAATTTGCGTCACTTATAACATAGGTGAGATATCCGCCTGTCATTCAGAGGACGAGTATACTGTGCAACGGTTCATTCTGTTTTAGTGTGTGGGTGTGAGGTGTGGTCTTTGAAAGTAGATGACATTCACAGGCTACTAGTATTTAATGACAGATATCTCCAAAAACATTGCTCGTGTTTGCTGTGACGGCAAAGCAAACAACGCTTATGTTAGATGCAAAATACTAAATAATGATGGCAAATAAGTTTATCAGTTTGTGTAGGTTCACAGACTGAGGTGGTTGGGTCGAGTATTGCTTATGCCCGAACACCACCGCCTACTTAGTGTCACGATGTTGACTGGTGTAGGAGTAAGACAGGTGATAGTGTGGAAGCCTAACCCAAAGCATGGAAGTAGTCCATAAATTCATTAACTGTTAGTCTGAGGCTTATTGGTACTATCAAATGACCTGGTTGAAGTCCGAGCGTTCTACGTGATAAATGGTTTTGGACTTAAATCCTTGGCTTTTATATTTTTAGGTACCTTTCTGTCTACAAATTAATTCTCGTTCCTCTGACCATATTCTCTTTTTTTGTTTTTTTATTACCACTGACTTTACTGGGACTTCACTACGTTGTTACTCGTTGAGACTGTGACAACTTGGGTTGATACACATATGTGCTACGTTGTACTTTAGTGAAAACAATAATTTAAATTTGGATTTATTTAAGAAATGTTCGGATAAAGTTTGTTTTCCCCTTTAAAGTCAATTTTGGTTCGTTCCAATATAGTAAATAATGACTTTCTGTACTATTAATATATTTGAATTGTGTATCTTTTGTAATGTACGTAATTTGAAATAATAAGATTTCATTTATCTTACTGTGTACTTTATATCAGTATATCTACTACTCAGCTTTGGACCACATTATTTTCGTAAGAGTTAGGGTTACTTTCCGTCTACCCAAAGCATAATAGATAGAACCAAGGTTCCAACCTTTTGTTTACTGGTTGATATCTGTGTGCTTTAACCACTAAATTAATGCTTCTTATTCTACTGTATGATGGGAACCACGTAATCCATAAAATCTTTCTCATGATTTCTAAATAATACGTTTACTTCATATATTCATCATTGTTAGTCTATTTTTTCTATTCATTTTAACAAAAGGCCTACGGCAGCTACAGAGAAGCTTTTACAATTGACTCGTCAATTGGATGGGATATTAGAGACATCAGGATGTTTTACCACCTCAATGCATGCGTCGTCAGGTGCTGCTAGTCCACTGAATGACTGTTCTTCAATGCATGCATTTAATAATAAAATACAGTCTTCATCATCAAGTTTAGTAGAATCAGGTCATTATCCTGAACCGAACCATCAATATTCTCACCAGATTATTGAGTCACATGATCAATCGACGAAAGATTATTCTCACTGTTCACCAAATTCTTTGTTATCAGGACAGTCATCTCAAATGTCTATAGGTCAGAATAATTTGGTACGAGAACTCGAAGTGAGTTGTTGAAATCCAGTTATTGTTAATCAACTTGATATTTTATTTTATTTATTAAAATTAGTAGCTCATTAGTTGAGGTATTGAACTTTCAACCACCAAGTTATAGGCTCACTGAGCCTACATCAGTTTAAGCAACCAAGTGGTACCCATACTTACCCTTACAACTTAACTATAACTCGAAGAAAAATTCTCTGATTTGTATGTATTAAATGTGTTAATTTATCTATTCCTGATAAAAAATCTTTAAAAATATCACATAGAATTCTCCCTGTTAATTATTCAGGATACAAGTGGGAATAAGTAGTAACATCAATCTAAGACTATCATGACCTCAGTTGTACACAACAATCAAATAAAAATCGATTCATGTATTTCATAGATGACTTATGTCTATGCTAAATCTGTCACGTATGTTATTTTGGCTGCTACTGAATATATTGACAAAGGAACCTTGCATTGTTGAAATGGATCGTTATCACCCTCAGATTCTTGTGTCCATGATATGCTTTCAAATAATGTTACTGACGTTGATTATTACTGGGTTTCTATAAAGTTAATTGAATGTATTTATTCTTCGTATCACTGGGGCATGTCTCTATATTGCTAATAGCTCATCTGCTAGGTATATATTTGTTCATTAGGCCGTACTCTAAGTGTGACGGCTACAGATATTACCCGATTGCTACACCGAAGTATGAAGTGCGGTTCAAACTTATCTTAAGTCAAACAGCCTAACCATTGAATCGCCTCTACATAGTTCTGACTCTTATTATTACTGTCATTTTAGCAAAGATATGTCAATGAGTCACATTTATTACTGTTACCATTCAGTTAGATGTGTTGATTTTTATAAGTTTTGTAACTTACTACGTACAGACTTATGTAACCGACTTTGAGATACACTTTTTCTGTTAGGTATAGTGATAGTTTTTTGGTTCCAAACTGGAACAAGTGAGTTTAATTTTGAAACTGCAACCTACTTGTTTTTAGTCGAATTTACATTGCTATTAAAGCATCGTTCCAGAGCGACAACTAGTGTCCCAACAGTTGAGTACTTGGTCAGAGACTTATCAACTTGAAACTTTGTTGCCTGATTTGTTGAAAAGCGGACTATATATATATATAACTGATAAATATGTAGTAGTCTGTTTGAATACATAAATTTTACTGGATGTTTATCATTATTATTTCATACAGGAAAGAAATGTTGAATTAGCTTCAATGTTAGAGAAACGTAATCGAGCCTATGAACGTCTAACAGTTAAACTTAACTCTATGAAGGAACAATATGAACGTCGACTAACTGATTTGACCAGTGAGCGTACAAATTTACAAAATAGCTCTCAAAGAGATTTAGAGAAAACTAAAGAACAAGTTAGTGATTCCAATTACGTTATTTATTGAAAACAAGCTTTCTCCATTTTTATCTTGAATTCGTATAATATGTAATTTCTTACCAGAATTTCTACTTTGGTGCCAATGTGATACATTAGTGGTTAAATCATTCAGTTATTTACCAATAGGTCGTAGATTTGACACCCGTTCCGTTTAATTTAATTTAAGCAACCGGTGGTGTCACTGTTAATTGGTATTGCTATCTTAAAACATCGACTTCGGTGGTTTACATTTGTTACGAATATTATCCTAGTGGCTTCTACATGATGTATTATTATGCCGATTCAGGTAAAAACTGTATAGGACTGGTCTCTGTTGGTTCACCCTGGCTTCCCGGCTGGGCTCCTAAAGATGGTTCAGCTCGGTGACTTGAAACGTCAGATATAATTCAGAATAGAAGCCAGTGGCAACCCTGCTGCAGTTTCTTGTTAAAACCTTCTTAAAAGTGTGATAGTTTCCTTCAGTGGAATGAAGTCTTCCTTGATTGTAATTTTATTCAAACTATATCTGATATCTTGTAATTTTCTTACTATCTTATTACATTTTTCGTTCTCTTGTTTATGACTACCTTTTGTTTCTTCACAATATTATGTTCTCAGTTGTGTGGAGCAGACATTTTCTGTATTCATTTTGAGTTCAATTAAATAATATGACCATTAGTTCAAATGATTTGACATCACATTGCAGTCTTTTGATTGTAGATAGTGAAATGTAACCAATGGAAAGCCCGACCGTGCTGCTACCTTGACGTGGTGGTCTGGCTATACTGGTTGGAACAATCGTTCCTCTAGGTTCTACCATGCCAGGCAGGTCGGTTGAAGAGTGGTGAGACCAAAAGCAGCAAATATAAGGTCCGAGGACCAAGTCATACTGACGGCTGTACAGAGGTGTGACGGCAGTAAGGTGTTTTCTTCGGACAACCAGCATAGCAGCAATGCTATCTTCCCACAAAGGAAGGGCGGGGTTAGAAAAGGTCGACCCTAAAAATGCACACCTCACCTTACTCCACGGATTTCCGTCTCCGGTAGTAAGGCCTCAACAAGTACGGAGCTACAACGGAAACCTCTCTCAAAGAGGCCGTGTGTGGCCGGCCTCAAGCAGTTGTTCCTTGGGCACTGCGGTCACGCTCCCAGGTCTTTCAGACCAAACTAACACATTTTGCTTTTCAGGTACATCAAGAAGAACCCTTCCACAGCGTGGGCAACTGGGAAGAGATAACCGCCCTCATGCTGCTAACAACACGCAAGATCACCGCCATTTTAATTAAACTCCTTCTATTCCTAGCATTTGTCCTGCCCCTACCTTCAAGCCTAAATCCCTATCTTCAACTTCCTCCTGTGTCATTAGTGCCAACGATTCTGGCCCACGAAATAACGTCCCGAGCATACTAAGACCACGCTCCAAACTTCACATTAGTGCATTCAATGTACGAACCCTGTGTCAAATAGGGCAACAAGCCTCCCTAGCTAGGACATTAGAATCCCGCGCCATTGATGTATGCTGTGTCTCCGAAACGCACATACAGGATCCTAGTGTGGTCATTCACTTGACCTCACCTAGTCAGAGTGAACAACCTTCATGATACACTCTTCGTTTATCTGGCGATTCAACAGCAACTTCTCGTGGGCTCGCCGGCGTAGGTATTGGATTAAGTATGAGGGCAGAACAGGCGCTTCTTGAATGGATTCCTGTCGACAGTCGCCTATATGCCGTCCGACTAAATGGTTCAGCAAGAACTCAGAAAGATAGGGAAACACGCCGTTGTTTTTTCGTCGTTTCTGCCTACGCTCCCATCGACTGCAGCCTCAATGAAGTGAAAGATGAATTCTACAGAAAACTTTCTAAACTACTTCATAGGGCCAAACACTCAGATTTGGTAATCTTGGCTGGTGATTTTAACGCCCAAATAGGTAGCTTGAACCAATCTGAAAGACGTTTAGGTGGATGCTTCAGTGTTCCAGCTCAGAGAACGGATAACGGCGACCGTCTGCTGCAGCTTTGCTCAGATAGTCGGTTATTTCTAACCAACACGAACTTTAAGCATAAGGAGCGACATCGTGTAACATGGCGACCTCCTGGCCCTACTCAACGGTGGACTCAAATAGACCATATCGCCAGTAATCATCGTTAGAGAGGCTCGATAGAAGATTGCCAACCTTTCTGGAGTACATGTTTGGATTCTGATCACGCTCTAGTACGAGCACGCGTTTGCTTGCGTCTTACCGGGCGAAGAAAAACTACCACAGGAAAACCTTTTAGATTTCAGTTTAGTAATGAAACAGCCAAGATTAAATTCCTGGAACAACTGAGGAATCACTTAGGCAATTATAAAGATGCGTCCCAAATAGATACTGCTTGGTAGGATGTTCAAGCAGCTGTGGCATCTACAATGATATCTATCAAGGACTTAAATCAACATGTCAAGAAAAATGAATGGATCTCAATGGCTACTGTTGATTTAATAGACTCCCGAAGACTTATCCCATCGGGCTCGGAACACGATGATGAGCGATGTGTAATCAGGCATAAACTGACGAAAAGTCTGCGAAACGACTGTGAGCAGTGGTGGGTAACGAAAGTAAAGGAAATGGATAAGGCAGCGGCGATAGGTAACACTAGACAACTTTTCAAGTTGATAAAAGAAACTGGGGTTAAAAAATCCAGCGTTAGTGAGACGATCTCCGAAAAAGATGGAACGCTTATTAGCTCTCAGTCTAGACGTTTAGAACGATGTGCTGAACACTCCAAGGAACAGTTTAGTTGGCCTTCAGCTACTCTAGAACTTCGCACTATTTCGAGACAGCCAGGATGGAAAGTCGACTTAAGTCCCCCGACTCTTGTCGGAGTCGATAAAGCTATATTCAATCTAAGGCGAGGCAAAGCAGCGGGTCCAGACGGATTATCCGCAGAGGTCTTTAAGAATGGTGGTCCCACATTGACAACCAGATTGATTGATATTTTATCTAAAGGTTTGGAAACTTGACATAATTCCATCTGACTGGTGTCGATCGTTAATCGTCCCAGTATATAAGAAAGGGTGAAAATCGTCCTGCAATAACCATAGAGGAATTAGTTTGACTAATATAGTGTCTGAAATACTAGCTTCTATAATTATCAGACGCTTAACTGCAACTCGTGATCTACAACTACGAAAAAATCAGGCTGGTTTCAGACCTGATCGCGGTTGTATAGACCAGATATTCACCATTTATCAGATCTTAGAACACAGACATACTTTTCGGCGGCCGACAATAGTGGTTTTCCTTGACTTGAAAGCGGCATTTGACTCTGTAGACCGTGAAGTTCTATGGCAGTGTCTTTCATTGAAAGGCGTGCCCCAAAAGTACATAAAACTTGTTAAGGCATTTTCATATTGCGTTTCTCCCCCTCTAAATGCAAACTATTGCTCCTGGACTGGTTTTCGTCAACACCTGAACTGAAGATAGAGAGTGAAGTAGTGGACAACGTCGACCACTTCAATTATCTTGGATGTCCGATTAGCCCTGATGGGTTGGTCTCTGGCGAAATCTCAGTACGAATTCAGAAAGCTCGTTCAGAGTTTTCCAACTTACGTCACCTATGGCGTAGACGAGATGTTTGTCTCTCAACGAAAGGAAGAGTGTACTGCGCAACAGTTTTCTCTGTCTTACTGTATGGGTGTGAAATGTGGCCATTAAGGGTAAACGACACTCGAAGGTTATTAGTTTTTTACCATCGATGTCTACGAAACATCGCTCGCGTTAGCTGGTATCACGGAGTAAGTAATAACGAGGTTAGACGACGGGTGTTAGGCAAAGGTGGTAAATTGGTCGATGTGGTTGTGAATCTTCATCGACTGAGGTGGTTGGGGCATGTATTGCATATGCCCAACCACCGTCTGCCTCGACTCGAAATGTTGGCTGATATAGGAATAGGATGGGAAAGAGTTAGAGGTGGCCAAACTGAAACATGGCATCAGTCCATGAAGTCACTGACTGCTGATTTGAGTCGTATCAGTAGCTGCGGACTACCTGGTTGGGGTTTTCGCGAATACCATAACCAGTGGCTAGAAACACTGAGTGACATGGCTCAGAATCGGTCACAATGGCGCAGATGCATTCACTGATTGTCCTTCCTTTAATCATGTGCTTTAAATTATTTCATAACTTTCTTCCTACGCTTCCTGACTCATATTCCATGTGTTTACACTCTTTGTTACTATTATTATTTTATTTTATTGAAGTAACTTCTACTAATGGTGGTGGTGTTAATCTTGCAGTGCCATAGAAATATGGCAACTTGAACCGATGCACACATGTTCCAGGTTCTAAGTCGATTGTACATACATACATACATACATACATATATACATACAATGGAAAGCTCTACTCCTGGGTTGTAATACTAGTCGACACGTCAACAAGATTCGTCTGTAATATCGAGAGAACTGACAATAACTCTGATCTGATCCCACATAACCTAGTATTTGACTTTGATCTGCGAGCTCCAGGTTCAAACCCCGAGCTATCTACTTCAGTCTTGATAGCTGGTTAGATATGGGTTGTAGCTGAGAACACAAACCTGTTCTTGGATGTTAATCAGCTAACAATAACAACCTACATAGAGTTTGCAATACTACCTGGCTGTCTATACTGAGTTAGGTGGAGAGGCGTTTGAATCAATTTACTAGGTGAAATCGGAATATCTTAATCACTATTTAAGTTCCTGATTATCCATATAATAATAAAAATAATAATTGATATTTAGTATATCATAATCAATGCTAATTGTAAGGATTGTTTTATATCCATCTGTATTTTCTGTGTTGTGCAACGTTTGCCCTGATTATTTTTAGCAACAAAATTTTTACTTGTATGTATTGATTCGATTTTATTAAAATTTTAACATTTGAGTGAGTCAATATTGTTTGTATGTTGTAAACAAAGTGCACAATATAAATAGAAGTAAACACCTACACTTACACACTACATAAACGTGACTTTAACCGATAACAATCAGTGGGATTGTGTAATGTAACTTAGCGTATAAAAATCAGGACATTTACATTTTTTGTATTGTTTGTGTAGTGTATCAATTTGGTGATTGTGGGGGGAATATTATAGATTCTTCTACTTGTTTTGGTGTTTCATTACATATGAGGTCTAATGATATTGCTGACTCCCAGATATTAAACTGCAGATACGAACTCTGCTTTTATTTTTATTCAAACAACCGGATATTATCACTATCCCTCACACTTGACGTATGCCTGAGTTCCAAATACAAGAATCTGTACTTGATATATGAGTTATGTGATGTATTCATCATCTCTGATTAGCAGGGGCATACTACTCAAAAGGATTTGGAGTTTGACAACTGGGTGACGTATTTAAATCTTATGGAGCTACATCCCTGTTATTAAAGTTGTTTTTCATTACTAAACGTTATCAATGGTAGAATTATTGAGAACTTCGGGTCAGTGGATAGGTGTTTTGTGCATACCTACTCCTCTGCCTGGATTCGAACCCAGAACCTTCTGGTTTCGGTACGACCATTTAATCTTTGAATTGCTTGTCGAAATCAAATGATCAACATCGTTGGGTTACTACCTTGTCATCTATACAATTTATTTCTCTATGTTCCAATGAGTTTCGTCAGTAGTACAGTGATTGCCTTTAGTAACTATTATTGAAGTGCCATTGGTTTCTTCTAAGATGGGTTTAAATCTAAAGTTGTCCAATGTAAGTCCAATGGAAGTTCTTCGTACATCGATTTATAGTAATACGAATAAGTTAAATAAATTAACCAATTAATTTAAGCGTATCTCAACTCTTCACTTGTGTAACTGACTAGTTAATAGACCGAATTTACAAATATCACACGCTTTGCCAGATCAGTAATTTCACAGTAATTTCAAGGTTTAATGTTAGACTATATTCCTCGTGAGGATCATAATTCGTGTCATTATTTAGGTCTATGCTTTTTGGTTAAAGGTGTGTGTTGTAATTGTATCATGTCATAAATCATAAAGCTAATCTAAGGATCATGATTTTTGATCCTTAAATCGGACACTACTGGTAATAACTTGTAAGGCATTGCAATATTCGACAAAGGTAACAAAGAAAACACTAATAAAGGCGTATTAAAAAATAATGTATCAAGCATTAGGAAAACTGGTAAGCAATTAAGAGTTGAGGGATCACTTTAGGAAGACTGCGATCGAAGCAAGCATGTAAACGGTAACGTCACAACTATAAACAGCAACTAATCATTTCCAACCTCCACGGAGCAAGCTCTTAATCACTTGTAGCGAAATCTAATAGCTCACTTCTTATTTTGTAGTATGTATTGACGATGTTAGTTTGAGTTTTTTGATATTCAAGGTTACAGTTCATCAAACACTGTATTTACATCCTGAGTGTACAGCGTCAGCATGGTCTGTAAACATAAGTTTCAGTGTTTTCGATATGCATCTAGCAATGGAATTCATAGCTTACGTTTCGTATTGATGGTGTCTGTTAAAAGCAAAACAAAACTACCCAACTGAAGTTGCGCAACACTGAAATATTTATGTATATAAACCATCTTAAAGAATCTTTTTCTGTGCTGCATGAGAAATTTCCACTCTTCTGTTAATTAGGAAAGACGTGGTAGATATCACTTTGTATGAGTTATATTTATCTTTTCTTAATGTAACGTGTCACTCTTCTTCTTTACAGATTAAGGCACACGCCAAAACTATTGGAGTTTTAGTCGCTGAAAAAACTGAACTTCAGTCTCAAGTGACACACTTAGATAATTTGGCTGTACAAAGATTGCGAGTAAGTTACTCTTGTTTGTTTCGTGACGGAAAAAGATGATGTTGATTCATGGTAAATTAATAACAGAACATATCTATTTATATGGTAGTGCATGACTAGTAATAGTATTATACAATAGGACGCAGCATACGATTTGGCTACTAGGTTATACGCGCTAATCCGATACGGAATTACGTGATGCTTATTAACACCAAATCTGCTTCAATCAAAAACCGGAATTAAAACCACTACGATCTTGTAAACACAATCGAAGTTGATTTGTCTAACGGTGGTTTAGATTAGTTTCAACAATCAAATCTGCCCACCCTCTCTTTTGGAAATTGTTTCCATACCCTCCAACTATGTGATCGTGACATATATCGACCAATAATATTAGGAGCTTGCAAAACGCCCTTGGTTTCCGTCGTCTGATGATGTCATCATCTCAAACGTCAAACGTTTTTCACCCTTATGTTCTTTCTCCACAATTTTACGAGTATTAAATATTTCACATTACTTCTGCTTGTCTGCTACGTTGGACGGCAATCATCCACAGAAGGGATGCGTCGAACAATGATCAAATATAAGTATCTGACCTTTATTTAGGCCAAGTTGTACATCGAAATCATTAATGCAATTTATTGTGTTATGATTTTAAATCTCGCGTGTAGGGACCGGCCATGAATGTGTCACAGCCTGTTAAGATGCTATATGTTTCCGATACTACTGTATTTAATATCGTGAGCATCATAGATATTACATTTCAATATTACATTAGTAAATCATTTTACTTGTTTTCACAGTTGTGTGAATATTTAGTAGGATTAGTGTACGCGTTGTGAAATAAATCCACTTACGACACTACTTATCGCTTTTGTTTTATAAAGATATATCGTGAAAATATCTATATCATAGTTCTCTGTGTCACTGCTGATCTGTCATCACTCTCACTAACCAGTTACAACTGCATAAGCTGATATATCAGTGTGTTAAAACAAGTTGTTGATAAATTAGTATCGATATTCTTAATCCGTATTTACTACACTTAGTGTATGAACTTTTTATGATCATCCTTCCCATTGTAAGCTCCTCTTTAATTCATTGGCTACTTAATACAATTAGTTCATTGATCAATTTAGACTACGATGAGAAGACGAAGTTTATCGGAGCCATACGATATACTTGTGCCAACACATTTCGAACAATTCGATCACATAACTTGTTAAGATATTTATTTATGATTAATAAAAGTCAAACTGGGCAGATTAGAAAACAAGAAAGCTAAGACAATAAAGGAAACAGTATAAGTCACACTCTATTACCAAGATAAGTTTAGTCTAAGTGGAAATTCAATTGAGGTGATTTTGAGGAGATAGGTATTAAGTTTAGTTGTTTGCATTCGTCATCAATTGATGTTGGTTGGGTACCACTTGAAAACCCACTTAGCACTGGACAGCTGTTTCTTTCGAATATGGGACTCAGCTGTGTTCACTCTTGATCTAGCCTGTGAATCGAACCCAGGGCCTTCAGTTCTCAAGGTCAACGTTTAACCATCTGAACCAGTGGTCAGGCGTCCAGTATATATATATATATATATATATATATATATATATATATATATATATATATAGTAGAATTTCCACGTTCAATTTGTGATATAGCGAGACGATAATCCATTGTAATTGGCTTTAACTGTCTCGTTTCTGAGAAATGTGAACTCCACTAATCACGATTTCTCACTAAGATTTCATAAACATCCTGAAGTTAGCCACTAGAGAGCTAATTATTATAATTGGATTGAAGTGAATTTTCTGAGATAGATATTAATCTGTGACAAATACAAATAAATTATTTTTTGAACATACAAGTTATATCGGACTTTTGTATACCTAAAGCTTCAACAAAGCCACAGAATACACTCTAAGGTACTCTTGTGGTGGGTACTACTTATAAGGTCATCAATAAGTAGTAGGTATCAGAGCGTCAAAGGAAATTGGGAAGAATCAGTAAACAGTATATGAGACGAGTTGCGAGGTGACAAGGAGTAAAGCATGATTGAGTTACAGAGGAGAATCGAGAACAACCAAGAGAAGCAAGCTGATAAACGACACGGTCCAGAGAACGCAAATGATGTGCAAATTGATGACTAGAAGTAATGTATGTAATATTTTATGACATTCTCTGTTTCACTAAATAAATCTGCTTGCCCAATTGGCCTTTTTCATACTCTCATACAATGCCACAAAGGCTGACTGGACTTTTATGACCTGTCTCAATTAAATGTTTGGCATTGAAGGGTAGTGGTAGCGTATCACACAGTGCCATTTTATCATTCGGAATCATTTGTTTTTGTAGCTATCACGATTGTTCCTCTGTATGTGTCCACTCACACCCTGATAATATTGATTGTCCATCGGGAGTGAAGTGTAATTCCCACTGTTTCCCTTATTGTCTTTTCTTTCTTGTCTTTTAATCTGTCTCGTTTGACCTTTATTTATCATAAATAAATATCTTAACAAGTCATGTATGATCAGATCGTTCGAAATGTATTGGCGCGAGTGTATCACATGGCTCTGATAAATTTCGTCTACTCATTGCGTTATCTAAATTCATTAATTATTGCCTTTTCCTTTTCTGTTTCTAAATTATTGTCAATTAATTACCAACCTGTTATTCCGACTTTACTGTAAATGCTTTATAATAAATTTTGGTCTTGTAAGTGTTGTATACATTAGTTGTAGTTTTAGATTTTTTATTAAGTAGGTTCGTCAGGAGACTTTTTTTGTGCTTTAATTGAGGCGTTCTTTTATGGTGAATTGAGCAGAAGAGCTTTTCACGAGCTCATAAACATATCACAATAAGATCGTATTATTGTTCATCTTCTTTAATTTCAAGAATACCTACTTTTATATATCACATGGTAGACAACTTGAAAAAATATAAAATACCATAAGAACAAAAGTAGGAGAAATATGTTTAGAAATGTCACAGTAGGTTTGGTGTACGATTATTAAAACTCATAAACGATATGTAACGGTTTCTGAATCCATGATGAGCTTACTTAGTGTTTGGTGAATACAATTTAATAATGCATGTCCTAAAAATATGAAAAGTAGATTCCTCAAGATGTTATTCCTGATTTTTCTTCACATTGTATCAAATAATAACAATATTAATAATATCACCCTTTCTATGAATCTATCAAAGCGAACAACTAACTGAATATAGGATCTTATAAATAATGAATTGATACAATGACTTTCAACAGCGTCTTATTAATCTGCCCGGAAATTTCCTAAATTCAGCTGGAAGAACACTTGAAAATGAGCCACCTAATCCAGATTATATTTATTTCACATTCGTTTAAGTATGTATATGCACGTTCATACTACACTGCAGCCTAATTAGAGCAATAATATCAGTGCTATATATCAGATCTAGGTAATACGTGCTTTAGTAATGAAAGTGATATAATAACAGTTAGTGTTTTAAGGTTAGAGCTTATAATAAGCGGAATTACTTATTAAGCATGAAATCGATACAATAGTTCTCCGAAAAATAGTTCTGGGGGTCCAATCATTGTTTTCTGCTTATCGTTTTATAATATCTTCGAAAATTAGTTATCGACAATCTTTTATTCGTTAGGAAATTGAAGATGTCAATACTCGTTTGAAGGCATCACGTCAACAGATTCTGGAATTGGAGCGTAATGTATCCGAAAGTAAGACAACCATAAACAATTTACAGATTGGCAGTAATGATCTTCAAAATCAGGTCAGAATTACATTTCATTTCTTTTGTTTTTTGAATAAGCGGATAAAGTTTTTCCAGAACGTTTTAAGTATTCACTTCTGTCAATTTGCTGTTCTTTTAACGAGTAAACGATGGATATTAGTGTATATTTTTTAATACATTAAGTGTTGTAGGAATATGTCACTATATCTTGTACTTATTTACTCCTATTTACATTGTGTTATCAGCATTCCAATATCTTTTAAGAAGAACCTTGTAATGTTTCCCTTATTAGAAAATTATTCACCGTCCAGTCGCAATTTAATATCTAGGTTTGATGTATATTCGACAAAGTCGTTTCTTTAATCTCGGTTTGTTCTACATTATGCTTAAACTTAGTTCGCATTTTATGTGAGTAGTATCAGTAGCTTTCACAGAAAAATCATACTTGATCAATATATATATTATATTGCGAATTTATGTATATCTGTCGAACAAGTTTTTGACTATCTTAACTAACAACGTTGTCGGGAACTAAATGTATCCTAGTTTTTGTTATTGCTGATTATTCTCCTGATTGTGATTAATAACAGTTAGTGTTTTAAGGTTAGAGCTTATAATAAGCGGAATTACTTATAAGCATGAAATCGATACAATAGTTCTCCGAAAATAGTTCTGGGGGTCCAATCATTGTTTTCTGCTTATCGTTTTATAATATCTTCGAAAATTAGTTATCGACAATCTTTTATTCGTTAGGAAATTGAAGATGTCAATACTCGTTTGAAGGCATCACGTCAACAGATTCTGGAATTGGAGCGTAATGTATCCGAAAGTAAGACAACCATAAACAATTTACAGATTGGCAGTAATGATCTTCAAAATCAGGTCAGAATTACATTTCATTTCTTTTGTTTTTTGAATAAGCGGATAAAGTTTTTCCAGAACGTTTTAAGTATTCACTTCTGTCAATTTGCTGTTCTTTTAACGAGTAAACGATGGATATTAGTGTATATTTTTTAATACATTAAGTGTTGTAGGAATATGTCATAAGTCGGAATAAAGCTCGAATTATCGCAAGTATGTTATTTTTGTAAACATTTTATACTGCATTCGTTTTCTTTAATAGGGCTTTTTTGACTTGTATATGGTGGAGATGTTTTAGTTTTGGTGTAGTCAGAAGTCATCGTAAGTTATTAACTTATCGATTGACATCGTAGATTTGTACAGCAGTCCCCACACTTCCACTTTATCACTTGGATGCTGAATTAAATATAATTTGGTGTCATTCAAACTATTCGTTGTTTCACTCGTTTACAGTCAGTTCAAGTCTGAAAGGGTCGTTAAAATACCACTCGGTAAAGAGTGATAACACAGTGAAATGCAATGTGACCCACTGCTCACAAGGTTAAGATTATGCTGGAGACATATATGTATATAATATATAATATATATATATATATATATATATATATATAGGCTATCGGCTAAAGGAATACGAATTTCTCATGAACTGAATGGTTAGTAAATGCAGTTTAAAACTGAATCGTGATATCACAAAATGTAGCTCCTTCAGTTTTTGTTATTGCTGATTATTCTCCTGATTGTGATAATAACATTCATACTACTAGACAATGTGTTTGATCCTATTTAGAAGCCGAAACAACATCTGAAAACTTAGTGGTGGTGTATATGTGGCTGGAGTGTGTTGCAAACGGATTGTCACTACGAATCGTTGAACGGGAACATAGTGAAGGGAAAGTGTTTAAAGATTGTTGTTTCCAACTACGTAGTTCCATAAACTTCCGGCGATTTAATCGTTTTTTCAGCATCGTTTCATACTTTTTGATTCTTCTATTCCATTACTTTTTTCAAACTGCGTTTCTCATATTTAACTTTACATCTCCATCCACTTTTTCTACCTGTCTCTCATCATGTTGATTAATTTTCTTATAGCCGTGGGGACGATGATGAGTGTGTGAACTTACATTTATGCACGTATCCGTATTAGTTCACATTTTATTTGCATTTTTTGCTTTCCATTATTGGTGTTGTATTTTCACCAGGAAGGATTCGAGACTCTGTATAAGCACCAAGAACGCAGGTGAATTCAGGGGACAAGTCTTAAATAGAATGGAACGTATATCCTGCCTTCTGCTGCTAACCACAGTTTTACTTTATTCGGTCACATTTTGTATGCGATTGATTATTCGATTAGTTTTCACAAGTGTCATTTGTCTTTCCTCATTGTTGAGATTAACATGACAGGAATTCGTTTTGCGCAAAGCAGTACAAACATTGTCAGGTTATTTATCATTAAAATGTTTTGAATAACTGTTTTATTGACTTTTTATGTCTATCTGGATGTCTATTATCCATCGTTGCAGGTTTTATTTCCCACCAGTCGAGTTTTTAACCCGTAAAATAATTGCTTCATCTTTTGTATTCTTACTAGCAATATTACTCAGTTTCTAAGACTAAATCAAGATAATGATGTCTCGAAATTCAATTGTCAGGAGGTTCTTGTAGAATAAACTACTACATTATAGTTTCATTACATTCTGATGGCGACATTTTCTTATTGTAATTAATTTCCCCTCTTTTTTTATTTCTATACAGATTTATACCAATCAGTTAGGTAGTACAGGTGATAGTTTAATATATATGGAGGATAAAAACTATAGTAAACAACAAGAATGGTTAACAGAACGTGCTGACCTACAAAATCGGTTAAAAGAGCTTGAATCATCACTATCGTCTGCGGAATCAGAGAAGAAACGACTCGACTCTCAGTATCGTAATTACGTCGAACAGGTTTGTTTCATTTTTATTTTTGTTGTTCCCCTTACATTTTGTACTGCATAAATTTTTTAAATTTCGATTAATCACGATATTCTCGTTTTATCGTTTTTGCTGTAAAGAACTTATATCATGTATAATCTTGAGTACATGTCAATTACACTTTAGATTATTTCGTCATTGCTCTCAGCGATATATATTTTTAATATTTATAGTAGTGATGCTTAATATGCCGAATCTATTCTACTTGAGATTTGTCAGATTCTCTTGTCAGCGCTCTTGTATATTTTTATAAGCATTTTTAGACAGTGGTTCAGTAGCTAAAATGTTTGACAAACTATGACATAAGTTCGAATCCCACTCCACTTATTTTAGTTTAAGCCATTATAAAGCGTTATTTTACATCACACATATTGTGGCTTAAAGGCAAGTGCACGAATCCATACTTGGTATTAGAGTTAGTCATATACCCACCTGAATTCGGACCCAAGCACACATTATTTGGATAATTTCATTTACAATGCTTTAACTTATTTGCTACTATTTGTGCTTCTAAGACTTATGATTGTATTAATTTAAAGAATAGATGGAGTAACGCATACTTATAGTAAAAATCAGTCTCAAATAGAAAAACAACCGAATTGTGAGACCACCTGTAACTACTGAAATTAAGTCTAATTCTAGTTTCTTTGTATAAAGATGAGGGTTGGAAACGGTTAGAAAAATCTACAGCATAATAGGACAAGGTGTCGTTTGTTGGGAACCAGTCAGTCGATTAGTCATGTACAACGTAGAGCTTGACATTCATTGATAGAAGTTGCCACTACTGATTATTGGAAACCCTAAAGGACATCACATTTTGGCATAAGCTCTGACGCGACAAACTTTATTCAATTAATGAGCCTTCTCAAGGTTCATGCACTTCTGAGGTGCGCATTTCAATGGTGAATACTAACACAACCTCGTTGTGTAAGGAATTAAATCATGTTTTGGAGTTAAGGAATTTTTTTATTTCCGGACTTCTATATGTATGTTCTAAAACCTGACGAAAGGTGAGCGTTTGGTCAATACTTAAGCACTGAAATAAACTTCTGTGAGTAATACTTTGTTGTCGTATACATCGTTACCAATCTAAACTCATTTCACTGTCTTGATATTCTTCTGACTGACAATAATCGTATATCAGAGGTGTTATAAGACACTTGTGGAACTATAATCAATACTATTATGATGTGATTCGCTAAAATTTATTGAAACTTATGACTACGTGTTATGTAGATGCGATTTGCTGAGGATGTGAATATAAAAAAAAATTTCAGTCCTAAATATCAGCAACTGGAATTTACAGATCTTCATGCTTATTGAAAAGTTGTTTAGGCTCAGTAGTTGAGTGCATAATTCGTTTAGTTTTAGTTCATAAAATATTGGGTTTGAGTCCCGGCGTTGATGTCAAGGATAAATCTGGCTAGCGGGCTTTATTGAAATTGAAACTCTATATCTTAGATACCATTACCCGCCACAATCCATATATTTTGATAAATTATTTTGCTATTTTGTCCGTATATTCCTTAGGTTGAACAACAGGCAAATGATTTACGTTCTCAGTTATCTGAAACAAATAAATTAAAACAGGAAATGGAATTATCGTTGGAATCCGTTAATAGGCAGTTACGTGAAAAAGATGATGAAATTAATGATTTGAGTAAGTTTAGAATGTTTGGACTATTCTGCTGATCATTCTTTTCGTTTTATTACTTATCAGTTTGAATTTTATGACAGATGAAATTCCGTTTGGCATCTTGTCAAGAATATGCATCAATCGAAGTTGCGTTGCTTATTCTGCCATTAGAATATAGGAATGCATGAATCATGATCTAGAGAAAATGATTATTGGTTGATGAATTAAGACTTTATCTATTCCAGTAGCACATAAATAGTAGAGTACAGCCATGTGAAGTTTAACGCTATTAGTTATTTTCCACTATCATTAGATGGTACTTGAAGTTAGAAATACAAACCACTCTATGTGAGCCCAATGACTTAATGGTTAGGCACCTATGCCGAAGACTGAAGGCCTTGGACTAAATCCTTGATAGAATCGTGGATGTGTACTACTGAATAGTCCGTACTAGAATGAAGCATCTGGTTTTTAGTAGTTGTCTGACTTCGGCTAGTCCATGGCTAGTAGTTTTTAAATATTGTTGGTCTGATATATTTCCATCTAAATATAGTAATACAGATAGTTCATCTAATCAAATATTTTCCTTCGTTCTTATATTCAGCCTGTCGTTTGAATTCAGTTCAAATAATCACTACTTCACCACCTGTGCATACTCAACCATTAACAGCATTATCCGCCGTTCACATCGACCAGCTGCAGGATGTCAACTCTACATCTGAGCAACAGTCATTGGGAAACATAGAAGTACTAGAAACTCAATTAAAGAGTCGTGCAGAAGAGTTGGAAAATGCAAATATTGAGGTATATATCCCATCTCTGTTTTTACCCATCTACAGCAACCGTGTTTTTTTTCAGTGTCAGTACTTTTGTGTATACAGTTTTGCACACTATTACTTTATTCTACACTTAATTTAGTCACAATCGGGATTATTAATACTAGTTCAAGCGTTCTTTCATAATGAGTGATAATTATGCTTATTTATTATTGTGTGTACCTCTGAAACACTGCTCTTTTTAGTTGGACCGTTTAGTAAGCGATGGTGAGATTAGACGTAAGCTATAATGGTAAGGTGATAAATCACATGGTGCAGTTGTAGCCTTCAATGGGGTATTCGGAATATGAATTGCATACTACTACCGTCGGTAAGTTTTCGGAGACAGCGATGACAACGCAGTGACTCGTCAAAATCCTCATCCATTATGAATCAGGTTTCATAAGTATTCAGGAGAACGCCTATAATCCTTTGTAAATCCGACCTTTTACGACCAGGCCATCATCACGGTGCAAAGAATGGCCCAGATTGACACAAGCCACTTTGGCTTTTATAATGCATACATTGATCTTATCTTTCACGTCACCACCGGTACTAATACAATTACCCAGGTACATCAACTTTTCATCTAGTTTTAGTTCCTCATTACACAGTGTGTAAAAACAGACTCCTTTCATCTTTAGAGAAGTACCGTGCATTTAAATGTTGCTAAGTACGTGCCATACTTATGGGTATAAAATGCCAACTGATTAGGTACGATATAAATGATTTGTGTTTTGTCGCACAGTAAAGCAAAATCATCTGCCTACTCAAAGTTTGATAGTTTTTCTTCAGGTTACGAATCCACATCACATATTTCCTTCCGAAACTGAAATCCGTAGTGCACTCCAACTTCTGAGGAGCCATAAGTTGCCAGGCTCTATGGACCAGCTTGTGATACTTTTAAGGATTTTAAGGACTAACTTCTGGTTTGGGAACTGACTGAGTTATTTGAAAGCATTTAAAAACTCATGTAAGTTATCTCGCAAGGAGCAAGCTGATTTTCAGTCAGGTCGTTTAAGGTATTGACAATATATTCAACCCCTGTCATATGTTGGGCTTTATAACACATATTGTGGACCAACAATCGTTGCGGTTTGTGATGAGTAGTATGTTAATAGTTGATGGGAGCGTTAATATAGATTTTTGATGGTAGGTAACTTTAACCCTACGAAACATTAGTATATACACCGTGGTAGAAATTTAATGGACTACTATCAATAACCCTAGAAGGCTGTATACAAGTCAGTTTGATGCATCTTGCGTCATCAGTTAAGTGAGTGAGGATACGGATTAATCACTTTACTGTTCTATGAATTTTTCACACTGTAATTTTGAAAGATTTTTTTGTTTTAAACTTGGGTGTTCACTTGGATTATCACTTTTCTAGCCATTTGATGCCCACTGTTCAGTTACTTCTGACATCGCATTAAACTACCCAATTTAAAACGATAAAATTTGAAATAATTTCTGTCCTATAAATTCATTTTAATAATATTGCTTAGTTCTATGGCTTTTAAATTACTGTTCTATTGTCTTATTAATGGTGGCAACAATTATTATGGTGATAGATTCATCGGTTAAATATTCAAGTTAATTCACTTGGAGAGACTGTCGAACAATTGCAAAATTCATTAGCAGATCGTGATGCTGTCTTAGCCACTGCTACATCTGAGCGCAATGCTCTAAGTCGAGCTGTAGAACAAAATAAGTATTTGAAACAACAGTTGACTGATTTGCAAACTACTTATACACAAATGGTATGTCATTTTTCCTCAGGCATTTCTGTTGTTTAATAACTTCCTTTTGAAAGTAACATTTTATTATATTAAGGATTTTAATCTAGTGAAGTGTGTTACTGAAAAAATATATCATATTTTTTCGTTAGTAGTGAAGTATTTATATACTTGGATCCTTAGTACTTTATTTTACTGCATCGTGTTGTGAGCCTTTAATCAGTGAGAGATCTGATGAAATATAGAGGACGAAAAGTATGATAAGTGGCGGACTAGGTATAAGTTGCTGGTCAGATGGGAAGGACCGTACGTAGTCGTCACAAGGCACGGATCAGTGTATACCATCAAGAAAGGTAACAATGAGAATCGCGTAAGCATAAGCCGGCTCCAAAAGTGGATCTAATGACATGATGAATCACACTGGCTGAGTCACACGTCGATGATAGGAATCAGGAGATCTGCACGCCTACAAGCTTGACAATTCGATGGAGGGGGGGCAAGTGTGGTGGATACTACATACAAAGTTTTACATGACTCATGTACGACGAGACGTCGTATAAAGTGGTAAAAGTGAACAGTTGGCAAAGAGAGAAGCAAGGCATGTGTAGGAACTAAAATATAAGCGAAAGTAGGTAGTACAGCACTGACTGGGGTGTGGGGTTGGTGAAGACAATGTTGTGCAAATATATGAATGAAGATAATGTAGGCATACATAATTTATGACATTCCGTACTTTCACAAAACAAACTGTAGGTGAATCTATTGCCCTCACAAATTTCTATTTATACTGAGTCCGTTTGGATCATACTTCATAAGTTCTAACTCTCCACTTTTGTCAGCTTCGACAACCAGTTAGCACCATTAGCTCTCATTCTAAGAGTTTGGCTTGAATTCTAGTACACGCAAATGTTCTTGTTTAACGAGCTGAGCATGCTTTAAGTCAATCTATCCTAATGTGAAATGTGTCCGAATTATAATTCGTTATCTGGATGATTTTAGTTAATGAAACGCCATTTAATACTTTCCTTTCTCAAGTAATAATCTTTCTGTTGTTTTACCTGGCTCAATCTGCTTAATAAGATCAATGGATTGATAATGAAATGTTGATTAAATCGTTTTATCCTTATCACAAAAGATTTTCTTTCTAAATTATTGATACCACGTCAATTTTGTGTGTTCCGAAATCTTTTGGGGATATAAATTGGTTCTAATTATTATGTCATATCCAAAAAGAAGCCAAACATTAATGACTGTTACATTCATGTAGTCAGTTTGGACTTCATATGCTGTCTTATCAAAGTTAGTTTTTGGGCCTATAAAAAACATTGTTCTTGCCTCCAATAGTGTTGATCATGTTTTCCGCGTAAGTGTGGTTTAAATTTCAAGTGATCTGTTAAATCCATGGCGTTTTGGAATAACTTATTTGGTTAATACCATTAACACTGTATAAAACATTTCAAAATAAATGGTTGATTATAATTAGGTAATTCAGTTACACTTGAAGATTCGTGTACTGAACTGCAAGCCACACTCTAAGTATACGGTTTAGCGATATTATCAGACTATTCATTATTTGCTACCACTTGAATCGTTAATATTCGTGCTACTTTTTGGGACGAAGTAACAATCTGATACCGGCCATTCTGAAACTACGAACAACAACACAGTTGACACAGAATAAAGCTATTACTGTCCTCAGCATCCTAGCTTAGATAATTAGAGAAGGGAGTCCAATTTAAAAAGAAAGTCATAATTCACAAACGACTAGGAAGATAATAAAGTACACAACTCATAAATGCCAATTAACTGAGTATACTTCTTAAAAATTAACATGAATGATTATTATGTTAGTATTGCATTGAATTAATACTATGAATACAGTTAAATGTTATCACGTTTACTCACGTCAGAATAAATTAATTGTGATGAATATTAATCAAAGATCATCACAACTAAGTGATTTTCTGGATAGTTTTATGTTTGGGTATCTAACATTCCTAACGATACCTTTAGTTTCCCGAAATCCAGCTAAACTATTTGATCTTATTTAGTTAAATGTCAGATTCCAAAGTTCAAAGGGATTAATGATCTGCCAGATACCCAAAGTCGTTTATACTGTATTGTACTATTTATTTTCCGTAGTAATGATCTCTTTTATCTCTTTTTCTCTATGAACAACGCCTGTGTCAACCAATCAACTTTTGTAGTATCACGTCTCTGCCTCCGTAGGCACAAATCACATTATCTCAGCATAAAAGCCATATCTAGCATATAGAAGGGCGATCTCAGTGACTTACAGTGTAGCAAATTGACGAGCTTTATGAATTCTTAAGACAGTCACATGACACGATTGTTGTGACCAATAATCTGCGATATGAAAAATCTGATTGCAGGCAATGCGTAACCAATCATTTTTATTCTCGTACATAACACTCAAAAGGTTCGAAATCATTGGAATCCGCTATTTTTTTAACATTGAAGAGTAACTTTTGTTATACTAGGTATATTAAATGCGAATTCTTTGCTTACCAAACAATTTATACTCCTTCATGTACGGCAAAGAACCTGAAGTGCGTATGTGCCAAGTTGCCATACCCGACCGTTGCTGCTACCATGGTGGTGGTCGCATTTGCCTTTTGTGATGATTCACGCGGCCTATACTAGTTGGAACATTCGTTCCTTAAGGTTCTACCATACGAGGCAGATCGGTTGAAGAGCGTTAAGACTAAATGCAGTGTAACTGATATCCGAGTGTGAATTTGTGTTTCCCGCTGTACAGAGGTATAACAACAGTAAGGTGTTTCCCACATTCATCCAGAATGACAGCGGTGCTGCCTTCCCACGAAGGAAGGGTGGGGTTAAACAAGATCGATCCTAGAAATGCACACCTCACTTTGCTCCACGGATTTACGTCTCTGGCCCTCTTCTCCAAGGTCCGTTCTAATTAGCTAAGGTGATTATTCATCGCGGACATTTTAAGAACGTCTAAGCTTGTCCCTACAATGTGCTGTATCCGTGAGACGCTACTAAGCAATACGCCCTAAGTTTGAAGTGTATCCTGCCTGATTTAAGTATACTTCTTTGTTTAGTCGTGGTAACGCAACTAGGGGATTAGAGCGTCATGAACTTTAAATGTATTTTATGCAACTATATCTCTCTTCGTTGTTTTTTTTGCATTCTCCATGCATAACATACACATTTCCCAGTGTAATAATTATCAGTCGGAAATAAAATCTACTAGTGAAATGAATTATGCCTTGTCTAAGCAAATTGAGCATTTGAATATTTTACATATGGAAAATCAAAATCAGTCGTCAGAAAATATTATTAGCTGTACGATTTTACTAACAGATACTGCAACGCAAACTGACGTTAATAATAATGGTACTATTAGTAATAGTAAAGATTATTTTGTATACGATCAGCATTCGACATTGGATTCGACACAATATCAGCATCAAACAGACAATATGACCAAAGTTCAAGATGTAAGTTTAAATAGTTTTCATTGCTGGATTTTTTAAATTAGTGTTTTTCTTTCTAAGTTATATGGAATTGACGACTTGTATCGTAAATTATTTTGCTAAGTTTAGGCGGTTTTGTGTCTGTTAGTTTCCATTTCTTGTTTGGTCGGTATTCGCCACGAGGCATAGAAATCTAAAGTTTCATCCTTGGTGATGTGAACATCTGCCGATGAGTCCTGTGCTAAAATGAATCGACTATCATATGCTTCCTGGTTTTCAATTACAGATTTTTGTTTTTTTCTAAATGTGTGATAAAGTTTTAGTCACGTTCCACATTTATCGTTGTGTATTTTGTGAAATTATGTTAGATTTTCCAGATTTCACCCTTTTTTGTCCGTGCTAAGAGCTATCTGAAAAATTGCTGATAATATTTTAATTAAATCAGAGTTCTTTATAGACTACTAAGTATATCTTAGTGATTATACATGGTTTATAATCAGTGGTTAACTATATTCTGTCATTAGTATGTTGGAACTCATCAAAAAGTGTTAGATATGTGAACTGTACGCATTTTTACTTGGAAACGGGACAATGGTACAATTTGTATAAGTAGAACAAGCACTATATCATTTATTAATAATAAACATACTTTCAGCCATATAAGATGTGAGAGAGTTACTGATATATTAGGTTTCGCAATATGTTTAGGATTAACTGAAGCTAGAAATATATATGATTAGATGGTGGTTCAGTGGTCTGCGTTAAGCATTATGTTCTATCCTACGTGGGGTTGTGAATACGTCCTGATGAGGACTCCCTTATAAGAATGGAACGTATGTCCAATACGTGTTAATTTCCAATAGTACTCTAACAGTCAATCCTGGGCATTGGGTTTGAATCTCTCTTCACATGCTAAGGTTTGAGCAGTTGCGGTGGATTATTGGGGTCAAGGCATCTAAAGTAGAACTCAGTTGGGTTCATGAAATCATTCTTAGTGAGTTCCACCATAAAATATTTAATAAACAGTTCTCGGAATAGTTGGACGTTACTGTAACTTTCATGTTGCTAACCGTTTAATTTTATTTAGAACTGTAATTATTACATTCCTCTGCATGAATAATTCTTATTTTAGAGTAATTCAAATCAATTATCGGATGAGATTACATTGTTGAGAACTTTGTTCTCACGAATTTCCGTAATTTGTGAATTGTTAGAACGTCAGAATGGGAAAAATAATGAATTTACCCAACTTAATGATCCACTTTATTGTATTACTCTACTAGAAGAATCGATCCAACAATTAAATTGTAAACATTCTAGAAATGTGATGACTGATAATTCAACACAATGTTCAATGTATGCAGAACAAGGAGAATTAACGTCATGTATTGAGGAACTACAAAATCTTCAAGTAAATTAAAAATGTACTGTAGTTTGTTTTCTATCTATAATGTCACGTTTTCTACAATTGTACATCATGTCGATTGTTCAACAAGTGGCTTCAAAAGTCTATCAGATTTTAGAATTGATTAATCAATTTAACTACTTAGCTACCTGAGATTGAATAAACAAACGAAACTTCTTGTCTAATAGAAAGTAAAAATACCGAATTTCATTCATATACACAACGTAGAACCCGACGCGTATACTCATGTATCTAAGCTGCCATACCACATTAGCATAATGAGATCGAATTCACAAGATTAACAAAACAGCATAATTCAACAGGTAGGAATGAATCAAACGAAAGTATGGAAGAATACTCGAACCTAGGATCTAGAAGAACATAATGACTGAATACATTTACACCACTGTGACCGATTTCGACCCATAACACTCGGCGTCTTCAACCACTGATCACGGATCCCAACCAGGTAGCCTTCATCTACCAACATAGTTTAAACCAGCAGTCAAACACTTCATAGACTGACTCCATGTTTTGGTTCGGTCGACCCTAACTCCCATCCTACTACTACCCTAGCTAGCATAGCTCTATTAGTGAGTTACTGCATAGTACACTTGACCTTCCGTTGAGTGATGGACATCTCATTTACACCACAAGTGATGTAAGGTTCGTAAAAGTCAAGCAAGCTACCCAAAATCCTTACTGAGATTTTGTCAGGCACTGACCTACCAAGAATGATGAGACTTTCGAGATAAATGAAGTGGTCAACGTACTCAATTACTTCACTCCCTGTGACTAATCTAGACTATTATACAGATCAGTCCTGGAGTAACATTTTGCATTTACATGAAGGCAAACGCAAAATACCGAAGCAAAATGAAACAGGGTAGAAAGAAAAATGAATGTAAAATATGTAAGCGCTAACTTCACAGTAAATATTGTTTTATCAACAGTAGTATAGCATATAGTTTATATTCTTCATAATTATTAGTCGTCATAATTGTTTATGGGCTTAAGTCCTGTTTGGACACCCAAGCCGAGTTAAATGGTTTTCTTAAGAGATCACTGTTGGAACCTTCAACTTAAAGGTTTAATCCACAGTGCATAGAGCAATTTTCTGGGAATGCCGTTCCCTGACAGCCAATAACCTAAATGAGTTCATGCAGCATTCGTTCTCTGAGGTTCCTCGAGCCTATATGCCTCATCGGTTTTGAATCAGAGTGGATCCTTTGTATCCATCTGCTTGGTTTAAGCCCTGGATGTTCTTCGTCCTTGTGTGTAAACGTTCCAGCCTCGCAAATGCATTGATTATGACTGTTTTTGGGTGAAGCTACGGACGAGTGATCATTTTAGATCAATTCGATAGGGAGAGCGAACGCTTCCCATTCTTAGTTGTAATAGAACCTTTTTGGACCCGATGATCAACAAACATCATGAGAAAAATGTGCATCAATTGTATTCGGCCATTTTTCCATTGATATTGGTATTTTAAATTACTGGCTGTATTATTGTGTTATCTAAACTACACGATCTTGTTATAAAGCTTTTATCAGCACTTACTTTATGCAGAAGTTATCTGTTTACAATTATTTCCGTACACGCTAAATCAAATTGTTATAATGGCTTTTAGCAAGCGCATTTTTCACTGTATTCCTGTTGAATACCTTTTTCGTATCGAGATTGGTAAATTAGATCTATGTCTGTCTCTATTGATTGTAGATTGAACTAAATACCATGATTCCAGAAATTCTCTTCTGTTCTTTGGATTTTGTAATTTTTTCTAGTTGTATTCACTCCCCTGGTTGCATGCGTGCCGTTATATCATGCAGCTCGGAGAATATACCACAATCAAAAGCTTCTATCTGAGCTATAAATCTCCTCCATCGCTAATATTGCTATTTTCATTTTATCAGTTGCCTGTCGCAATTCTTAATATCTTCAGTTGACACATATTTGTACACAAGTTCTTTGTTGCAAAATGTATTCGTTTTGAGTAAATTTATGAATTCAGTGATAATTATGCTAAAGTACAGTATCAGACAAAATAATTATTAGACTTTTCGAATATGTGTATTATGTTTAACAAGGAAATCCTTGCCACACTCCCCTCTGGATTCTTAGGACTAATCAGCCGAATTTTATCAACATTTTAGTGTTGATATGCACACTGGGATTCAAACTGTTTTCCTGTAAACTTCATTATGTTATCCATTAAGCCGTTAAATTGTTAAATAGGTATGGTGTTAACATTTGTTATTAGCAGGGATTTGTAGTATTCCGTTGTTGTTAGGCTTAAAGGAAGTTTGAAGGTGAGTTAACGAGGATATCGAAATTATCTAATCAAAAGACAATTTCATTTTTACTGGTGTTATGGAGTAACAGTATGAACCACTGATGCATTAGTAACTTAGTAGCTGGAGGAACCGAATGATAAAGAATAGATGTTATCCTTGTAATACTTGACAGTCTCGTTTGTGATGGTATATATACAGACCCCTGGAAAACTGAGATCAAGAGCATTTGATAAAGCAGCAACCTTGCTTTTCATCATTTGGACGGTATGATACAATTTCGTCAGTTTTATATACCTGTTCTAGTTACAATGAGTCCTACTAATGATGTCCATAACAAAACGACTGTATATTCCAATTGGTCTAGTCGAATTTCGACCACCAAAAAAATAAATCTGAACGCTATACAGAACGACTGAATTACTACAGTTCCCGCAAACAGTAAATCATAGTATGTACAAACTAGAAAATTAGTGCTACTAAAGACAAATATCCAGCTAATGAGTAAGTTAATAACTTTAAAATGGAAATAGGTAGTATAGTAGTTAATAAATAGGTCAAATGGAAGCTTACATCTAGAGGTAACATTAAAGTTTGGTTTTCTCTATTCACCTACTTGTTAACAGGTTGCTCATACACAGTTGGAAGGTAAATTTTTAAAATGTATGGAGGAACTTAGTTCTGTCACTGAGGAGCGCTGCCGATTAGAAAACATCAATGCTCAACTAGAAATGGAGGCGACAACAGTTGAAGAATACGTAACACTTTTCACTCATAGACGTGCTGCGGCTGCGAAGCGTGCTAGAGCTCGTGAGTTGTTGCTTCAACGCCTGGTGGACGACAGAAAACGACTACGTGATCGTCTGAAGAAGCTCCTTTCAGAAGTGAAACCTGTACTTTGTGAAGAACCTAAGGATTCAAGTGAAGCAGAAGTTGCTGAACAAGGAAACACAGAAGTAAAAGATTCAAGTGTGTTATTTCTTATTATGTTATCTAAGTAACAACATAATATTTAGTCAGTTCCATTTGAAAACGCACTAGTGATTTTTTAATGCTTATCTGTAGTTAAACTCAAAATCTCAATGCCTTGAAGAAAGTATTTTCTGTTATCACTAAATGCGAATCTGGTGGTCTACATTTCATATACATATAGCTTCCGTGGAGTCCAATTTTGGGAATATTTGCCTTGAATAACAAAGCACAATGTAAAATTGTTTTGCTTGGAAGGTCTTGTGGAAGCGACTTTGATTTGTCATGGTTAAGATTTGTTAGGGTATTATCAGAAACCTGTAGGATTAAACAGTTGTCTTGTGCTAATTTGGAGTTATCGAATTCCAACTCTTGTAGTAGTTAAGGAATCACCACAGATTCTGACAGGATCGGTGTGAGTTACGACCATAACATTTATCCATTCTCGTGATTTTCAGTGACTTAGATTTGACTCGGATGCCAGATACTAACCCGTGTACTTACGCACAAACTACTGAAAGTCTCAGAGCTGGTGATACTATCCAGTGATGCGGGGTTAAAATTTGCGAAATTGTCTCTAAAGGTTTAAAAGCGTCACTAGAAACATTAAACTTGTCAGTCAGTGACGATAACTATTTGCAAATTAAAATATTTTTCCTTCCATTTTGATCAAAATCTCATTCTTTCTGTTAGTAAAATACTGCTTAGTGATCGTGTAAAATATCGCCCAGTCGTGATCAACGTAGGATTTAGTGCAAGCTGATATGATGAGAAAAAATTAACAAGTTAAATATCAACAAAGTTGAAATGATAGAAGGCTTTCTTGGTGATGAGGAAGAGTAAAAACTACAAAATGTAGTTTAGAAAGTAGGTATTTGTAACGGACTATTTAAATCCGTGATCTCGAAGAAGATAAACAGTGTCTACTTCTTAGCCATATCATGTACACTCATCAAATAACCAGGTAGTCTGCACCTGCTACTATGATTAGGTTCAACAGTTAGTGTTTTCATTCGTGGCATGTTATATTTGAAAATATCATAACGATTGAATATACATAAACTTCAGCCTTACGTCCACCAAGCTGGTATGAACTTCTTCAGGAAAATCGTCAAAATGTAAAATGTCAAAACTAAGTAGGCTTCATAACAATTCTAACCTCAGAGCTTGACCAACCATGTTATAATGTTGAATTATGTATGTATTAAGTATATGATGTTTGAAGGGAATAGTGACATGCTAAGGTGTGTGTATTCGTATGATATAGAAAGTGATTTAGGAAAATAAAATAAAACATCGGGTTATAGAATAGTGTCAAAATAAATAAACTGTTTTCTTCTTACCGTGTGCAAGTGTATGTATGTACAGTGATACATAATTACGGTTGTACGGAGGTTAAATTGAAACTTAATCGCTGACTAAATAATTGGTAGTCTGTCGTTGACATCTATGCTGATGAAATATCCGACTGATTGGTTACATAAGCTAATATTTTGATTTGTTAATTAACCATTTCAATAGTTCAGCTAACTGTATGTATGTACAACATAGAACCTGACACATACGTGCATCATCAGTAAAGTTACTACATCTAATTAGCACAGCAAGGTGAACACCAAATAAATTGAAATAATAATTATGTCAGTAGTATTTTGATTTACTTATATTCAGAGAGTGTTAAAGCTGTTAATCTTTCTCTGTATGCACTGAAACCTTTCTGAGGTATTCAATCTGATATCTTATCTTTAATAAAGGCAATTGCTCACCTGTTTTCAATTTTTTTTTGAATTTGCCAGACTATTTGGGAGGAAGTTAGAAACGTAGTTTATGCTCCTTTATCCTTACGTACAGATATTTGGATATTTCACTCACGTATATTGTATTACATCTAATTTCCTAAACACAATTTTGTTGATCCACTTTAAGAATTACGTTATTAACATTAACCAGTTTGAATCTAAGTGTCACAGGCACGAAAAATTGTAAATGAACATTATATAAAGGTCTACACAACACACAAACCTTAACATGTTGCTATTCCTTACAGATATCATATACTTAATACACACATAATTCAGCATTATAACACGGTTGGTCAAGCTCTGAGTTTAGGTTTGTTATGAAGCCTACTTAGTTTTGACATTTTAGACTTTAATGATTTTCCTGAAGAAGCTCATACTAGCTTGCCGGACGAAACGTTGAACTATATGTATATTTAATCGTTAAGATACTTAAAAGGTTATAGCCTTCCTCCAAATATTTTTCATGTCTGACATCCTATTTTTGTCGAACTATTCATTCAGATTTGAACGAATGACCCTATGCTGAGTCTATTTTCATTCGTAGAATACAGATTTTCTTTTTTTATCGACCAATCATCAGAATAGTTTCATTTCTGTCATTTCAGGTAATTTACCGAATGTATTCTTAAATGAATTTCGCTTTCTCATCGAACAAATTCAATTGTCAACTGATGAAACCGAGTTCGAAGCTGGCATATCCGATTTAAACGATGAAGACATAGGTAATACCATGGAAGAATCAACTAGTAACAATCAGCTAGCTTCTGATCATCACGATATAAACTATATTCAAAAGCACAATGATATGTCACATTTAACTCTAGAAAGTTTACGATACCATGCTCTACGTCATGATTGTCCACATTGTAAATGTTGTGTCGGGACATTGTTGGAAGTATAGCAATTGTAATGACTATACACAATGTTTCTGTCATCATAATCATTAGTCTTTCAGAAAAATAACTTCATTAAATTCAACTAAACTTCAATTTTCTTATTTTTAAAATCTTAACATAGTATATGTGATCACTTGTACAAATCTTTTTCCCTCTATAATATTATTATTGGTATTAATGAAGAATGAACCAAGCATGTTGAATTGATTTTAGTTTTCAACTGATTTTTATTATTTTCCATTTGTTTTGTTATCACTTTATTAGAGACACCTACACTGGCTATATAAATGTAAAACATATTTGTTGGATAAAATTATTGGTTGTAAAGTATAAGGATAATATAAAGTATCTTTTTCTTTAATAACTGTAATGTATGTAGACAAATTCAACCTCACTGTAGCTATACTCTGATGTGGTAGTTGGCTTGTTTATATAAGGATGACCGATTGGAGTTATATTAACTGGAGCGCTCGTTCTCTTGGATCCTAACTGTTATGTGTTCATGGGGGGGTGCACTATATGCGATACGGTAGCTTACAGCTAGTTCCATCTTTGCCTTAATCTTTACTTAGGCACAAATAATCGATCAATCAGGAACCAAATTAGTCACACGCACTCGTATTATTATTATGAACTAATATTATATAAAATGTGTACATATCTATTCTACGATCACTGATCAATCATATTTGTCATCCAGTTTCTTCCGTTACCACGGTAAAAAGGACTATCGTGGTATGGAAAGTAGTGACACTGTTAACTACCCACTTACCTCTGACAACATACGCGAATACCTTGTTCACAATCTAGTGCCTTCTCGTAATACTCATTATATTTCCACCTTTCAGTTCTCATCTACTTCCGTCCGCTCATCACACAATACCGTCATCAGGAACGTAGAACCGGGCACCCGCCCGTAGGTTCAAGTTGCCATACTATATTGGCACTACAAGATTACAGAGGTAACATAATAACAGAATAGAAGAGGGAAGAGTAAAGGTGTGCAGAAAATAATAATAGAATTCAAGATCTAAATGAAGTTAAAGAGTGAATACACTTGCGCCACTGTGACCTGTTCTGAGGCAGTGTTTGGACCATTCGTCGCGATTATCACGCGGACCCCAACCAAGTAATCTACATCTACCAGCATGGCTTAGACCAGTAGTCAAGGTCTTCATGGACTGATGCCATGTTTTGGTTTGGCCGCCCCTACCCTAATCCATCCTTTGTCAGTCCTAGCCATCGTCGTGCGACGAGGTAGACGGTGATCGGTCATGCGCAATACATATCCCAACCATCTTAGTCGATGAAGGTTAATGACTTCTTCGACTGATTTACCATGTTTCCCAAGAACCTTTTGTCTAACCTCAATATTACTTATTTGACTGTTCCATGATGTACGAGCTATGTTACGTAAATTTCTATGGTCAAATACCTACACACACAATACCAGTTCTAATGAGTTGATTACACAAAGTTCTACCACAGATTTCCTCAGTCTAAACTCGAAACTTTGTGTTTGAGCTTTCAAATCATCCAAAGGACTTCTGTAGCTAAAACCCCAGAATCTCATTCAGCAGGACTTGATAGGTTGATTCTAGATATTTTTTTGAATGCTATCTCCGTTTTGGCATAGGGGTTGACTGATGCATTAGCTAAAGTTTAGAGTTCAGATGTAATCCCATCTGACTAGTCGCGATCACTGACCACCCTCGTCTATCAGAATACGAATTCTCTCGACATAACTGCAGAGGAATATGATTTCTGAAATTGGCACGCTTGTCCATGGCATGTGAATTGCAGATTTGGCACAGCCATGCTAATTCCAGACCTGAACATGGCTGGAGTGTTCGAACACTAAATTTTCACCGAGTTCCAGAATATAAACAACCTCACCAGTGCTCGACATTAATAGTATTCCTTAACTCATCTGACTACGTAGACTGGTATCAGTATTCGCATTTCGAAGGTTGGTGTCATAAGTGCATGAATTTCATTAAGGTTCCTTACCTGGGAACTACTGGTTGGATAGAAGCTTATGACAAAAAATTATCAGAATAATCAAGCCTTCTAGTCACACGCACTCGTATTATTATTATGAACTAATATTATATAAAATGTGTACATATCTATTCTACGATCACTGATCAATCATATTTGTCATCCAGTTTCTTCCGTTACCACGGTAAAAAGGACTATCGTGGTATGGAAAGTAGTGACACTGTTAACTACCCACTTACCTCTGACAACATACGCGAATACCTTGTTCACAATCTAGTGCCTTCTCGTAATACTCATTATATTTCCACCTTTCAGTTCTCATCTACTTCCGTCCGCTCATCACACAATACCGTCATCAGGAACGTAGAACCGGGCACCCGCCCGTAGGTTCAAGTTGCCATACTATATTGGCACTACAAGATTACAGAGGTAACATAATAACAGAATAGAAGAGGGAAGAGTAAAGGTGTGCAGAAAATAATAATAGAATTCAAGATCTAAATGAAGTTAAAGAGTGAATACACTTGCGCCACTGTGACCTGTTCTGAGGCAGTGTTTGGACCATTCGTCGCGATTATCACGCGGACCCCAACCAAGTAATCTACATCTACCAGCATGGCTTAGACCAGTAGTCAAGGTCTTCATGGACTGATGCCATGTTTTGGTTTGGCCGCCCCTACCCTAATCCATCCTTTGTCAGTCCTAGCCATCGTCGTGCGACGAGGTAGACGGTGATCGGTCATGCGCAATACATATCCCAACCATCTTAGTCGATGAAGGTTAATGACTTCTTCGACTGATTTACCATGTTTCCCAAGAACCTTTTGTCTAACCTCAATATTACTTATTTGACTGTTCCATGATGTACGAGCTATGTTACGTAAATTTCTATGGTCAAATACCTACACACACAATACCAGTTCTAATGAGTTGATTACACAAAGTTCTACCACAGATTTCCTCAGTCTAAACTCGAAACTTTGTGTTTGAGCTTTCAAATCATCCAAAGGACTTCTGTAGCTAAAACCCCAGAATCTCATTCAGCAGGACTTGATAGGTTGATTCTAGATATTTTTTGAATGCTATCTCCGTTTTGGCATAGGGGTTGACTGATGCATTAGCTAAAGTTTAGAGTTCAGATGTAATCCCATCTGACTAGTCGCGATCACTGACCACCCTCGTCTATCAGAATACGAATTCTCTCGACATAACTGCAGAGGAATATGATTTCTGAAATTGGCACGCTTGTCCATGGCATGTGAATTGCAGATTTGGCACAGCCATGCTAATTCCAGACCTGAACATGGCTGGAGTGTTCGAACACTAAATTTTCACCGAGTTCCAGAATATAAACAACCTCACCAGTGCTCGACATTAATAGTATTCCTTAACTCATCTGACTACGTAGACTGGTATCAGTATTCGCATTTCGAAGGTTGGTGTCATAAGTGCATGAATTTCATTAAGGTTCCTTACCTGGGAACTACTGGTTGGATAGAAGCTTATGACAAAAAATTATCAGAATAATCAAGCCGAAGTGACTTTTATGTTTAACTTTGTTAGAGGTGTCCTCTGAGATGTTACAATTTCATCCTGGAGTTGGTCTAATTACCAAGATCAATTACCAACTCAGTATATACAGATAATAGTCTTATTCGTTTAAGACGCTGACAATATGCAGTCTTCTAATTGCTATGAGTAACGACGAAAATATGTTCAAGGTGCATTTCACTCTCTTAAAGTGCAAAATGTTTTTTGAGGACTGTGGTGCGCTTAGTCGCGTGGATTGGATCAAAGAGAGTAAGTAGTCGAATGCATCATGGACCACTTCACTTATTTTGGGTGTTTCATCAACACTAATGAATTCATCTAACAAAATCTCTGCACGGATTTAGAAGGTTGTTATGGCGTGAAGAAAGAGAGGGGGTTTTGGTTGGTAGTAGCGAACGCCAATGAAGTGTGCCTAGTTGATAATGCGCGACTGACCTAAGCCCACTCACCCCCCAGGCCGACAATAGAAGAACCAGAATTGAGAACGTATTATATTTTAATCATGCCTTTATATATACATAAAATCAGACCACACGGCAAACCAATCAAGAATCTAACATTGATACAGAACAAAGGGAATAGTGGGAGTGAATGGAGACAACTAGTACACAACTAAGTAACTATAGTTCGTAGTAATAAACAGTATACTAAAAGCAAATACACTAAACGGGAGGGCAGAGTAGGAGGGATATAATAATCGTAGAAACGAAATGTTTACATTACTCATGACCAAAATAATTAAAATAGTCCTCCAAAATACAGTTCCGAAAGTTCGTTAGTTTTCTTTAACCGCCCGGCGTAACAAAGGTCCACCTAGTTCAACTAACACCTGTAACTTCTGACTGTAGACCACGTATATCTACTAAACAAAGAACAAATAGCGCAGCAGTTTGCTCTGTGGTAATCTGTGTCTGTAAAATGTGAACTTTGAGAACAGAAGACATACACTGACTGTAGGTTTTCGACCATATGTGCCATCAAAGCATCTCTTGCATATTCTGAAACGACTAAATAAGCAACTATGAAGTTAAGCACATAATAATAGTCAAAAATAGTGTATCAGTTGTGAATCACCTGCTGATGTTTGGGGTATGAACCAGCTATGGCAAACCGTCATCAGTCTCGACAAGTAATATTAGCTGAAGTAGGAATAAAAAATTAGGATTCGCCAAACCATGAAGTTTTTGTTAGTTGGTGAGTGTAGACTATATGATTGAAATCTGAGCGAGGATCGCGATCAATATTTGTAAACAGTAGCACAGATAAATCCACTTCTTATCATCATCCACATATTAAATTCCACTATTATTTCAGAAACAGTTTTTTCGTTCGAATATTGTTCGATTAAATTCTAGTGTTCATCTTGTTAATTTGGTGTCATCATATTAAAATGGTATGAGGACTCGAGAATCTACGTACTTTACGATTGACAATTTGAAATGTAATCCTTCATGCAAAACGTTAAATGATAAATAATCCAATTGAATTACCAAATCAGTGACCACGCGTATATACAGATAATAGTCTTATTCGTTTAAGACGCTGACAATATGCAGTCTTCTAATTGCTATGAGTAACGACGAAAATATGTTCAAGGTGCATTTCACTCTCTTAAAGTGCAAAATGTTTTTTGAGGACTGTGGTGCGCTTAGTCGCGTGGATTGGATCAAAGAGAGTAAGTAGTCGAATGCATCATGGACCACTTCACTTATTTTGGGTGTTTCATCAACACTAATGAATTCATCTAACAAAATCTCTGCACGGATTTAGAAGGTTGTTATGGCGTGAAGAAAGAGAGGGGGTTTTGGTTGGTAGTAGCGAACGCCAATGAAGTGTGCCTAGTTGATAATGCGCGACTGACCTAAGCCCACTCACCCCCCAGGCCGACAATAGAAGAACCAGAATTGAGAACGTATTATATTTTAATCATGCCTTTATATATACATAAAATCAGACCACACGGCAAACCAATCAAGAATCTAACATTGATACAGAACAAAGGGAATAGTGGGAGTGAATGGAGACAACTAGTACACAACTAAGTAACTATAGTTCGTAGTAATAAACAGTATACTAAAAGCAAATACACTAAACGGGAGGGCAGAGTAGGAGGGATATAATAATCGTAGAAACGAAATGTTTACATTACTCATGACCAAAATAATTAAAATAGTCCTCCAAAATACAGTTCCGAAAGTTCGTTAGTTTTCTTTAACCGCCCGGCGTAACAAAGGTCCACCTAGTTCAACTAACACCTGTAACTTCTGACTGTAGACCACGTATATCTACTAAACAAAGAACAAATAGCGCAGCAGTTTGCTCTGTGGTAATCTGTGTCTGTAAAATGTGAACTTTGAGAACAGAAGACATACACTGACTGTAGGTTTTCGACCATATGTGCCATCAAAGCATCTCTTGCATATTCTGAAACGACTAAATAAGCAACTATGAAGTTAAGCACATAATAATAGTCAAAAATAGTGTATCAGTTGTGAATCACCTGCTGATGTTTGGGGTATGAACCAGCTATGGCAAACCGTCATCAGTCTCGACAAGTAATATTAGCTGAAGTAGGAATAAAAAATTAGGATTCGCCAAACCATGAAGTTTTTGTTAGTTGGTGAGTGTAGACTATATGATTGAAATCTGAGCGAGGATCGCGATCAATATTTGTAAACAGTAGCACAGATAAATCCACTTCTTATCATCATCCACATATTAAATTCCACTATTATTTCAGAAACAGTTTTTTCGTTCGAATATTGTTCGATTAAATTCTAGTGTTCATCTTGTTAATTTGGTGTCATCATATTAAAATGGTATGAGGACTCGAGAATCTACGTACTTTACGATTGACAATTTGAAATGTAATCCTTCATGCAAATATCATCATCATCATCATCATCATCATCAATGCCTGTTATTCCACGTGGAGCATAGGCCGCCCACCATCACTCTCCAGCCAACTCTGTCCTCAGCTTTTCTTCCCAGCTCTTCCCAAGTATTCTTCATTCTCTTCGTGTCTGTCTCCAATTCCCGACGCAATGTGTTCCTGGGTCTTCCTATTTTCCTTTGGACTCCAGGATTCCAAGTTAGTGCTTGTCTTGTGACACAGTTTAATGATTTCCTCAGTGTATGTCCTATCCACCTCCAGCGTCTTTTCCTAATTTCTTCCTCGGCTGGAAGTTGATTAGTTTTCTGCCATAAGAAGGTTGTTGTTGATGGTATCTGGCTAACGAATCCGAAGAATCTTGCGCAGATAGTTGTTTATAAATACTTGTATCTTTTGGATGATACTTTTCGTAGTTCTCCAAGTTCCAGTTCCATACAACAGAGCTGTCTTTACATTTGTATTGAAAATTATGACTATAATGTTGACTGACAGTTAGTTTGAGTTCCAGATGTTTTTTAGTTGTAGAAATGTTGCCCTTGCCTTACCAATCCGCTCCTTCACATCAGAATCAGACCCTCCTTGTTTGTAGATGATGCTGCCCAAATATGTAAAGGCTTCTACATCTTCCAGAATTTCTCAATCAAGTGTAATTGGGTTAGTGTTTGTTGTTTTGTATCGAAGGATCTTGCTTTTCCCTTTGTATATGTTGAGATTTACTGCTACCGAGGCTGCTCCTATATTGCTCATTTTCATCTCCTTCATGCAAAACGTTAAATGATAAATAATCCAATTGAATTTACAAATCATAAAATAATACATAGATGTAATCTTTAATTGTATATTCATAAAAATAAACAAATAAAATACATACATATCAAATGTTATTTACATGTATTAATAAACATTACATAATATTTGATTCTAGGAAATAAAGAAAGCATTTATATTAGTTTACAATATAAACAGATTGTATTGTGTATATCATGTAAAACATGTGCTACATTCTTACTTCTTGTGAAATAATTCATTCCAATAAAGTTGACGATGTTTTGGTAAACTATCATTATCATAACATTCAATACCAGCTAATAGACAAGCTTCATTAAATGTTGTCGCTGTATTAATACTCAAATAATTAACATCATTTTGCATTGAATCAATAATTAATGCATCATATACATTAACATGTAAATTTGTATTTAATTTAATTAATTTCATTTGTAACCATTTCTTATTTGGTTGTTTATAATAACGTAATAAATTGAGTATATCAATTTTATTACCGATTGTTTCTACTGATATGGATTGTTTGATATTTGGTAATTGAGGTAGTAATTTGCATAAATGTATAAATTGTTGAGTAAATTCACTGTTTTGATTTGCTTTATTGTATAAGTAACTGGAATAAGAAAATAATAATAATAATAATAATAAAGTAAAACGTTACCGTTATCTTTTTGGTTAGAATACATATTGATTGAATTATCATGATCAATATATTAGGATAAACTTGTATATTCCCGTTGATTTGTTATAGACTGAAGCTGGTCAGTCATTGTTGTTATATACAAGTTTATCCTAATCCCAATGTACCCGTTGCACAAGTGTGACTGTCTGGACTCAGTAGTCTAGTGGTGAACGCGGTGGCGTTCGTGTTAGGGATTCGAAATCCCTAGAAATACAATTGTCATTTTATCAAGTTGTATTGATATTTTGTTAACATGATTTGTAAACCTTCATCACTCTATGTGAGCACATTTGACAACATTTAATTGTATTATTAACAATGTTGATAATTTCATTGATGAATAATCACTATGATTATTTTGTATATATAAGAGAATGTGTAAAATAGACTCCGAATCTTATTCCGACCTGTCTGGTTAATTTATTGTCTTATTCTTCTATCTCCGGCTTGGGACTGAGTGGGCTTAAGCAAGTCGCGTATTATCAACTAGGCACACTTCAATAAGCGTCCGCGCACAACCAACTGATCAACAGGACAAAACTTTTTCACACGTTATAACAGTTTGACACGAAACGGACTGAGTTCGAATCCCAGTGTGAACATCAACATTGGGATGCAGGTACATCCAGCCGATGAATCCCAAATAAGACGAAACACGCGTCATGGATTCCACTTGCCAGTTACAATCCAACTTACATAATACATGGTCAATATAGTTGGAGAAGTAACATGTCTGGAAGAAGACATGTGATTGGCTAATATTGTGTGTGAGACATACGACATTGATCAGGTCTTATGTATATATATCTTGTGTATTATTGGTTATAATATATTATTCGTGTGAGTAACAAGTGGGCTTCTTGATAATCGGTCGGATCTTGTGTCTGTGCAATAGACTAAGGCAAGGCTGGGTGTTATTAGCTGTAGGCAAATAGCTCGGCAGATAATAGAATCGATAATATCGGCCAACCCGTGCTTCAGATATAACAAGAAGTTAGGAGAAATAGCTCAGAATCGATAAGAAGGAAGTAGATGTATTCTATTTAGATTTAATCTTTCTACTTTGTGAATTGATTTTTTTTCTTGGATGATATTTTCTATTTCAAGTCTTTTTCACTGGTACTACGTTTACTACTTTGATATACTTCTTGATAATTTAACTTTACTTTCTGGATGAAATTTGAAAAGTTGAACTTATGCTTCTATACAGTAAGACTACGTTGTTTAGTAATTACTAACTAAAAATGGAGAACCTAACAGTTACGAAGCTGTGTATTGAATGAAGCTATGTTCAAAACGGTTAATCACTTATTCTCAAACAATTTGACATATAATAAAGCGTAAATAGTACAATCTTCAAGAAACAATCTTGACAGTAGCTCTTAATGTGATATGGTGTCCATAATAAACAGGTCGATTGGAGGACAGTAAGAAAGATTTAGGGATGCTAGATTCCCAAAACAATCATACATTCAAAAAATCAAATTATAAACTGCATTGTACTATTGATTAACTTTCATCACAATTTATTTAATCCAGTGTGATCAACGGTATCAATTCAATGAGATTTTTGCACAATAATTGTTTATACCAGTTTTGTGATGGTAACAGAATTGATGATTTTCTTAACAACTCACTAAAAACCTTGTTGATATATACATACACATGAGTTCTGTGCTGTTTTATTCGTCTTCCGGGCTACTTGTGAATTCAATTCTTCTTACTTACGATGGACTTTTTGCTCTAGTTAGCTGAGTTGGGCCTTAGAGAATAACTTAACTTCGTTCAGTATCATAGAATCGCTCGTCATTGTTCTAGTTTACTTGTATCAAGATAATATCTTAATCTTGTAAACTAATCAGTGGCGACAGGGCTGCTGAAATCATGGATCCTGTAAAAGTGAACTTACTATTAGAACAACAGCTAAAACTGATATAAATGTTGGCAGACACAAAAATCTCATCTACTTCGCTACCTAGCGCGTCTACTTCTACTACTACATCGTCGATTGGTGATATCGCCAACAGCACTGCCGAATTTCAGTACGATCATGGTAAAACGATATTTTTGATATGTGGTTTCGGCGTTATGAGGACCTATAAGAATTTGATTTTGCAACTCAAGGTGACACCTGGAAGGTTCGGCTGTTACTTTGGAAATTGAATCCAGCTGAGTTAGACAAATACTGAAATTTGATTTTACTGCAGAACCCACGTTGTCGTTCATTTGATGATACTATCAGAGGAAAAGCAGCAAACTCAAAGTTTTTTGGAGACGTCATACAACCTGCTTTACACGAGCACAACAAAAGTACGGTATTTCCTTCAGACAATCAGTATTGCAACAATGCTGTCATTTCACACTAAAAGAATAAGGTTAGAAAAGGTCATCCCTAAAAATGTACACTTCACCTTACTCCACAGATTTCCATCTCAAATGATTAGCCTTTACATGCACTAAATAACTGCATCTAAAACTGCTCGTGAATAAGTCGTGTGTAACCAGTTTCAAGCAGTTGCCATTTCCGAGCACTCCTATGTAGTCATGACCACCCATAATCCTGCTCGCTTTTCAATTATCGCAGTAAAAGAAACCGTTTCATGGTAAAGAAGGTGGAAAAGGAATAACTACCGTCATACCTCTAACATCGTGTTAATAATCAAATCTCTTCTCCACTAAATAACTAAAATGTAAACGTGCAGCTATAGATTGATACAGAAGAAACAATCAAAAACTTAATATAAATTGAAGGAATGGCAATAAAAGTATGTTGATACAATTCAATACTAATATTGTGGAAAGAATCTAAAATATATTGGTATTTTCATTTAAACATATTCAAATATCCTTTTAAATAATAATTAAGGAGTAGGTAATTGTATCACACAGTCGATTAAAAATGATGAAAATTCTGGAAATCCCATTTCATTTTACAATCGAGATCATATACATTATTAGAATACATATAAACCACTGAAATCTAGTAGAACAAATTATACGACTGCAGCAGGAATAAATAAAAATTATTGACAGAAAATAGTGTTAATCATCCATGGTAAATTTCTAATAAAGTTTAGATCTAACATATTTGTACATGCAATTCTTAGCGTTATAACAAGTAAACGTTGATTTGGCCATCTTGACCAGAACACTCATTCTGTTAGGTCACATCATACCAGACAGCTAAATAAGACTAAAATTAGCAAGCTTAAGATCCTATAGGGTGAAGTTATACGATGGATTGTACAGAGATGAAAGGAACTAAGATGCTACCTCGAGAAAACTAACATCTGGAACGATTTTGTACTCTTACAACGGAAAAGGCTAGGAATGACTGATTCTTAGAATAACAGATCTCATCTTGACTTGTGGTTCTCTGATGTAGATGGCAAGGCTTCAAAAGTACGCGACTAGGATACCAAAGACTACTGACAAAAAGAACGTATATGATTAGTCTAAAGCAGTTATTTGTTGAGTTCTACGATCATCCTCCCAAATGGTAAAAACCATCACTAATCTAGTTTCATTTTCAGGTATCCAAAGAATTGTCTTTTTACAATGTAAGTGATTGGAAAGTGACAACTATTCTAACTAATAGCCCTAGAGATCGCCATTCAAAATTATTTGTATATATTTATGTAATAAATGCACTCACTGGTTCAAATGATGCACGGCTATTAGGAATAGTAATGGTTGACGAATTATTTGAACTGTACCAGATAGTAATGCAGCTGCATACACACGGATCATGGATGAATTTGATTCTACTGGTTCAAGGAAGTTGGACAATGGTATAATAAGCTATAAACGAATAATGAGTACAAATAATAATAAAGATTTGAAATGCTTGATAAACACTAGTGAAAATTTCTCGTAGACGAAATAGCTACTCTGTCATCCACGGTACTATACGGTTATTGCTATGGCTTGTGACCTTGATTTAGTGACAACCATGAAGTATTTCACCACCTAAATTAACTAACTATGCAGAAATGAGAGGATTAAAAATGCTTGAACGGCTTTATCACAGAGGCCGAGTAACTATGCATAGAAGTCACGTATGTATCTAAATATGTTACTGCACCAATCTAGACAAAGTGATCAAAAGGGGTGAACTTGGCTAAGGAAAATATTTCATCCAATTACAATCGCCAGCCCATACTTGTTAATACGAAAGCAAGTGATTTGCTTGGTTATGCAGCAACATGTGATATATCTAGATTCTCCTGGGCTGTCAGTTATGTAGTTATGACTACTGTTCTTCTTATCTATTTTATTAAATACCACTTACTTTATTTTCAACATCACTTCATACTTAATAGAAGCTTTGGTAATAAACACTTCAAGTAGATTGGAGAGAATACAAACACTTCTCTCGATTGTTTCATTGAAGTAGAGGAGTTAAACAAGGTAGTTTAATCTCACTATTCCATTACAACACTGTGATCGATGACATCCTGAAAACAGCTTAAGCTAAACTTATAGTGGTATGGAGCGGTATCTTGGAAAGTATTTTTCGACCTTAAGTACGTTTATGTGTAGTTATGCTAGGGGTGATGGCATGATAAATACGATTAGTTTACACAATGAAAGCCAAACAGGCTTGTATTAATCCAGGCCATTTTTGATAACGCCATAATACTATCCTGGTTGTAAAGGCCCAGTGAGACATTCTGTTCTATGTTTGCAAAAACCAACTCCTATCAAGTCGGGATTTCTGATGACTCTAAATTCGACAATCCCTGCCTTCGAAGAATTACTGGCGTTCAGTGGTAACACCATGTTGATAATACTGATGTTCGGTAATGAGCTCGGCGCAGTAATAATGAGTGGATAATCGTCGCTACTTGAAATGCCGGTTTCGCTTGCTCGGTTATGTTTCATAAATGTCATCCCAGCACCATGCGCATGGCTCATTATATACTGATGCTGCTACTAGGTAGAAAAACTGGTTAGGCTGTAAGATGTTTTTATCGAGTGAGGTGGTTGGAATATAATATGCATACTGAAATACTTATTTTCATGGATGCTGACTACCACAAAAGTGAATAAAAAGTTGAATACAACTAAATCAAAACATAGTATATTGTTCACTAAGTCACTGACTGTCGATTCGAATTATATCGACAAGTAAAAACTATTGTGTTAAAATCGACAAGATAATTACGTTTTATGGTCAAATACCATGAATAGGATTGCTTAAATCCGATCACAGCTGTATGTATATTCTTTATCCCCCCCCCCGCCACCCTACGTATCGAATCTCAAACTCTATATTCTATTCCTTGATATGTTAATTTTATTCATGTTAAGGTTTCTTGAAATAGACACTGATATCGTTAATTTAACTCATTTTCATTTGAATCATGTCAATTATAAATTGTTGTTACGTGGTTGAAGGCAGCCAGAAGAAAATCTTGCTCGGTCTAATTAGATTTCGTGCTGGCTGGCACTCGTGATTAATGTTCACCTGCTTTCTTGAGAGTTCCAGCAATTCTTGTGAGTTTAGAACAGGATCTATTGACTTGAAGGTCAAAGACCAAGTTACTACTGAACCACTAGGAGGCATGTGTACTGCAGTCACGGCGATGCAAGTGTCCGTACTAATTATTTTACTAAAAATCTTTGGCTCAGCATTTTGTCACAGATAAATATTCATTTGGACTTCTCCAGTCACACTTTCAGTATTTAATGTTTTCACTATCATGACTTCTACGATCAAGTCAATTTTTTTGCATATTCATTTTGTTAATACTGCGGTATGGTGTCAGTCCGTCGCGACTCTGATTGAGGTCCTAAGATAATTTCAATTAGTAGCTCCCAAAATGACTCCGAACTGAAGCCGGTGATAATCATGCAGTCAGTCACTTACAACAAAGAACTTCGTACGTGCGTTCAGTTCAAGCTGCCGTTCTTCAATTAACAGATAGAGATTACATTGTCGGATCAAATCCCAAAGTAAGGGAGGTAGTAACAGAATTAGTATTAGTGTTGAGAATTAGAAATCAAAGGTAAGATTTGAGAAAATATAATTCAGTAAAAAGAAAATTATGATGAATTCAGAAACTTAGAATTTGGAGGAAGACTAGGAGTGGATGCACCTGCGCCATTGCCAACGATTTTGAGCCATGTCACTCAAAGTCTCTAACCACTGGTTACGGTCATCATGAGGACCCCAAACAGGTAGTCTGCACCTATTAACATAGCTCAGACCAATTATCAATGACTTCATAAACTGGTGCCACGTTTTCGTTTGGCCGCCCCTGGCTTTCTTTCAGCCTACTCCTACACCAGATAGATTACTCATCGAGGTGGGCGGTGGTCAGGCATACGTAACACATGTTCTAATCACACCAACTGATGAAGATCTATTACTTCGTCAATAGATTTACCATACTTACCGAGTACTCTATTCCTAACCCTCGTATTTCTTAATCAGTGGTCCCAGCAAACACGAACAATGCTTCGAAGACATCTATGACCGAATACTAGAAGTAACTGCAAAGATGCTACACGTTTTTTTCAGAGAAATTTGGAAGGGAGAGTAAGTACCAACGGACTGGAGAAAAGGATACTTCATCAAGATACCAAAGAAAGATCTTGACAAGTGTAAGAACTACAGAAGAATTAGTGCTGGATTCACGGGCAGCATCGTATCTTTGTAAAATTATATACTAATTGGGTAGAAGTATCAGTAATGTGACATAACTGGGTAGCCTCAAAAGTATGAAAGGATCTGAAGTAGGATTACAAGCTTCAAATAATAATGAGAATTGATACAAAATAACTGTAAATGTTTAAGTTGTATATGGAGGTCAGGTTTTGACACATGATTAACCAAAACTTAGGTAGTTTCAAAAAGGGAACAGTGAACAGACCTCAGAATATGTTAACTATGTCTATGTATACGTTAATTCGATTTGATACATAAATCTGTTAAACGTTATCAATTATAATTAAATTGTCATTCAATTCTACTTTTAAATCATGAAAGTGATGATTGCTAAGATTTGAGCGACCATCGCATTAATGCTTAAAACTGATCAAGATTTCTCTTTCAGATAACGCAACATCTTACCGCATCACCCTCTAGCTAACGAGAAATGAAATTCCCGCTAGATAACACTCGTTAACAAATATCATGCACGATATTATGCTGGCTCACTGTGTGGGACAATGCAGTTTCGAAGAAGGACAGCGGACCAACTTTTCGTGGGCAGGTTGACTGATATAATAGCTAAAGTCTAGCACCTGGACGTAATCCCATCTGACTGGTCCCAGTTGTTAATCATGCAGAGCCTTTCTTTCACATTCGCCAAATGGATGTATTTTAAACTGAAATATATTAATCATTAAAGACTATTGTTATTCTTTAATGTATCTTTTTCTATCACAATACTTTTCCTTTTGTAACTTCATTATAATATTACCCTTTAATTTGCATGGTGTTATATTTATTTCGTTGTTAAAATGCACTAAGACTGCCGTATTTTAAGTCACAAATAAGGAAAGTAAATGTTATAACAATTTATTCATCAAATAGCAGTGAACTACATAATTCTAAACTAAACATTTTCAATAAAATAAAACATACCTGACTTAAAACAATACGAAGTGAATTCAAAGCCTGTTGGTGTTCACCCCAAAGTGCACGTCTGTACTTCACATGGCATAACTGTTGACAAGGCCAAAGAACGAGATTGGCAAGCACTGGAGAGTTATACGATAATGCATTGTAGTGATTCACTAGGTCGATATACCTACACAGTAAAACAGAACAGAACAGTGACAGCATTTTTAACAAAGAAGCCTAACATAAATATATTTGCATCGATAAAATCGAAATACGCTAGCAGTTAGAATTATTCAGTAGCTCAATATATGTTAATGCACTTGATTTTTAATCATATTTATTATGTTAGCTAGTGACAAAACTTGGTTATTTAAACTGAATAAGTGTGGTTCAAAAATGCGATACAATGGCTGAACGTTAAACAATCCAACTATTAAGAAGCACCTAACAGTGCTATAAGTAAAACTGATAATCTAAACACAGGATTCGACGTTGTCACTCGGTGCAACAGTTGTGCTATACTATCAAATTAATTGAGGAAAACCTATAGGATTTAGCTCTCAAGCTATTTAAATATATCAGGTCGATTGTATCTAAATATAAGTTTAATTGAATTTCAATTGTATTTATAATAATTGTCTATGCTTGTCATATATTGATATCCGTAGCGTACTAGTGAAAACCACGGAGTATTAGACAGCTGACTCTTCAGTAGAGATATCCATCCATAAATCCATGAGAGATCAAACCTACGACCTTTTAGGTCTAGCAATGAACGCTTAACCACTGTCGCCACTAGACCAATGCTCAAGTGTAGAACCTCCCTTTATCATCAGTTTGTGATATAGCTTGACAGCTAATAGATTAGCTCACCACCTAGAATTTAGCATTTAAACAGATGTGAAACGTCTGTTTGTAAAAGTCAGAGGTTGAGTATCCACATTGTTGTGACAGATCAATAGATTGTTTTATATTATTCAAGTAATATGCTTGCAAACCTAACAGGATTTTCACCTTTAAATGACTAAAATTTGTATAGCTTTTATAGCTTACTAACATACACAAATAATTTCTTCACGTTACGGACTATGTAAGTGACTAAACATTGAACAAGTGTTCTGTAACGGTTTACGGATTTTGTGAAAAACCCAAATTATAAAACAGAATAAAAAGGCATATCTGGAAGAATATTTTAACGCAAGATATGAAGGAAGCTATGAAGTGGAAGCATTTGAACCGTACCACACAACGTCCCAAATTACTGATCGTCGATATGGCACGGATTCCAGCCAGACAATCTGTATCTACCAATATGGCCTAAGTCGATAAACAATGGTTATATGAAATGACGGAATATCTTGATTTGACCAACCTTAACTTTCTTCATATGTATTTGTACACCAGTTAACAACAGAAATTTATGGATTAAGTATGTGTAATACATGTCCCAAGCAAATCAACTGATAACCATTTACAACCTCGTTAATTGATTTTTGTTCAACGATACGCCAGTAATAACTTGAAGACACCTATGATCAAAACTCCTGAGCCTACATATCTCTTCAAGTTTCGTATTTTGTAGATACAGAATTTGAACTGTTGTGGATACAAAATTCACAAGAGATAACTTAGAAGACTTACTTTCTCAACAATTACTAGTGAAAATTTTAACAATGGTTAGGGAGCAAAAATGTCCATAGCACCTGTTTTACGTGTTTTCACTTCTAAGGGTGGTGGTTATATCTTGTCGGATCCTTGGTGTTTTAGTACGCAGACCCATTCCTAAAGCATATTTATTGAATTTACATGCAAGAGCTGTGTGCTAATTCATTCATTTGTGATACTCAAGAAATTATACTTTTGGATTTCTACTCTAAGTTAGCTAGGCAGGGTAGCTAAAGAATAGAATAAACTGGTTCGGTGACAGTATTACTTGGTGAATAGCCAATATTGAAAGTATTAGCTCGATTGCAAACTGACCATCAATAATACCATTAGAAAGGAATTACTTACAGGTCGTAATATGATGGACAATTGATTGGAAGGTTGACGGATTCAAGTGACGTATTTGTTTCTTGAACTTTATTACATGTTGGGGACGTTTTAACTGGCCCAAGAGAATGTAAAATTTCTGCTAACAGTTGGCCAGTAGGTTCAAAGCCTAAACCACCAGCACCAGGATACGAGATAGAACCTAAGGTAAGTCGTACAATTGATTCAGTTGGATTCATGAAACCAAATGCATAATTATCTGTAGACTTGCATAAGTTGAGAATTTTTTGAAGATAATTTATCCATGTCAAACAATATAATGATCGATCTAAAATGAGCTGGAAAAAAGTATGAAGTATTAATTTAACGAATGATGCAAAAAGTCTTGTGATTTCGGAGGATGCCTTTGGTTGCATTGTATAGTTCTCTTAACTAAACAGCACCCGACAGTTGCTACTACCTTGACGTGGTGGTCGGGTTTGCCTATTGTGATGAACCAATCGAGCTACATTAACTGGAGCAATTGATCCTTAAGGTTCTATAATGCCAAAATGGTGTACTAAGGAGCAGTAAGACTAAAAATAGTTGAATTAAGGCCCAACGGCAAAGTCGTATTGTTGACTGCGTAGAGGTGTGGCAGTGGTAGGGTGCCCCCCCCCCGGGAAACCAATATGACAAAAATGCAAAGGAAAAGTGGGGTTGAAATAGGTCAGCGTAAAAATGAATACCTCACCTTACTCCACGAATTACTGTGGTCAAAGATATGGCTCACCCAGCCCGAAACTAACTTACTGACAACTACTCGTAAAAAAGTCGTCGGTGACTAGCCCAAGCAATTGTTCCTTGAGCATTGTGGTCACACTCTAGGGACGTCAAGACCTCTCCTAATCCACGCTTCTTATCGGGTACTTCGAGTTGTAACCGTCCTCATACTTCTAACAGTACTCGAGATCATTTTGTTTACTCAAACCAGCTTTCTTCCTTATTCTTCTAGCATTTTCATTTATCACACCACCACCCCTCTCAACTTTCGCCAGCCATCTTTCCTATACGTGCCACTAGCACTGGTTATTCCAGTTCTCGAAATGGTATCCCAGGTTTCCTGAAACAGAGCTCTAAACTTTATGTTAAAGCTTTCAATGTGCGAATATTGTGTCAAATCGGTCAACAAGTCCCGTTAGCGATTAACGTAGGCTGCCTTTGAAATATGTGTACAAGACCCCGAGCTTGGTTACTCAATTAACTTCGCCCAGTCAATATGGAAACATAGAGCGATTTACTCTTCGTTTGTCTGGGGACCAAACAGCAAGTTTTTGTGGCCTTGCTTCTGTAGGTATAGCACAAAGTTGGCTGGCAGAACAGGCACTTTTCAAGTAGAGTACTGTAGATAGTCGTTTATATGTTGTTCGTCTAAATGATACAATATGAACCCGGAAAGGCAAAGATACACGTCGATATCGTTCCTGCCTATGCCCCCACTGACTAGAGCACAGATGGATTGAAAGACAAGTTTTACATGAAGTTCTCTAGTATCCTACAGAAGACTAAGCACTCAGACATAATAATCATAGCGGGGGATTTTAATGCTCAAGTTTGTATGCTAAATCAGGTTGAAAAACACTCACTCAGCATTGCAGTCCAACAAACGGGTAATACAGACCATCTAATGCTTATTTTTATCTAGCCAAAACTTTACGCATAAAGAAAGACATTGTTTAACCTGACGACCTCCAACACTAACACAACGATGGACATAAATAGACCACATTAGTGTCAGCTAATGTTGGAGAGGCTCCATAGAGGATTGCCGCCCATTATAGGGAATGTGTTTGGATCCTCATCCCATCCTAATGAGCACATATTTTCATGCATTTTACTGGTCGCAGAAAGGTTATAACAGGAAAACCTCTTAGATGACAATTCGAGACTGTAAAGGCCAAGAATGCACTCAGAGAAGATTTACCTATAAACTCAGTTGTTCATAAACAGCAGATTCATCCTGAAGAGGTTGGAAAGATTTTTTGAAGTAGCTGTAAATGCAGCAGCGATATCTGCATTCAACCTAAATCCAAAGATTATGGAAGACTAATGAGTCTCTGAAACTTCTAGATAACTGATAGAGGCCCGAAAACGTATTCCGGCAGGCTCTAGGAATAGTGGGGACAACAACTAGAACATAGACTAACAAAGAGTGGGTAATGAGAAGTAATAGGCAATAAAAGCAACAGAGACGAAAGTGGAGGTGGCAGTATGAAATACTAGACAACTATTCCGACTCATCAAGGACACCAGTATTAGAGAATCGGTTGTTAGTGAGATTATTCACAAGGTGTTTTCCTTAGTTCGCGAAACCCTAGCATCGACTAAGATGGTTAGGATATGTTTCACGTATGGTTAACCACCACCAGCCCTACCGCGCAATGTCAGATGGGTTAGGGACGACCAAACAAAAATAAGGCATAATACGATGATTATGTTGGCTATTGGTCTGAATCCTGCTGGTAGATGTAAATGACCTGATTGGTTTCTGAGTGATAATCGCAACCAACAGCCGGAGATATTGAGCGACATGGCTCAGAATTGGTCACAGTGGCGCATGTGTATTCACTGTCTTCATCTAAGTTATAAGTTTTATTATTCTTTCATATACACTTTTGCTGTATTCTACCATTTTGTATTCTATTGTCGTATTATCTTCTTAAATTTTATCTCATCGTACTAATGTAGTGGGGCAATTTGAATCTATGAACATATATACCAGATTCTGTGTTGTTAATGACTGACTAGACAGCAGAAGTGCATATGAAGCAAGGGTTGATATTGTCCAGAGTGGCAATCAAAACAATCAGATCAATCAGCTCATGAAACTTAAACAATTGAACTTTTATTGAATGTTTTATATGTCACTTGAACAGTATGATACAATCACTACTAACTCATATCAAGTTCTCTTACGTATCATACATTCTATTTAACAAAACTGTTTATTCATCTTCAAGTACACTTGGAATAATTATTTTTACGATTTAGTAAGGTTGAAAACATGCTAACGAAAAAAACCGATACGCATAAACAAATACGCTGGTTAAGCATGACGTCACAATATATTGATTAATGACTGGGAACCAGACAATGAATATACTATAATTATGTTAACCACCAAGAGGTAGCAATCTCATGCCACAGTGAAATAAATTACATATAAAATAGAACAAAAGAGATTTATATAAGATATAGTTCACTATTTATTCAATTGTGAAATGCCACTCATCTGTCTGTTCTAGTTAACCAATCACAGTTCAAATAGGCCAAATTTTCTTCTTACTACTTAACTAAACAAATAGTAGTTATTCCTGAACTGTGAGTACAAGTATTTCACATAAAAAAGACAGTTAAATCAGTTTACATGGAAAATATAAGATTTATGAAGTTTATCAATCATAAATAATGGCCATTTATATAAAGAGATATAGTGGATTTTAAGAATAACTGTAAATGTAGAATGCTGACCTAAGAATTCCATATTCAAGAATGATAAGTCATTCTTCGGAATATGAATTACGTATAGCAACCCATTACTTGCCTGGAAGTGCAATGTTAGCTGCTGTAGGAGAAGGATAGAATAAAACTAGAAGTGGTCATACCAAAATATGACATCAGCCGTTGATGGATGGTACGAGCCGTAATCTCTGGTGCAAATAACATGGTAGAGGTTTTCCAAGCAATAATCGCAACCAACACTTACAGACATTGTGTGATATGACTCAGAATCGACTACGGTGTATTGAATTTTTATCTTTGTCTAAATCCTAGGGTCTATTGTTCTTTTACACATAACTTTTGATTCGCTTTTGTTGAATTGCAGTTCGACTTCATCCTCAGTTCTTAAGTTTTTTGTTTTTCATTTAACCGTTCTTCAAAAAATCTATCTGGGATGGTAAAACCTGAAGGAACAATTGTTTTAGTTAGCCTATCACGATCAAGTTATCATAATAAACATATCCAACTACAACCTCGAGGTTGGGCCTTAGTGATATCGGCCTTATTTTCATGTTTAAAATCCTCAAGTAGATGAGTTGTACAAAAGATTATTGTTATTTTTGTTTCAATACATTTTTGAAACCGTCACTCATACATTCTTCTTTTCCACTCGAAATTCATAAGTACAAGCAAACTATTCTAAAAAGAAGAGCGAATACATTAGTACCACTTTTTAGACAGAAATTAGGAATGTTATGCACAAATCTACTTACCTTACGATAAGTTTCATCTTCTTCATTAATCTTCTTTGTTTTTGACAGTACATATGCATGGATAAATGGTATATATACCCATTCATTCGAAATCAGCCTGTCACATACAGATCTTGGTTTAGAGATGATATGATTTAACTGAAAAATATGTTGGTAGTTGGACGACTGATTAGAATCTACTTCAGAAGTATCTTCAACGATCGGTGATAAGTCTATTAAATAAGAGGTAATATTTCAATATATGAATAACTGATAATATGAGTGATAGAACTAAGTTTTGATAATAACAGATAAAGCTTGAAGTACTTACATTAAATGCAAGTCGGTGACATAGTTGTGCTAAATAATGGATGAATGAACAACAAAATTAAATTATGTCAAAGAGTGCAACACCGTTATAATATAACTGATTGAATCACATAAAGTGCAAGTTTTAGAATGCATGGTTAGTGCTTCAATTAAGGACGTTAGGTTTGTTTTCTTTAGGATTCGTCATTTGGATTTATCTACATCCCAGTGTTGATGTTTGTATTGAAACTCGGACTCGGAAGATGATAATACATTTGGCATCTTTCACTGATGAGTCTTTCAGTGAGTAAGTTGGCTTGTCGATAACATTGGTTTGGAGGAAGAACTCGTGTACACCTTGATTTTTCAATAATTGACTTTTTCACTCCAACGATATTATAGTTTACAAATAAGACTGGCTCTATTAAAAGTATTATGCATTTTATGCAAAGGAAGATTATTCCAGTCCCAACATCCAGAGTGACAGAAATAAGTGAAATATTACATGACCAAACGAAGTATCTTTTTCAATGTCTACTGTACCTCCGATGTATTAGAATATCCATGTTTGTTTTAGCACACCTCTATATGAAATGATGACTAGCATAAGAGTAGGTTGGAATAATGCTAGAGACGGCCAAAAGCGAAAAGTTGCACTAGTCTATAAAGTCGTTAGGTTGGACCAAGTAGGTAGATGAAGACTACCTGATTGAAGTTAATGTGATTTTCCTAACCAGTGATTTGAGGCTTTTAGTGAAATAGATTAGAAGTCACTCCTTGTGTTCCTTAAATTCTGAGCTTTGTAATATTTACAAATCTTATTTTCTATGAACTGCTTCTTTTTGAGTGTTGTTCTCTATGCCCAATCCTTTTTCTACTACCATTGATGTTACTACAAATATAACTACTTTAGAATTCACATTTATGTACTATATATATATATATATAGGATAACAACTTACGCAAATGATTGTTGTTATTATTGTTATCACTCATACGATTATCTTGTGGATTGGCAATTGTTGTATGGACCAATTCATTGTAGTATAATTCTCTAATTCCACGCAGGCGTTGTAAAACAAATTCGATGTTAAACGCTTTGCTGAAAATGAGATTAACTCAGAGATTTTAGTGGGAAAATACTAGTAATTCGAGTAAGCAATAAACTTACTCCAAATACCAGATTTAGTAAGGTAATAGCTTAGTGATTAAGGCGTTCGGCTCTCAGATGCTAAGTTGCAGATTCAATTTCACTCCGACAGTCAATGATTGGGATAGCTGAGTAGTATCACTAGCAATCATAAAAACTGCATGGGTCAAAGTCACATACACCAACTTGTGCTCGGTGAATAATTGTACAGCAACATAACAACTATCTAAAAACATATAGTTTGCATTATGAAATTACAAATTAATAAAAACCGATTTAAAAGTCAACTAAGTAGAAGTTCAGCTGTGTGACAGACACAGATACTACCCGGTTACATAAATCGATGTGAATAGAAAGGAGGGTTCGACTTATCAAATGAAACCGAATACTTTAACGACTAATTAACCGAACAGTATCCAATTATCTACGACAGCGTTTATTAAAAAAAAATTAGTAGTCAACTCACTTAAAATTGTTTAATTTAATCTGTTGACTATTAAATATTACTTCTAGAAGAAGACGTGTCCGTAACTCTTCTTGCCCTTTACGTAAACATGGTAGAATACGTAATGCAGCTAAATGAATAATGTTACCACCAATACATTCACTCGAATCACTGGAATATAGCGAAGATTTCAAATAGACACTTAAACTTGATTCATCTGACTCTAAAATCTAAAAATATTACAAATAAAAAGATAGCATATTATGGTGTACGAGTATATAATAAGATCTGATTCATAAATATGATAACAACAGGCGGTACTGGGTATGTAGGTACACGTTCGACATCAGATACCAAGTAGCAAGATTTAAATCCCGTTTCAACTACTTCCCCCTGGAAAACAACTAGTATCACTAGCCTTCAGAATCAGTGTGTCTCGAATCTAAGCACATTAATCTCTACTTCTTATTACTAAGCTGGTAGTTAACATCTAAGCAAACGAAGAGTGTCCCCAACATTTACATATAATCAAAATGCAGCATAAATCCAAGTAAATAAAAATCTCCAAACCGTAGATGCTAACTTGATGTGGTAGACAGGGTTGTCTATCGTAATGACCCAACCGACATATATTGGCTGGAACGCATGTTCCTCTAGGTCCTACCGTGCTAAGCAGATGTGTTAGAGAGAGATAAGACTAAAGACAGCATCCTAAGATCTGAGGGCGAAGTTGTACTACTGACTGCAACGGGGTGTGACAGCAGTAGGGTGTTTCCCTCGGATAACCAGCATCTGCAGCGATGCTGCCTTCTCACAAAGGAAGGAAAGGGTTAGGAAAGGTCGACCCTAAAAATGTCACACCTAACCTTACTACACGGATATCCGTCTCCGGCAGTAAGGCCTTCTAAAGAACAGAGCTAACACATCAAAAAATTCCCATAACAAGATCATAAGTGATCGGCCTCAAGCAGTTACCTCTTGGGCTCTGCGACAGCAATCTTAGGTCACTATGACCAATACTAATTCAGTTTCCTTTTCAGGTACCTCAAGATATAACATATTTCCATTGTGTGGGCAGCCAGGAAGTGACAACCGTCTTCATACCTCTAACAACACACGAGATCATCTTGTTCGAGGTCAAATCCCAACATCGACTCTTAATAACTCTATTATCTTCACGATTAACCCTTCCAGCATAGCTATATCCCCTCATGCCTCTAATGCTATTGGTTCGTGTTCACGAAACGTTATTCCTGGTGTCCTGAAACCTCGCACTAAACTATATATCGGAGCTTCGAACGTTCGGACCTTATGCCAACAACCTTATGACAACAAGCCTCCTTAGATATGACTCTACATTCCCGCTGACTGATGCGTTTCTGAAACGCGTATATAGGATCCAAATAAAGTCATTCGCTTGACCACACCTTACCAAAATAAAGAACCGGCCTCGTCCACCCTTCGTCTTTCTGAAAACACTACCACCACTACGCGAGGCCTTTCTGGTGTACGTATAGCATCAAGTTCAAAAGCCGAACAGGCTCTCCTTCAATAGATTCCAATAAACAGTCATTTATGAGCTGTCCGATTAAACTGGATGGTAAGAATTCGGGAAAATAGGGACACACGCCGTTGCCTCTTTATTGTCTCTACTTACGCTCCCACTGATTGTAGATCAGATGAAGTAAAAGGTGAATTCTACACAAAGCTTTCCGACCTCCATCATAAAGTTAAGCGCATTGATGTAGGGATAGTAGCTGGTGATTTTAATGTCCAAGTAGGCAGACTAGGCGAAACCGAAAGGCACCTAGGTGGATCCTATGGTGTCGAGGCTCAACGAACAGATAATGGCTACCGTTTACTACATCTGTGTTCAGATAACCGTCTATTTCTCGCAAGAAACAACTTTAAGCATAAGGAAAAACATCAGCCGACATGGCGACCTCCACAATCAATTCAACGCCGGACCCAAATAGACCACATTGTTATCAGCCATCGTTGGCGAGGCTCGATAGAAGACTGCAGCTCATTTTGTAGTGCATGTTTAAACTCAGATAATGCTTCAGTACGATCGCGTATTAGTCTGCATCTTACTGGACGTAAACATTCCACGGCGAAAATCCCCTTCAGAGTACAACTGAATGATGAAAAAGTCAAGAAAACATTTCAGGAACAACTAGGAAACCAATTAGTCAACTATGTAAACTGTACCCATCCCGAGTCAGCTTGGAATGATACCCAAATATCTGTTGAGGTAGCAGTAATATCTACTAGTAAACTAAACTAAATAGCTGAGAAAACTTAAAAGATTTCAGCTGTATCTACTGAACTGATAGATGATCGGCAACACATCCCATCTGGTTCTGAACACGATGAGGAGCGAAGGCAACTTACACACAAACTGGTTAAAAGCTTACGAATTGATGTGGGAAAAAGATGGGGCCATTATTCACTATCAATCCAGAAGGTTGGACAGATGGGCAGAACACTTTAGGAAACAGTTCAACTAGATCTCGGCCTTATCCCAGTTGCCCACCATTCCCAGGCAATCTGAATGGCAAATTAATTTTGGTCATAGTGAGGTTGAGATGGCTATAGGGAATCTGAAGCGAGTGAGAGCAGCAGCACCTGATGGGTCAACCTATGAGATATTTAGGGATGGTGGTCCAGTTTTAGCAGCGAGATTAACCGTGATCTTGGCTGGAATCTGGAAACTGGACGTAATCCCATCAGACTGGTCTCGAACACCAATCGTCCCATTCTATAAGAAAGGACAGAAGTCCTCTTGTGACAATTACTGGGGAATCAGCTTAACGAATATGGTGTGCAAAATATTAGCTTCAATAATGCTTCGACGTCTAACTAAAACTCGTGAAGAGCAAACTCGAGAAAACTAAGGGGGTTTCAGACCTGGACGTGGTCGTATGGACCAAATATTCACACTTCGGCTGGTTCTGAAACATGCACACTTTTTTAAACACCCAACAATAGCTGTATTCCTTGACTTTAAGGTGGCATTTGAGTCTATCGATCGTAAGGTGTACAAGATAAGTACATTAACCTCATACAGGCTCTTTACTCGAACAACACATGTCGAGTCAGAGCTTATGGTGGATTGTCGTCGGAATCGATTACCTCAAGTGGTGTTCGTCAAGGTTGTCCGCTCTCCCCATTTTCATCTAATTTTATCAGTGACATACTTTTAGAGTTAACAGTGTCGTCGTCTGATTCCTCCGGTGTTGACCTCCTTCCAAGGAGATAAACTCGCTAACTCAGAATATGCAGATAATATAGTTCTCTTAGGTGAAGATGATGACAAAATGCAGAATCTTTTGACTACCTTAAACATGAATGTAAGCATGTTTGGGATGCAATTCTCTCCACCCAAATGCAAAATGTTACTTCAGGATTGGAGTGATTCGACACCGAAGTTAGTGATAGGGAGTGAAGCAGTTGAATGTGTTGACCGCTTCACTTATCTTAGGAGCGTCATCAGTCCTGATGGTCTGGTGTCTGCTGAAATCTCAGCTCGTATACATAAGGCCCGATTAGCTTTGGGAATTTGCGTCATCTGTGGCGTAGGCGGGATATCCGACTACTCACCAAAGGACGTGTTTACTGCGCAGTAGTTCGATCCGTTTTACTTTATGGATGTGAAACATGGCCATTAAGGAAAGAGGATATTCGTAGGCTCCTAGTATTCGATCATAGATGTCTTCGAAGTATTGCTTGTGTTTGTTAGGACCACGGATTAAGCAATATGTGGGTTAGGAATAGACTACTAGGTAGATACGGTAAATCTATGGATGAAGTAATAAATCTTCACAAGTTGGTGTGGTTTAAACATGTGTTACATATGCCTGACCACCGCCTACCTCGACGAGAAATGCTGTCTGGTGTAGGAGTAGACTGAAAGAAAGCTAGGGGTGGCCAGACGAAAACACGGTACCAGTCCATGTAGTCATTATCAATTGGGTTAAGCCATATTAATAAGTGCAGGCTGCCTAGTTGGGGTCCGCGTGATGACCGTATCCAATGATTAGAGACTTTGGGTGATATGGCTCAAAATCGTTCGTATTGGTGTAGGTGCATTCATTATTTGTCCTCCTCCAAAGTCTGAGCTTCTAAATTAATCGTAATTTTCTGTTTACTGAATTATATGTATATTTCTGAAATCTTATCTTCGACCTCTAATCCTCCCTATTAATACTAACTCTGTTACTACTTCCCCACTCTGTGATCTGGTCCGACAATTTAATCTCAATCTGCTAATTTTGGAATGGTAACTTGAACTGATGTACGAATGTATCAAGTTCTACGTTGTAACTGATTGACTGACTGACTAAAATATACATCTGCTTGGCATATCAGTAAGTCGATCAATTCACCTACAGTGACCTAAGCAGCCGGATAGCATCATTCACCCATTATATCTTCAATCGGATTCGAAACCAAGTACTTAAATCTGTACCTGGTAAATAAGTTGCAAGGTCAGGAAAAATGTTAATATAGGCACTCCCCATAACGATTGGTTCCTGACATTACCAACGATAGCCGTTAATCACTGATATTACTACTTCATATAGAATGCTTGCACCTTTATTCTATTTACAAAAGATAAGAATCTAATGTACTGGACTTTGATATATACCTTTATGAGGACAAGCTATACTTTGTAATTCTCTAACTGAAGTAATAGGCAGTGCGGAACCGAATCTATAACTATGGGGGACTTAGGAGAATTGTTATTAACACTTTTTTAATCAATAGTATCTTTTTATCTTACGCTATACCAGTGAGTTTAGGGCTCTGAAGGAGATGGTGGCTCTACATGCTACTATTGACTATTGGACAGATAAATCCTGATTAAAGAATTATATAAAAGTGACGAATTTTACGAACCATGAAACCTTCACATAGTTTGTATTCTGTATGTGGTGTGTTCTAATTGTAAGGCGCTTTTTATTGAGTGAAATACTAAGGCAATGACAGTAACCCCAGTATAAACACGTCTTTGAATGAGGACAAAGAATACTAACAAAATATCGTGACTTGAGAGAGTGATCAGAATAATTGAATCTACACTATTTGTCAGCTGTTTTACTAAGTATAAGCTACTAAGCAAAGATTGAAAAATAGTTAGTGATGTAGTGAATCATCATAAAGATGGTTTGGGAAAGTATTAAGTATATCTGATTACTATGTAATTCGATGTAAGAGGTTGGGTGGCGTAGAAAATAGGTAGAGAGAAAGTTAGGGATGATTAGACTATAGTTTGGCATCAATCTATGAAGTCACTCACTGCTGATCTGAGCCATGTTAGTAGGTAAAAAGTTACTTAGTTTGGAGTTTGCGCAACTTTCGTAATCAGTAGATAAGACTTTCAGCGACATGGTTCAGAATCGGTTGTAATGGAGTAGATTAATATAACTGTAATTCAACTTTGTTTTAACTGTAGTTAAAATACTTACCTGACTAAATAATAACAATATTCTTGTAATTAATTCACTTTCAATACATATTAGTAAATGAGGTTCAGCATCATCAGTAAAAGTTGTAGTTGGACGATTCTGTTGAAACACGTTTAGTGATTTCCATTGGAAAAAATAAGATTTCTGACAAATTCGTTTTATCCAATCAATGAGAGGATGAAGTAACTCAGCAATTGGTGATATACATCTCATAGTCAAGTGTAATTTAAACCGGAGAATATTCAATTCTAAAACACTAATCATAGCAGACATTAGTGGTAAATATCTTGTGTTCATCTGTTTCGGATTAAATGACACTTGATCGCATTCGTTTTGATTACTACTCGCTTGAATATTAGTAGTACCGGTTGATTGTGGATAAACTTTCGGCCACATCAATCCACTTAATTGATTATAATTTGCATCATAACAAAAATGTAGTACAGTACCATAATTTGGTAAACAACTAGGCGATAATGTGACTAACTGTAAAACTCCATCATCCAACAACAAATTTTGTTCAGTAGAAGTCCAGTCAAGTTTTACTTGATTTTTCTGTACATTTGTAAATGATTCTGGAAGTAAACATGGAGATACATCACGAACATGAAGAGGGCGACCGGTGAGAACACTCTCATTTCTAGTTGAGTAAATATAAAGATAATTAAAAATAAGTACGATTATGATACTCAGATACATAAGTGATGATATTTTGTAAAATAAGTTTGGTTATGTATAGGTTAGTACAACTCAGGAACAAGCACATATGTGGATTGGCCTATGTTTCACATCCATACAGTAAAACAAAGTGAAGTGTCGAGTAGTATACTCATAAATGGATATACTCCGTACACCATAGGTGATGTAGTGACAAGAACTAAATGAACATTTCAAATCCGTACAAGGATTTCACCAAATACCAAGCCGTTAGGATTTTCAATAAATACAAATTTATGCTGAATAGGTTGAGGATGCTTTAAACTATAATTGACCGAAAAAAACTATTCCGAAATTATTATTTTTTAAACTACAGTTCGAAAATTATTCCATAAGTGAGATTTTAACACAACGACTGGGGAAGGCACTGCATAGGACTTTGATGCAACTAAGCTGAATGTCATTTTATAATCGTCCAATAATCTCGACTACAAACAGACACTGACAAAATTCTTCACATTTATGAGTGTTTACAAATTCAACTATTTTGTGAATCTAGCTACACAGGACGTAGGAATTACCAAGCCCAACACCCTATCTATGAGCACTGACCAGAGAACAACTAAGAGTAGTAGAAAGTACGATTCTTGAGCATGTGATTGACACAGAACATCAAGTAGACCCAAGTAAAGCTTATAAAATTATGCATCACAATACAAGTAATATGCACATGGTTTTACGAATTTGTTTTATACACAGTGTAAAAGTTTTTACTATTCACACAAGCAAACCAAACTTTTGTATCCAAGAGATTTGCGCAACCATTTCCTTACTGTGGTCATCAAAATTCGGAAACCATCCTGCTTCTGCTGAGTTAGTCTTTTATGTGTTTTGCACGATCGACAAAGTATAACGAAATCCAATATAAACCATTTATAATTATTTTTAAAAATAAGGTTTCATTTGCTTGTTTTTCAGATACAGATTTTTGTACTTGACTTCAAGTAATATTACGAGGATGAACGTTATTGAGACAAGTACCCGACAGAAAAAACGAGTATCATGGTTGTCTGGTTCTTACGACTGGCCGATCAAGATACAACTAGCTGAAGTGATTCGATAACGCAACCACTATGATTTCAATTTAGGTGGTTGGCGCTAGTTGAAAGGAACCTCTAGACCTAAGTTTTACGCCACCTGACAGATGTCAGTAAGATGTATCTATAACGTTGGAGGAAATGACGTTTTTCGTGAAAGTTGAACTTGCATCACACCGTGTAACAGCATCGGATGTCACCAGTGAGCCATTTACATTGACTGATATCACTGAGTAACAATTAATGTCACGTTTATCTGAACAGCTTGTTTCGACATGCGCTAATTTAGGCTTATAATCAATAAGTGATTGACCATGTAAGTCTTGACAGACAACATGAAAACATATAACGTGTTTCTACCAACTCCAAAATGTTCTGAGAATTGAAACCATTGGAAAAGTAATCATTTGTTAACTGTTGAAGAAATACTTCGCATCACATGAGAAGTTTAAATATAGGGGATTCTGTAAACTACGTTCCAATTATGAGATGAAAGAAACTTTTGATCTAAAGCGACGATTTTAGAGACGTTATATTTTATGAGCTAGATGGTTTGATTGTGAACCATTCATCAACTGGCTAGCCAGTAACATCAACACGTACTTCAAAGTGAAGTGAGCTTTAAGAATTCCGCCACCATCCAGTTATTCAACATTAGTCAAAGGGCGATGTGAAAGCAATTCACTTATTTCAGTTGTGATAGAAGATCGATATTAGGTGTTTTTTTTCTATCAAATACCCATTTTACACATGATTTTTTAATGTACAATAAAGTATGTAAACAAACACTTAATAAATACAGCTTACCGAATAAATCGATAAAGCATTTGATTCCAAAATGGAAGTTTGAATATTGGTGTTAGACTATTGTTCCAGTGATTGATAGATTGTTCATGGAAAGACTTGAAAATAAAGTGAATAGAAGAATGATGAAACTTGAAGAGAAATAACTTGTTACATTGACTGTTTAGTAAACAATATATGAGTCAGTGAAGTGATCATATATTTATTGTTATAGTAACACGATGCAATAGGCTTCCATATCCGTATTGAAATCAAACGGTAGATACCATACACAAATAGTGATCCACAGGAACAGATCAATCAGTAGATACAAGATAGACAACCAAAGGGACTTAATTTAAAAGAACAGAAAACAGTAATAGTTTGATGTATAGTCGGTCCCTAGAATGTTCCATCCATAAACTGCTAACATGAGATGATCAGTTAACCAAACTGTACAGACAGATGCTATTAATTAGAAAGAGGAATACCATTTGTTCGTTACGCTAACATACACGTAACATCTTTAATTTTTAATGGTTTTAAGAATTTATTTCCTTAAAAAAAACGCTAGTTGGAAACGGATATTTAAGACGCTTAGTAGATAAGAACATGAAAGAAACAAGAAAGGAGACCAGAAATACTATTTTTAAGAAGTGCCTTTATGTGAACCAAACGTTTGATGTATTCAAGAACCCTTTGTATATAACAATCAAAAGTATTTCATATATCAAAATACTACTACTTTCTGTAAGCCTGAAGAATATGCTCCCTTCAGCTTTCATGTACATATGTCAATTTATCTATTGCTGTGGCCCAAGGTACAAAGGTAGTAGCCAGAGCTAGCACTTTTATAGACATCCCAGATCAACTTTAGAAATAAACAGAAACTTAGCGAGTCTTTGACGTAACTTTTTAATATCCTGTATAACCGGATACAACACAAAAAGATTTCATACTAACGAGTAGAAAAAAAGCTAAAGGTCTTCTGAATGAATAATGTTACGAATTAGAAAGTGCACTTATATTTGGTGGATGGATGGGTAATTATACAGAATAACACCACAACTGGAGGAAAAATTGTATATCACACTTTTCTATGCATTAGCCCAATACGAATAAAAGTGGAACTTAAAGTGGAAGAATAAAAGGCAATTTTATGGTGATTAAAATAATAAAAAAAGATTGAATAACGCCATTAGTTATTTGTTTATCATTCTCAATGAAATAGACAACTATAATCTTTATAGAATAAATATAGCCACTGAGATCACTCAGTCAACTATAAACAATCCATAGCCTGACATATATAGTTCGCCTGTTAGTATAACGCATCAGTATAACGATTTTAATTTGGCAAGATGAACACTAAAATTTAGTTCGACGTTAGGGGGATGAAAAGGTATTTATGAAAGAATGATGAAAAATATGAATATATGTATGATCAACATAGAATCTGGAACATATGTACATCAGTTAAAGTTGTCATACCTCTATAGCAATCCAAAGATAACACGAATAATAATAATAATAATAATAATAATAATAATAATAATAATAATAATAATAATAATAATAATAATAATAATAATAATAATAATAATAATAATAATAATAATAATAATAATAATAATAATAATAATAATAATAATAATAATAATAATAATAATAATAATAATAATAATAATAATAATAATAATAATAATAATAATAATAATAATAATAATAATAATAATAATAATAATAATAATAATAATAATAATAATAATAATAATAATAATAATAATAATAATAATAATAATAATAATAATAATAATAATAATAATAATAATAATAATAATAATAATAATAATAATAATAATAATAATAATAATAATAATAATAATAATAATAATAATAATAATAATAATAATAATAATAATAATAATAATAATAATAATAATAATAATAATAATAATAATAATAATAATAATAATAATAATAATAATAATAATAATAATAATAATAATAATAATAATGATATATCACACTTTTCTATGCATTAGCCAATACGAATAAAAGTGGAACTTAAAGTGGAAGAATAAAAGGCAATTTTATGGTGATTAAAATAATAAAAAAAGATTGAATAACGCCATTAGTTATTTGTTTATCATTCTCAATGAAATAGACAACTATAATCTTTATAGAATAAATATAGCCACTGAGATCACTCAGTCAACTATAAACAATCCATAGCCTGACATATATAGTTCGCCTGTTAGTATAACGCATCAGTATAACGATTTTAATTTGGCAAGATGAACACTAAAATTTAGTTCGACGTTAGGGGGATGAAAAGGTATTTATGAAAGCATGATGAAAAATATGAATATTATGTATGATCAACATAGAATCTGGAACATTGTACTCAGTCTAATAATAATAATAATAATAATGTGTGAACTTATAGAATATAGTTCAGGAAGCGTAGAAAGAAAGTTATGGAACAATTTAAAGCTTATGATTTAAGGAAGGACAATGAGTGAATACATCTGCGCCATTGTGACCGATTCTGAGCCATGTCACTCAGTGTTTCTAGCCACTGCTAATGGTATTCATCAGGACCCCATCCAGGTAGTCTGCAGCCACTGACACGACCCAAACCGGCAGTCAGTGACTTCATGGACTGGTGTCATGTTTCAGTTTGGCCGCCCCTAACTCTTTTCCATCCTATTCCTATATCAGCCAACATTGTGCATCGAGGAAGACGGCGGTTGGGCATACGCAATACATGTACCAACCACCTCAGTCGATGAAGATTCACAACCACATCGACCAATTTACCACCTTTGCCTAACACCCGTCGTCTAACCTCGTTATTACTTACACGGTGATCCCAGCTAACGCAAGCGATGTTTCGTAGACATCGATGGTCAAAAACTAATAACCTTCGAGTGTCGTTTACCCTTAATGACCACGTTTCACACCCATACAGTAAGACAGAGAAAACTGTTGCGCAGTACACTCCATTTCGTTAAGAGACAAACATCTCGTCTACGCCATAGGTGATGTAAGTTAGCAAAAGCCAAACGAGCTTTCTGAATTCGTACTGAGATTTCGCCAGAGACCAACCCATCAGGGCTAATCGGACTTCCAAGATAATTGAAGTGGTCGACGTTGTCAACTACTTCACTCTCTATCTTCAGTTCAGGTGTTGATGAAAACAAGTCCTGGAGCAATAGTTTGCATCTAGAGGGGGAGAAACGCATTCCGAGCATGCTTGCATTGGAACTTACTGCTGTAAAAAGATTCTGCATCTTATCAGCGTCTTCGCCACACAGGACTATGTCATCAGCATATTCTAAGTCAATATGTGGGTCTCCTGGTGGGAGATCAATTCCTGAAAAGTTAGACGATAAGTGTAATTTCCAACAGTAATTCGATTATGAAATTAAACAAAAATTGAGATAGTGGGCAGCTTTGACGGATACCACTTGAGGTTACAACTTCGAGTGACAGTTCGCCATATACTCTAATACGATAAATAGCGTTCGAGTAAAGAAATTAATAAGATTTATGTACTTCTGGGGTACACCTTTCAATGAAAGACAATGCCATAGAACTTCACGGTTTACAGAGTCAAATGCCGCCTTCAAGTTGAGAAAAACCACCAATATCGGGCACCGAAAAGTAAGTCTATGTTCTAAAACCTGATAAATGGTGGATATCTGGTATATGCAACTGCCACCAGATCTGAAACCAGTCTGGTTTTCTCGTATTTGTAGATCACGAGTTGCAGTTAAGCGTCTGATAATTATAGAAGCTAGTGGTTTAGACACCAAATTAGTCGAACTAATTCCTCTATGGTTTTGACTCTTTTTTATGTACTGGGACGATTAACGATTAACACCAGTTAGACGGAATTATGTCAAGTCTTAAACTTTAGTCAAAGTATCAGTCAGCCTAATTGTCAAAGTGGGACCACCATTCTTAAAGACCTCTGCGGATAATCCATCCGGATCTGCTACTTTGTTTGTATTAGATTGGCTACAGCTTTTACGACTTTGACAAGAGTCGGGGGACTTAAGTCGACTTTCTATTCTGGCTGTCTTAGAATAGTGGGAAGTCCTAGAGCAGCTAAAGGCCAACTGAACCGCTCCTTGAAGTGTTCAGCCCACCGTTCTAAACGTCTAGAGTGAGAGCTAATAAGCATTCCATCTATTTCGAAGATTGTCTCACTAACGCTGGATTTTTTAACCCCGGTTTCTGTTATTAACTTGAAAAGTTGTCTAGTGTTAGCTAACACCGCTGCCTTTTCCATTTCCTTCGCTTTTGTTACCCACTACTGCTCATGGTCATTTCGAAGACTGTTTGTCAGTTTGTACCTGATTACTCTTCGCTCCTCATCATGTCCGGAGCCTGACGGGTTAAGTTTTCTGGACTCCATCAATTCAACAGAAGACATCGAGATCCAATGATTTTTCTTGACATATTGATTTAAGTCATTGATATATGTCACTGTAGATGCCACAGCTGTTTGGACATCTTGCCAAGAGGTATCTAGTTAGGTCGCATCTTTATAATTATCTAAGTGATTCCTCAGTTGTTCCTGGAATTTAATCTTGGTTGTTTCATTGCTGAACTGAATTCTAATGTGTTTTCTTGTGGTAGTGTTTCTTTGCCCAGTAAGATGCAAGCAAATGTGTGATCGTAGTAGAGCGTGACCAGAATCTAAACATGTACTTCAGAAAGGTTGGCAATCTTCTATCAAGCCTCTCCAAAGGTGACTAATGGCGATATAGTCTATTTGAATTCACTGCTGGGTAGGTCCAGGAGGTCACCATGTTAGGCGATGTCACTCATTATGCTTAAAGTTCGTGTTTGTTAGGAATAAACGATCGTCTGAGCATAGTAATAACAAACGGTCGCCGTTATCCGTTCTCTGAGCTAGAACACTAAAGCATTCACCTAAATGTCTTTCAGACTGATTCAAGCTACCTATTGAGGCGTTAAAATCACCAGCCATGAGTACCAAATTTGAATGTTTAGCCCTATGAAGCAGTTCAGAAAGTTTTCTGTAAAATTCGTCTTTCAATTTATCCAGGCTGCAGTCGGTAGGAGCGTAGGCAGAAACGACGAAAAGACAACAGCGTGTGTCCCTGTCTTTCTGAGTTCTTACTGAACCATTTAGTCAGACGGTACATAGGCGACTGTTAGCAGGAACCCATTCGTGAAGTTCCTGTTCTGCTCTCATACTTAATCCAATACCTACACCGACGAGCCCACGAGAAGTTGCTGTTGAGTCGCCAGATATACGAAGAGTGTATCATGAAGGTTGTTCACTGTGACTAGGTGAGGTCAAGTGAATAACCACGCTAGGATCCTGTATGCGTGTTTCGGAGACACAACAAAAATTAATGGTGCGGGACACTAATTTCTTAGCTAGGGAGGCTTGACACAGGGTTCGTACATTGAATGCACTAATGTGAAGTTTGGAGCGTGGTCTTAGTAGACTCGAGACATTATTTCGTGGGCCAGAATCGTTGGCACTGATGACACAGGAGGAAGTTGAAGATAGGGATTTAGGCTTGAAGGTAAGGACAGGGTAAATAATAGGAATATAAGGAGTTTGAATAAAATTGGAGTGATCATGTGTGTTGTTAAAGGTATGAGGGCGGTTATCTCTTAGTTGCCTACGTTGTGGAAAGGTTTTTCTTGATGTACCTGAAAAGTAAATAGGGTTATGGTTGGTATGAAAGACCTCGGAGAGTAACCGCACTGCCCAAGGAACAACTGATAAATAAACAGTGAGGGAAGTAACTTAGGTTTTCGTATAAGGAACAGAGATTTTTTCACAAACAACTTACTGTTTTAGGTTGCAAATTGATTCGAGATAATAACTGTAAACACCGAAAACTGGATGTGATCACTACAGTCATCAGAGATGTATTCAAACCTGCTTCTGTTAAATCACTCTATGTTGTAATAAACAAAAAAATATTTACAGCGAGTACAAATTAACGGGATTGGCTATCAATTGGCAGGGTGTCGAAAGCAAATATATGTAAAAATAGATTAGAAGTGTGCATTACTGAAGAGGCCTTAGTCATCTGGTATACAGTCAAGTAACTTCGACAATGAGAATTTCCTTGAATTAGAATCCAAACACTCGACTCTGTATATTTGAATAACTTAGCAACACGCTGAATAACCAGAGCACCTGAAGACACATATTTGATAATCTCAAATGATCGGTTACAGAATAGTATAAGGACGAGCGATCCTTAAACAGTAAGTGAAGAATAATTATTATAGCCAATTAGTGACGTTCGATTGAAACCGATTTAAACTATCAAAAATCGGCTATTGCGATGTATAGTGCTCATAATGTAAATATATATTAAAAATAACTAATTTCTAACATCACAGACCATGGTTTATATTGCTAAGTCGCGCCATAAGTTCATGCCAAGCAAACAATGAACCGGCATGAATCCTATCTTCATATGTTGAACGTTTCGTTAAGCTACAAGCAGATTTACCCGCCATTTTCATAATCATGCATATGCAGCGATTGATTATCTACGCTTTCCAGTATACTGATAGCTACCTAGGAACCTACTACGTTTGATATTAAGTTGTAATTGAAGAAGCAGCCAGCTTGCTTGTTTCTCTCCATTCAGGACAATAGGTTGGTTTGCCAATTAAACCCACAAATATAGCAAGTTGTAATAAGAGTCCAGATGGGTACACCAAAAGTAGCAGAGGTCTTGTACACATCCGAGCCAGAGGTAGCTGATTGCAATGAAGCCAATCTGAGGAGTTCAGGCCTGAGATGCAGAAGAATTTCAGGTAGCGTATCGACTATTGATGTGATGTAAGTTGGTGCTGGCCAGAAACCGGGGTAGTACAGGTAAGAGGAATATCAGTAGTCGTAAAGAATGTTTATACATTAAGAATATAATTACAGAGTTAAGAATTAATTTTTATAGCCCATAACCTAAAGTATGACAAAATGAATGAATTTGCGCCACTGTGACCTATTCTGAGTCAAATCATCCAACGTCTGCAAGCATCCGTTACGATAATTGCTCGGACACCATCCAAGTAGTCTACATCTTACATTCTTATGGAGGCTCCCTAGCTAGATATATAAATATTCAATCGTTGATGTGCATACTCATAAATCAGAAGCCAGTACTCTCTACATCAAACGAACGGGCACTACATACACTAGGTTTTTGAGTCTTTGATTTGAAAAGATAAATATCACTGAACATGAAGTCAAGTTATTATGCATAGTCAGCAATCTATGTAACCAAAAACACTCACTTCAAAATTTTCCCAAATAGGTGTGATTAAATTACATTTTAGATTTTTTATTATATGCTGCTCAAGTTCACAACACCAATTGAAAATGTTGTCAACAACCATTTGAACTGTTTGACGTATAAGAGTAGTAGAATTGGATGATCTGAATATTTTTGATAATAAGAGGTCGAAATTAGAGTTGGATATAATGTAAATCGGTAACATGATGACAAAACGCTAAATATTAAGGCGATTTCATGTTTAAAAGATTAACTTGATTAATTTATAATACATTAGTAGTCAGTAAAGAGACTGATACAAACTTAAGTTGCCACACCGTATCAACTATCGTCAATTTTGCTACTAAGATAATCAATATTGCGCATCGAGGTAGGCAGTGGTTGAGTAAATGTTGTATATGTCCTAACCACCTCAGTGGATGAAGATTCACAACCTCACTAATTGATTTAACAACATTTATAGTACTGAACAACCAAACATTTGTTTATGCTGAAATGAATCTAGACAACGCAGTGAAGTCTAATCTTCAGAATGAAAAGAAGGAAAAAATGACTGTATATTGATAAATATCAGCTCCAATATCATCAAGGACTAATTGAGCTACTTAGCTGATAAGTGAAAACTACGTACGAAGATACAGTATTTGAACTAGACAACGAAAGCAGTCTTTGACCTGAGTTATTTGCACTCAATAGTGGCATATTCTACTGCCACATCTTATGTACTTTCAAGTGTCGTCATTTAATGTACGAGGTTATCGCAGTACACATATAACAGACCATTCTGTAAGAAAGAAAAAAAACAATTGATTGGACGGTAAAGCATCTAAAACTAGGTGCTTCAAAGAATAATATGCTACTAAATATATATTTACGAAAACTTGAATCTAGATGAAAGTATCTCTATTAAAATGAATAGTATATTAGTAATGTAATGTAACAAACGACCAAAATATAACGACTTTGCACTAAATCTGCTTTCTTTTATATAACTAAACGAAAAACAAGAACACTCACTTGTTACTTTCACCTTCGATGAGGCAATATGATAAATTAACTAGAAAATCAATCCAACTAGTTAAAAGCGGACCGAGAAAGTAATCCTCTTCTAGATGAGAAGTTGACTTTTTAGTAATAAATTTAGAACGATACAAAATCCAACAATTATGTGCGGAATGAAAAACATCAGATAGTTTATTCCTATTAAAATAAATCATAGGTGGACGATAAATAGATGTGAATCAATGCTGATGTGAATTGGCAATGAATAATTTAGAGAAGGTATGGATCATATGTAGACGTCAAACAAGAGAATAGGACTGCTTTTCTGTTTTCTCTGATTTCGAAACACAAGTTTGCGTACTTCGTAAATTTCCAATTAGAAATTCATAACGTTTAACTACAAATAATAACCATCTTACAGTGGCATTTACGATAAAGTGATTGTCTCATATCTTATTCTGGTCATATCCAACGTCAGTTATCGACAACAGTATGCCTGCTGCTGTTGGATATCAGTCCAACTTTCGAGGTGTTTCTTATGAATGTGGTCAGTGCTTAAAAAAACACTGGTTACAGAAGTTAAGGCTAAAGAGTCCATGATTCACAAAAGCAATGTTTCAACACTAGCAATAAACTAATCAGACATTTATTACATACAGTTCAATGTGAAGTTGTTAAGTGTCCGTGATAATGCATTTTTATCATACAAGAGGTCTTACTCAAGAAGTGAAGACGCACTATAACAGACGCCTACATGTTTTTAGGAACTCAAAGATAATGCATAACTCATACACTAAGTGTAAAATTATGTGCTCAGTTCGGAGTCACGATTAACATGAGTCAACAATGCCATACATCTACGGAAACTGAAGTATGTAGAACGGAATCTGGTCAGCTATGTTATGAACCCTAAAGACAAATATTATATAATTTGGATTGTGACTGGCAAGTGGAATCCAGGACGCGCGTTTCGTCCTATTTGGGACTCGTCGGCTGGATGTACCTGCATCCCAATGACCGACCAGCTTCAGTCTATAACAAATCAACGGGAATATACAAGCTCCTCCTAATACCTAAAGACAAAGTTATTCTGCAATAAAGAAACTCTGTTAAGAATAATAGGAAAGTGGAAAAAACTCACTGTAGTAGGCTAATAACTTTGTAAGCTCGTGTACTTCTTAAAACACACGCACTTAAACACCGGATCGACTCTATTTGTAATTGAATAGCCAAACATAGAGGAAGTGATTTGTGCAAAAATTCCACTAGGTTAGAAGTAGTGGTAACGGACTCGTCTGAGATCAAATTTTCATAGCACAAATAGGATAGGCAACGTTCTACAAGATGGTGATCATTGATCTATAAAAAAGAATAACAGTGGAAGTAGTCAGCAGAATTAATGTTTCTAGATTAGAAAACTTTTGTTTATAATTATTCAGTGACATATTCGAGTGCACGCGGATAGAGCTAAACCACCCAAACAGAGGTAAGTGATTTCATTCAGGGGCCATTTTTCAAGAATTTGACTTGGAGGTCTAATCCACAAGACAGGAGGTCAACGTTTGGAGGTACAATTTCATGGTGATCAGTGATCAAAACAAGTTAATAAGCCATTCATTCTCCCACGATTTTGGAGCCCATTCACTTCCATAGTTTGAAATTCGTTTCTTGAGTCGTCTAGATAGATCTTACATGTCCATTAAATCTGTTTGATCACATGACGTTTTCACTTCATCCTTTCACTTATGTGAACATACGGTATTATTGCCTGGAAGAATAAGTAATAAACGTCCGCTGTAAAGAGAAAAATACCTCGTTTACTAAGAATTCACCAGAGACATACTACAAAGTTGTTTGAAATATGCCAACTTTTCCATGCGAAATTCTAAACACATTTTGAGGCAGAAACTGGTTCGTTTTGTAAACTGCTGGTCATCTTAAAAGCAACAATGTACAACGTGACAGTACATCTACTGACTAAATCACAGATCGACATTAAAATAACAGCTGGGTTTAGATAAACAAACTTTTATTTTTACAATCATACATATATATAGTTTGTTTGTCTAATACAATAATAACACACAGATGGAACATGAACACTAATTTCAGTGTAGTATGGTCTTCACAGATTTCGATCCAGTAGACGCGCGAAAAAGCAGTACAGTATAACGGGGAGGTAGCTCAGTGGTTGAGGTGTTCAACTTTAGAATGGCGCTCCACCTACTTCAGTTTGAGCAACTGAGTAAGCGTTACTAGCTCTCACACAACTAAGACGAGGACTAAAGTTGAGTACCTATATATGTACTTGATATATACATAACTCAAATGAAATATGACCATTTAAACTTTACTGATGTACTAAAACTACCAAGCCACAGAAGTCAATCATTTCAAATCTTCTTAAGATTGAATATTAAATTAAAAGTGAGTAAATATGTACAGTATTTTATTCAAGGAATTTAAAAGGAAATAATATTAAAGATAAATATCCAACAATATACTATCATTAGATATGGGGTAAGAATTGAGTCATAGCCAGACATAAACAACGTAGAACATGTGTTAGCCCAACTTGTTACACCACATTGATACCATGAGAAAAGTTAACAAGATCAATAACAGGATGTAGTTCAGAAAGGAATGAAGATGCATGTATGCAGGGATAATGGAATTTAAAATTCAGATAAAGATAAAAAATGGATACACTATGGATACTGTGGCTGATTCTGAGCCACGTAACCCAATACCTTCAACTACTGATCCCGACTATTCTGCTGACCTCAATTGGATAGTTTGTACTTACCGACGTGAATCAAACCAAAAGTCAACAATTCATGGAATGATGCTGTGCTTTGGTTCGACCGCCTGCGGTCCTCGTCTATCCTACTTTTATACCAAATAGCATCGTGATCCGACGTAGGCAGTGGTTGGGTAATAACGGGAGCGCATCACCACTTGGAAAGAAAGTTTAGACTATGATGTTTTTATTAGAATAGAATTTGACATTTAAAGGATTTCATCATTGCGAAAGAAACATATTTGATAAATGTAAGTAAACAAACAACGTATCAACTGATCATATAACCACAATATACCATTTAACAGCTTAAATTTAATGTAGACCGTCCAAATATGTGGTTAGTAAGCTATAGTTCTATTAACATGGTATAAAATTTATAAGCATACTTAAAGTAATGGAAGAGCTGTAGATAGAGCTATGATTCAACTACTGTGAAGTTGACTTTTAGCTACCAAACCCTAGATTTTAATTCTAACCCACCAAATCAATATGATCAGTTACGTAGTTTCGGTAGCCATTACATATCGAGTGTTGCTCGGAGTCAAGTACACAAACCTGTATCTGGTGAGTAAGTTGCTTGACAGAAGAGAAGTCAAAACAGTTTGAATAAAAATCTTTCTATATAAGATTAAAGCGGAAGAAAAGTGAATGAGAGTAGAGTTTTCTTAGTAGAATTAATGTATTTAAAAAGGCATAATATAATTTCGATTTACGAAAAATGATGTTTAAGTACATAAGTTGGTAATAACTTTAGGATAACTTACAAATGCCAGTAAAATGCTATCGGAAACTTGAATCCAAATGCGGCATAAACGCACAATAGATGGTAGTGGAATATTGTTAACTGAGGATAAATGACTAGGACGATTGATTGTTGAATTTGCCTTGTTGATAAAATGGTATTCATTGATTGGAAGATAATGCGTCAACAGAGTTGATACTAATTCAGATGTACGAAAGATCTAGTAAAAAAATTCCCCAAATGAAAAAAAAAATATTCTACAACTTTTAGAAAATATGAATTATGGCTAGCGACGGGATTCATATTGTATATTACGTCTTATTTTGGACTCTGCATTTAGATGCAGTTGTATTATGATGTTGATATTTAAATAGCAACACAAACCCATGATCTATAGCTTCGAAAGCGAAGACATTACCCAATGAGCTACTAAGGTCGGATAGCCATTAACTTGCTCTATTAGTATGAAGTAAATATTAGTATTAATAATTGGGAGGTTTCGGACTAAATTAATCATATTGCACGTCTTATCTATAAGTTAATATAACATACAATGCAGCTTACTTCATATGCTACTGAAGGTGAGTGACGTATGCCACGAATAATCAAACTAGGCAACCAGAGTCCAGCAGCATCAGGCGATAAGCATACACCAACACGTCCTTTACCTGGAGCAAGTAGCCATGCAACTCTTCGTGCTAATTTTGAGCGTACAAATAGAAATTCCACAGGATCATTAGCGGCTAATTCACTGTCATCATGTTCTTCGTCAGTTGTCTGTTGAGGGATTACATTCATTAATTTGACTGGTGGAGCAACGAATACACAAGCTTTGTGAATAGACTCAATCGGCCATTCATGAGCATAGTTGAGGAAAAGCTAGATAAATTAATAAGGGCCAAAATATTAAAATGTTTTGAAATCATATTGAATAGTAGGGTTCTCGTCATCATACTGAGTGCTTTCTTGCCTAAAACTGCTTTGAATAAACAGTAGTATAAGCTTTTGGTATTTCCAGCTTTTACTGTCAGACATTTAGTAACGACATGCAGAACTATGATGTTTTCCGGCTTAACTAATGGGGTACGAACTAAACTGAGAGCGAGTATGGACCTACCAAACCAACATTATGATGCAGTCTACTGTTACTAAACTTAATCATATCATACTGTAAACCTCTTACCTAGCAAGGATTCGAAAACTCGGCTTCGAGTCATACTTGGTTTCCCAAACCAAAGTAAGTGAGGCGGGATTTGAACTTAAGACCTAGTGGTTAAAAGTCGAACGTCCTAACCACTAAGCCATAGCCCCAACAAATCAAACTATTATTGGACAATTCTCTATGAAGATACTTAAAACAACCTCATTTGTCCTCTCAAACATAAAGTTAATTGTGGCTAACCTGGCAGTAATCATTTCATTACACGATAGTTTAATACTAGCTGAAAATTGTGACTACGAAAGCGATATAAACATAGACAGAGTTTAAAAAAAACTAAGTTTGTAAAATAACTAACCTCTCCTTCAGTATCACAAATCAAATTAGCCAAACAACGAATACATTCAACAACTAAAGTCAAAGATACCCCTCCAGTAGTGTCACTGTTTCCACCAACTGCATTAACACTGGTAAGTGTGCTGACTGCCTCATCTAGACACCATCGTAATAGAAAAAGTATGCCACCACAGCCTCCATTTTTATTGTCGTTTGAATTTTTAAAAGAACCTATCTCAGAGGACAGTAAGCATGTAATTAAGCTAGGTGAATTGACTGGGGCCAGGTAACGAATATGTCTACCAAGACGTGATTGAAATAAAGATGAAGCTAGCATAGATAATGCAAGACGACGTTGAACTGGTACGCTAGAACGAGATAAATGAAACATCTCCCCCATAGTATAACCAGCTCTCTGTAATAGAAAACAAATGCTATAATAATGAAAGATATAAGTGTGCTGTCGTTAGTTTGAAGGGGCTTAAATGTAAAAAAAGCCTATTTCAATAAATGAACATAAATAAAAGTAGATTAGTAAGCTTTATCGTACTCGATCCTAAATTTTAAGAAGATAATTATCTAATCAGGAGTAATTCATTATGAATAACACATTCTTCAGCACGACCACTATAATTGCATCCTTACTTGAGGACTAACTTCGAGATAAAATCCTGAAGTTTTAACAAGGATCTCTAACTAATGGAGTTCAGATGTTCCTGGAGAGAAACATAATGAACTAACATGATTAGGTGATTGTCAGGTCATATTTTGAATTGACTGATGATGGAATAGTGAACAAATAAATGCCAATCCAGTAGTCTAATGGCTAAGCGTTGAGAGTGAAGCCTGAATGCTAAGGATTCTATTCCTAGCCGGATATTGACTGTGCACTAATGAAGAGTATCATACCAAGACAAAACAAATTCCTAGTGCTCTCTTGTTCACAATAGTACAACAGAGTTCAGCATGTGATGAATAATACACGCAACAGAGCATCCATTAATGTTTCATATTTTTTCAGTAGAATAAAATTATGATATTCTCGAAAAGTTTCTTACCTAATGACTGAGGACAGAGACGCTCAATAGCATATGATCACAACATGCGTAGATAATCCAGTTGAAATATGTTAATTAAAAAGACAAAAAGGTACATAGTCGTTTGCTTACATATACTTATGTGAACAAGAAATTTACCTCTGGTTCTTCACCATGATGATGTAATCCCAAATGAGTATCCACATCAGCCTCAGGTGGAACAACTAAACCGGATAAATCAAAACGAGCTTGATGTCCACGATGCTCATTTTCAGATTTTTCAATTTCATTACTATTAGGTTTCAAATGGTCTGATGTCATTTCGTTTGAAGATGCATCCATGGACTAAAATTTAAAAAAGCAATCCGACAATAACGAGTGATTATCATTCGATTCAAACTATCACAGAGGAAGATTACAGTGTGGTACAGTAAGTGGGAAATAAAGAATGTTCTTAAAAAACAGACGTTTCTGAGGACTTTTTGAAAACTGATTAACATATTTCAATCTCAAACAAAATTGATTCTTGAAATTGAAAACGAATACAATGAGCTGCCGTTTTTAGACTATGTTGTGGAAAGAGATTCAAACGGAACTCTTAATTTAACCATCTATAGAAAGCCAACGTATTCTAATCACCAAATCGACTTCAATTCAGTGTGAAAATTTCACTAGCTCTAAATCTTTTTAGGAGAGATGCCGAAATAATTACATCATAAGAAGATAGACAACGGAAATTTAAAAATATTATCAACATCTTACAATTTAATAATAATCCCATGAATATTACTAAAAAATATACAAAAACAGAACGACCTATTATTAACTAATAGTAAATCATGGACCGGTACTGTTGTCATACCTTATTGCTATGACACGACAGGAGAATTGCAAAGAATTCTTGAGCAACATAGAATTCAAGCGTTCTAAAAAATAACCTACACGCTTCGAGATGTTTTAATAAAAACAAAAGAAAAGATCCACTTTACCTTCACACAAAACTGTATCTACAGGTTAGGTTGTATCAATTGTGATGCCTTCTACATTAGTGAGTGTTGTCGAGAAATCATGACTCGTGTCAAAGGATATGATAGCTACACAAAACGACCCAATAACCATGTTGATCTCGAAAGGCTGCAAATTAAATCAGCAACAGCAGTGCATACTATTTACAACAACCACAAAATAACATGAATAGTATCCATATCATTAAGAAAGGTTTCTCGAACTACAAAGAAAGGTGTGCGGCTGAAGCACTTCATATTTTGCCAAACCCCACTTCATGTAATAGAAATGAAGGTCTAATTGTTTATCCGACATAGTCTATCTACCCAAACAACGACAACTAGATGGGTCAAATTTCCTATAGGTTAAAACAAATTATCGCCGAAAATTTTCCTCACCTCATACATAACATATTTTACATGCACAGATAATTAACAAACATTCAAAAGCACACACGAATATGGTTTACCATGGAACATCTTGACCCAGATTGTAATGACTTCAACACGATCAAACTGATAATTTGAATGTGCTATCTTGATTTAGATTCGTTCGATTGTATTATTTAAATTTAGGTCAATGTAATCCGGTTACTCATTATTTACTGAAGAAGCAGCTTACATAAAGTCGTAAAACGTCGGAAATCTCAATTTACACTCATTGGATTAACACAAACATATTACTTAATATTGTAAGTGTTTCTAGGCTTTAAGAGCTCCATCTTATGGTAGTATACGTAAATTTAATCTTTACTGCCATATCCTAGGAACGTATTTATACAAGATTAAGAAGTACATTGTTCATATAATAACGTTAGCGTGGACGCGCACGGCTGTGTTAAGTGTCAACTTTTTTATTAGTACTCTATAAATTTAAGCAGCAACCACTGACTAACGGAGTTCGAATATTTAACTGAAAGGATTAAAGTCAAGTTACCGTCAATTGAAAATTTCATGGATAAAAATAATAAGTATTATTTCTTACATTTGTTTTAGATAATTCCACAGATGGAGTCTTTTTAGCTACAGGAGGTAAATCTCGGGTCCATTCTAACTTATCTACCTCCAAGATGTCCATATGAAGTAACTTTGGGTCTGGATTTAAGGGCAAATCAGAGACCTTAGAGTCAGTTGGTTCATTCGATGATTTATGAATTTCAGGGCATCTTGTTTTAATTATATCTAAAATGAAGCAAAATAGTTTTCGAAAGCATCCCAGTATCATGAACATGTCCAAACTTTCTGTGATTACCTTTAAAAAGGTTGTAATTTTAGAAAAGATAGCGGATTCAAGACAAATTAACCAGTGTTTGATTAATAGAACGAGATGATGGAATAGACGATTATTCTGGATGTATGACAGCTGAACTATGTAAACGGAAATGAGTTATTGGCTTTTAGACATCTACATCCAAATCCAAAAAAATTTAAACTAATTAACTTACCCTAATGAGGCCTTGGAATCTCATAATATGTGAAACAGCATGCAACTCAAGCTTTAGCATTAATTACTTAACACGTTATCATCAAAACTGGAATCAGACTATACCTGTCTCCTCCACTTCTCTGTAGTATCCTCATTCCACTTTGTATTGAGCATTGTTTAATGTCCTATTAAACTAGAACTTAGATATAAATAAAAAGTGTACTTTAAAAAAACTGCATCTTAGATACCAACTGAGCACGTAATGTCCTAACAATCTTCAGTAAGTAACCTTGTTAAGAAAGATTACTTTTGCTTTGGGGATAATCTTAAGTTGAGTTTATTTATTATTTGTTTAGGAATATATTACAGGCAGCGAGTCAAAATGAAGCCTCCGTACGAAAGCTTAATTTATCTAGCAATCGTGGATTTCATACTAAGTCTATAGTAACTTTAGAAGACTGATTCAACTAATAAGGCTGGCCTACTTTACAGCGCACTCGAATGTGTTGAACAAAGAGTAGGATAGAAATAAAACAGGACTAAGTATCCGCTACTGTGACCATTTTCATTGGCTTGACCTGGATAGAGACCTTAGAAGTCCTTGAGGTAGCGGAAATCAAAAGTGATATGTCTTCAAATCAATCATTAAAAACCAGTGCATCCAATCGTGAACTAATATCAGTGGGTAACAATTTTAGGGGGCATTAGTTGATTTCAAGGATCATGAGACTGCAGTTGTAGGAATAGGAAATACAAGATTATGATAAAACGCTTAAGTAGTCTTCGAAATCTAAACAAATCGTCCGCTACGCGTCGAATCAATGTTCCTTTTCTAGTGGCCGTTTGTTAGCAGTTGTGATATCTACAACACCTGAATGAAAATTGTAACAGGAAGTATTACCATACTTAGTTATGTTCATAGATTTGTACACAATTTATCAATCAATTACGATCGTCTATGAAATCTGGCACGTATTTGTCTTAGTCCAAATTGTCATACCACATCACGACACCAAATTGATGAATTAATAGAACATAAAAAGTGTACTTTAAAAAAACTGCATCTTAGATACCAACTGAGCACGTAATGTCCTAACAATCTTCAGTAAGTAACCTTGTTAAGAAAGATTACTTTTGCTTTGGGGATAATCTTAAGTTGAGTTTATTTATTATTTGTTTAGGAATATATTACAGGCAGCGAGTCAAAATGAAGCCTCCGTACGAAAGCTTAATTTATCTAGCAATCGTGGATTTCATACTAAGTCTATAGTAACTTTAGAAGACTGATTCAACTAATAAGGCTGGCCTACTTTACAGCGCACTCGAATGTGTTGAACAAAGAGTAGGATAGAAATAAAACAGGACTAAGTATCCGCTACTGTGACCATTTTCATTGGCTTGACCTGGATAGAGACCTTAGAAGTCCTTGAGGTAGCGGAAATCAAAAGTGATATGTCTTCAAATCAATCATTAAAAACCAGTGCATCCAATCGTGAACTAATATCAGTGGGTAACAATTTTAGGGGGCATTAGTTGATTTCAAGGATCATGAGACTGCAGTTGTAGGAATAGGAAATACAAGATTATGATAAAACGCTTAAGTAGTCTTCGAAATCTAAACAAATCGTCCGCTACGCGTCGAATCAATGTTCCTTTTCTAGTGGCCGTTTGTTAGCAGTTGTGATATCTACAACACCTGAATGAAAATTGTAACAGGAAGTATTACCATACTTAGTTATGTTCATAGATTTGTACACAATTTATCAATCAATTACGATCGTCTATGAAATCTGGCACGTATTTGTCTTAGTCCAAATTGTCATACCACATCACGACACCAAATTGATGAAATTAATAGAACAATACAATACAACAGGGAGGAATCAAATAAAGGTGCATTCGAAAGAATAATTGAACTTAAGATCTAAAGATGATGCAAAATACTGACGACTTTTATTATTAACCAACAGTAATATAAATCTTTGAAAAACAGTTAAATAGTGACACTTTTATATTTATTAATCAATGTCTGAGCAACAGATAAACATCATTCTAGAAACTTAGTGGCACTGTACTATGTAAAAACCAATGAAGATGGTTTTTAGAACAAGTTGTGTTAGGAAGTGAGTCCATTCTTTCTTGAGATTATCACATGAATACACAATATCGGCTTCAAATATATTATTATAAAACACCTAAAAGCAACTTGGACTCACCTATATTGTTTTTATTACGACCTTTTTGTATTAAAAATGACAGGACACTCGGGTCTATAGTAAAGAAATAAGTTGCAACCTTAAAAACAAATTTATCAGCATAACAGAGAAAATTCCATATCCTTAGATAAACAAGGGAGTAAAAAAACTACCACAACTTGGTATACGTTAAGATTATCTGCTGGCAACCAGTTAGCTAGCTTAGATACTTTGTTTCAATAACCAGAATGCTCATTCGCCCATCAATCAAAAACCTGTTTTGGATCCGAGAGAATAAGCATAACAAATAATTTACTCCAATCATTTATGCGATGTAAGTCACTCCCGATGTGCATGTTTTTGTACCCAGTTCTCACCTAAACTTTTGCATAACTTTGCAGTTGGAGAGTCTGGGTGATATAGCTAAGAGTTAGTTAGTCATCGAGCTTAAAACTACCTTATGCCTATCTTCTCAAATCGTGCTCATTGTCCAGTCATTTACACAAACATTTATATCCCTACTACTTCTACCAATCTTTATTAATCTTCCTGTACTAGTCGGAGTGTGTCGAATGGGAGCGTTGCACATGTGTCAGCTTCTATATTGTATATGACTGGCTGACCGACCGGTGTAAATGAAACAACAAACAGTGATATTGATCGAAATGATCACCAAGCTGATTTAGAAATGATTAGATGATACCAGACAGACAGTTACAACGTAGAACTTGATACATGCGTACGTCAGTTCAAGTTGCCATGCCTCAATTAGCAAATAGAGATTAAATTATCGGATCAAATCCCAGAGTAGGGGAGGTAGGAACAGAGTTAGTATTAATGGAATGGAATAGAGATCGGAGATAAGATTTAAGAAAATATGATTCAGTAAAGAACAAATTATGATAAGTTCAGAAACTTAGAATTCGGAAGATGATACCAAATTTAAGGGTAAGAGTACACTAAGGCACATCGGCACCGAGAAATTACTTTCACGAGTGGCAGAATAAAAAGACTACCGTAACTGCAGGTCAAGATTTGAAAACCACTGCACGATGTAAGGCTTCCCCATTTCTGCCGAGTAATCAGCGACTGAGAGGCACTGCATAAACAAGCAACATCAGCCTTCCTAGTGAACTCCTGGGGAAAACCTAGATTTTCATTGGAAGAAATATCGTAATGACTAACTAGCCTATTATACCTATTACTGAAGACAGAAGGCAACAGGTAAAATAATGTGGATACTCGGATAACGGTATGGATACACAATTCGTTAAACTTCTTACATTCATTGAACTAATTCGAATAGGCATCAAGCTTCATTAATGAAGCACTTCAAATCAGAAGTAATGTTCATGATATTAAGGCAGTGAAACTGGATACAAATCCCTAAATTGGCAAATGATTTATTCATTTTACCTTTTTGTTCACCTCAGGTTTACGGCACTAAGCTCAACAAGGATAGACAAGTATGTAAAGTAAAAATGGCTACATCTTCAGAACAAAATAAATTCATAGCATTAAGATGAATCATTATCGACTAGATATAGGTTATTGATTTTAAATAAGTCAACATATCAATACATTTGTAATTAAATGTTTGCTATATAAGATTAGGTTAACTGAAGGGCGATGTTGTAAGGAAGTTGAACTAAGAACTAATAACCCGCATGCAAATGATAAGGATCTAGTGAAATACAATGAATTCACTCATCGTTCACTGCCCGGGTTAAAACTGTATGAAATTACGGTAAGAGGAATGTGGCACTTGCATGCATACATTTATGCCGTGAAAGCCAATGGTGAATAAATACAACACAGCTAATGGAAAAGAAATATACTTCCGATTAGGAATCAGAAAAAGATTAAGCCCTTGTACGACGCAAAGAGCGATCACCTGGTCTCACGCAACGTTCTTCTGGACGAGATGATCTCACTTTAGTAAAATACAAGCATTTCATTGTAACCGAGTAACCAGAATACGAAAACCCAGAAATAAGAACAATAAATGTGTTTGGTACGAATACTCTAAGGTTAATGGGCTAGTCATACAGTGTCACTCTGTCAATATTAACATCCATACTTACTAGTAAGAGACAAAATCCTTTCTCTTTCTTCCAATATCTCTTTCTCGGTGAGTTGTGATAAACGATCCAAGTTTTCTTGATGTATTTTCTCAACTTCGCTAGACCTAACCCCAAGACCAGCACCTGTTATTGTCTGTGGACCAGTTTCCTTTAAATAATTTAGATACTCCACTTTGAAAGTAAAATATAACAGTCTTACAATGAGCAGGAGGACGTCTGGGAATAGCACTGTTTGGCCGGTTGTAAATAGACCTTGAAAAGCCAGCACGCTCCATCTCCTGCGCAAAAATACTCTTGGGAGCACCCGACTTGCAAAACGAACCATCTAATCTATCTGCTGATTGATCAGTTTTCGTAGCATTTGTGGTGGGTAATTTACACGAAGTGATTGGATGTTCCTTAATTTCATAAACTCAGACTACTGAAAACAAACTTACAATAATGGTTGGCAAGAAGCAAGGATTGTTCGCTTCAGTTTCTTGGTGATTTTTATTAAGAAAATATCGTACATACCAGGTGATGCTGCATAGTCAAATGAAAATGACCTGTTGCTGTTACTGGAGGGGATTGTAGTGCTATTTGAAGATTTTGTGTAACACTTGGATGAAAGGAATTTTGCCTGTTCACTGAAGTGTATTCGAAATTAGAACCAAAAGACATACAGCAACAACTGCTCATCGGACTTCGCCTTTTTATCAAACATGCTTTGGTGTAACGCAAAATCTAATCTTTACGGGAAACTTCACTATCCAATATTGATGTAACAAGCTGGTATAAACCTGGAGATTTATTAGTACTTGCGTCTTGACGTTACCGGCTTGATCCCAGGTCTTTTGTGTTGTTTCGCGATAGCTATATAGCCGCCCAACTGCATTGGCCCAAATGAAGTAGACAGGACAATTAATACAAATACTTTACATTTCCTTTAATTTTTTCTTAAGTATTTGGCTGTATGTACATTTTTAAGTCAAAGTTTCTTCTGTTAGTCTCTACCATTTTTAATTTTTTATTGAATTTTTCCCTTTTTCTATTATATTTTCACCTGATAGCTGCAATTTCAGGCCGACAATAAAATGGAGTTGTAGTGACAATGTGTTGAGTGTTCGATTACTGTACGTTAACGATAAATATCAACTTGACTTTTCTGTGTGTAAGCATTGAACTGTTATCAGAACATTATACATTGTTTGGTTGTTGCATTTATATTTTTATTGAACACATTGATTTAACTTGTTACAATTTTGATTTTCAACTTTCGACCTCACGTTCGACAGTTGCTTCGTTAATAAATATTCCGCCTAATCTTCGTTCTGACTTTTGATATACGTCGATGGTGCTTGTGATTAGTCGATGTTAGTCATTGGCGTAACGAAGTTTAGTTATTGGAATATCGTACTCGAATCGCAGCCTTCTCTCAATAGCAACGATCATTAACTCTTGTCCGTCCATCCCACAGAGTACAGATAAGCTACGGTGGGCCATTAAAGCTCACATGATAATTAATCCCTTTCAAAAAGCTCTGGACTATGGGTGGATAGGGTCTTAAAGAACACTAATTTGATAAGCATTCTACTTCAAGCAGACTCCTAAGTGAGAAAAAATGCGATCTCCTTTGTGTCATCACCTTTTGGTGTGTGAATATGGGGTTATAACCGGTTAGGAAGGCTGGAGAGGGGGAGGACAAGTTTGTTATGGTGTCCTGACGTACAAAGCCACCCAGAAGTAGCTCGTAATTTAGTGGCGAAAATCTAGCTTTCTTACCCTTTCTTCATACAGCTTCTGACGCAGGCCAAATACTCATTTGTTTGTCTGTCTTTGTACCTTTTCTAGGTCTCTGTCACTCTAAAGGATGGGAGGGTTTAGTGGTGTCGAAATCTTGAAGCTGGCATCGGATGTATGTTTTAAATATGGTAAGGAAGAGATTTGGTGGCAGCTTGCCTAGGTGCTGTCAGGTGTTTCTTAGTGACAGTGTGAATGCATAGAGTATGGCAATTTTCCAGGTTAAACTGAAGCCCATTTTTTCTGGTTCATTCTTGTCGGGTTTGGATATTGTCTTCCGATTCTCGCACATCTGTATCACATATGTCCCCACAGTTTTACATCACCAGTGCAAATGAGTACAGGTAAGCTTATGTTTACTGGGAGATCATTGATGAAGTTGAGAAATGTTAGGCCTTGTGACACATCCAACTGAAATTTGATTCCCATGTAGCAGTAAATAATCCCCTCAACAAGTAGTTACATGGACTCTCGACATTGATGCTGGCTATGTTTGCTTGAGCGGACACCTGTCTCTTGAGTCGCCCGCAAGTTAAAATTAAAGAAGAATTTACTACAAAATACATGGTGGAACTCAATCACTCCTAAGGAGTTGTCCCACTGTTTGCATAAAAGGTTAAAGTATAAAAGGAAACTAAAGAATTATAATTGATGTGTGTTCGTTTCTAAGTAAGCGTTTGGTTTCCAGAACGGGTTGTCAACCTAGAAGGATATATACCTGGTGTAGATATTTTGTGCATGTAAGTGCATTAAAAAAGTGAATTTCATTGAAAATGCACATATAAACTCATGAACGTGCCAGAAGTCAGACCAACTAGGCTACCTTGAACAGATGACGGCCACCTTTTATGGCTGGGTTCGTAATAGTTAGTACTTACAGTACCCGTCAGGACGGAAAAGTATAACATATGCTTAGGAACATGCTTATTGAGAGCATGAGAGTGCCTAGGCTTATTAGGGTTGTAGCGATAAATAGGCCCAAAAATAAATGGTCGCATTGGCTCACGACATTGATACTGACCATGTTTGTCTTAACGGACACGACTAGTTGGAGACGCTTGGTCACGCATCACGACACGACTCACTATGGGTGGCATCTCTCTAGTTTGCCGGCCTAGATGTTGCTATCCCATTGACACTCTACTTACAATCGAATATAACTTCTCCATCCTTCATTACCTTCCGATTTATTCCCATTCGTAAGAGTGAGTTCGATCGCTAGAAGTTGCTCTGGTCATACGACAAACGTAATTCAGTCATATACTGGGTGCACTTTATTGGTAAGCACGACGTGATCTGGACACCATCAAAGCTGTGAGTTCGTTCTTGTTTATGGTTTTCAACTAGATATTTTTGTATAATCTGTTATTCGCACATTCTCTGGTGTACTTTTGTTTTCGCATATATTGTTATTTTAATGATGTCTGATCAGATTCCTAGGCTTATTACGATTAAAACTCGCACACCTCCAAATTTTTAGCTCATCCCTTGGACAGAAAATATAAAAGTTTGGCTTTGCTACGCAGAAGCCAAGTTTCAAGACCACGGTGAGACAAATCCACGCGCTTAATTCCTTGCCGTCGTAAGGTCACTTCGGGCGTAAATTGAACAGGTACCTCATCCATTTCTTTTTTAGTTCCGACCGACTAGAACCTTATAACTGGCTCAAAAGATCAATTAAACTCGGAGACTTGTCGGATAGACAACATCTTGATTAATTGTTTCGTACCACCGAGCTCCATAGCGGTTCGGTGACGGAAATGTTCCAAAGCATGAGAGAAGTGGCTGGTCAACGCAACCACTGCTCCATGTTGCAGCATATGTCTTCTTTTGTCTAAACACTCAATTAACCCTTATTTTCAGCCAATACTCGGGGAGTATCCAGATCTGAATTAGGAAACATCTGAATTATCATGTGCCATCAGTAATGCCACACCTCACATCACAACTGCAAGTCAACTTGTATTCTCTAGAGGACGCTAGCACCCGAAAAACTATGGATGGATTCCGTCGTATGATAGGCCTGGGAACGACCCACCCATCCAGTAGCCTATGGTCATCTCTATAATGCATGGTCCAAGAGAAAGTTAGCAATAATTCGCGTCCCAGAGGTGTTTATCGATGACTTAACGCTCAAATCAACCCCGATCTTTCCCCGTTACCACATATATATGATTTGATGGGTAGGGAATGACAGAATTTTCAAAAGTCCAGTTGTTGATAACATACAACCAAATACCGACGTCTGAAAATGTCATACCCGAAACCGTTATAGTAACCCCCATTTGGCCTTAACTAATTCCTCTAAATGCCTTTTGGCCTCAGAAATTCAGCACAAACGTTTCAACGTTTCATCTATGACGTGTTCCGCAGGCTTGGCTATGTCCATGCATACGTCGACGACTACTTGATAGCAAGCCCAGACGAGGTAACACATATGAAACATTTGGACACAGTCTTTAGAAAACAACAACAATATGGAGTTACCATAAACATACAGAAATGCCGGACTGGAACAACCTCGTTGGACTTCCTGAGGCATACTATTGATGCTAATGGTATACAACCCCAAAAACACAAGGTAGTGGATATTCTGGAGTACCCGGAACCAACCACTATCAAGTAGTTGCGAGCTTTCAATGGGTTGGTAAGTTTCTACAGACGGTTTATACCAAACTGTGCATCTATCATGAAGCCACTAACGGATCAGCTTCGCGGGAATAAAAAGGTGGTCACAATGGATGCAGCGTCAAAGAAAGCTTTCACTGCAACTAAAGAAGCAATAGCCAATGTGACTATGCTGGCACATCACAATGCTAAGGCTCCTGTCAGCATCGCGGTTGATGCATCTGACTCAGCCATTGGCGCGGTCCTTCAACAATCGACTGGCCAAACTTGGCAACCCTTAGCATTCTTCTCAAGACTACTAAACGATACCGAATCGAGATACAGTACTTTTGGTCGTGAACTGCTAGCCATGTACTGTGTTGTACGACATTTTCAACATTCCATCGAGGGTCAAGAATTTACAATATTCACCGACCATAATTCACTGACGTTTTCTATGAAGTCATCTTCAGATAAGTACTCTCCGCGAGAGTCGCGTCATCTAGACTACATTTCCCAGTTCTCTACTGATATACGACATACATCTGGAGTCAACAATGTAGTTGCTGACGCCTTATCACAAATACATTCCTTGAATCGTGTTTAAAGAGTCGACTTCGTTGAACTAGTTCGACTTCCATATGAAGCCAACGATCTCCGTCACAAGTTATCCACAACAAAGCCCAAACTCCGAACATAAACGATTGGAACTGGTAAGAACACCTCACTTTGTGCCCCCATCTACAGGCATGTATCTTGTTTATGTATTCATGCTTAAAAATGTAAATGAGCAATATTTGAGTTTAGGTCTTATACATATTATTTAATCTTGTAGATTTAAGCTTACTGGTTATAAAATTTTTTTGAATTCGGAATGAGGACAACTAAGTCTTAGTAACAGCAAGTAACCCTCTACGTAGCTACACGTGTGGCGAGGAACGTCTAATAAACGAACCTTGGAATAAGAAACTTTATGTTAACCAATTAAAGATTTTATTCCTAACGATTCACGTCAGCTCAGACCCTCTTGAAACCACTAATTATGCCTGTGAGAATTCCAATGAAAGAATCACCTTGGGTTACCATGAAAGTCTGTGACATCAAATACCTAGTGGTAAATTGTTTGCATGTAAACTTACAGTTAAGATGCGGTACCCTGAGTGATGTATCAAACCACCTACGAGACGTTGGAAAATTATGCGAAGATCAAAGTAATGTGGGGTGGCAAATAAAACGTGTAGCGTTTAGTACATATGGTCAAATACAACCGTATGAACGTTTTTGGGATGTGGCGTTTATTGATTCAACGTGTAGCGCTAACAGTAGAACGTAAGTAAGCACTATTAATTATTTGATTCCGCTAGTTACAAGTTGGTTAGTACCAGATTGCTGCAATCTTAGATGTATAGTGGTGTTTGTTCGGCCTAAGCAAGAACAAAAAGGTGATTTAGTTGGGATTATGCACAGTTTAAAGTAGTCAGAGGTGGTGCAAACGAAATGTATATCCTTGTAGTGGGTTTCCCAATACTGGAATATATACCTAATAAACATGCTAATTTGCCATATCCATCTCCATAAATACAAATAGATGATATTTTTATTGCCCATTTCAGCTAGTGAAGAATGATGAACCACAAATTATGTCTCCACGAAACATGGTATGTTATTTATTGGCTGCTACCGTATGCTATTTATTTGTATTTTACCTGCTCTTTAATGTGTACGCGACCATGGAATCTCTATACGTTTAACCGATCTGAATTCACTATTAATTTGTACAGAAGCTCGTTTAAGCTGATGATAAATAGCTAACTTCATAAATGCAAATGAGAGTAATGTGGTTTAGACGAAAAAAGTTTATTTACATTTATTTTGTTTACAGGATATGCAACTAAATACTGCTGTGCACTAAGCACATACAGTTCTAGTTTGATGACGAGAAATATCTTCAAGTCGGTGTTGCAATCGGTGGTCCATTAGGTCCTATCCTAGCAGATATTTTAATGGCTAGTCTTGAAAACACAAAAATGAAAAAAGTGATTGAGGAAATGACGCATTATTCAAGGTAAGTAAACAGTAGTTTTATCGTAGGTAATACTAAACATCATGCTAATTACTTATTGTAATATTTCAACCAAACGCATTAGGATATTCAATTTACTATAGGGGTGGAAAAAGATAATAAATTTCATTTCTTGGATATTACCATGCAACGTCGAGAAGATGGTTCAGTGAAACTGTCAATCTATAGAAAAACGACGTGGAAGAGATGGATCGTAAATTTTAATAGCTTTTGCTCAATCCAGTACAAAATAGCATTATTAAAAACATTGGTTCTCAGAGCTAAAAAGATATGTACTTTGCATTCATAGATTCAACACTCAGTAACATCTAACAGTATCTAAAAAAATGGCTACCCAGAATAAAAATATTGACAAATACAGGAAAAAAACTTGATTAACCAAGTGAAATCACAGTCCGAAAGAAGGCAATTTTTGCTCAACTTGGTTTTAAAGGTCACGATACGGTTGAAACAATTAGAAGACTCAGTTCAGCATAAAGGAGAGCATACTATGCTGCAAAATTGGTTATATCGTACACAACTTGTAAATTGAAACGATCGAAAATCAACAGGTATCCGTCTTATGTCTTAGATGTTGTAATTACGTTCCAAATTTATAAACTGTGGTTAATTAACAGCACAAAAGTTACCCGAGTTCACACCCACTATAACTCTTGTTTTGTATTAATGTCAGTTTACTAATTGGTTGACGGTGCGTTCTGATTTTGTGTACATATAAAGGCATGATTGAAATAGGAAAATGATTATGTCTGGTAGGCTCACAAGCCAACTCCGCCTGTAGCCCCTAGGGTTGCTGCCGGTCCCAAGCCCGGATAAAGGAGGAGGGTTGGGCATGGGGCTAGCAACCCCATCCCGTAAAACAGCAAACGTGCTAAAAAAACGCTAACCAGTAAAAACCCTTATAACCATTTTTACTCTGCCCTGGGAGTTGGAAGATATGTTATGACGCCTCATGGTGTAAGCCGAGTTTCTTCGGAAGCCACGAGGCTGATGTCTCTTCTGACAACCAGAGCAACAATTAATATAGGTACGTGGAATGTCCGCACGCTGTGGGAAACAGGGAGGACCATGCAAATAGCTGAAGAAATGAAAAGATACAACCTGAAGATACTTGGAATAAGCGAAACGCATTGGGTGCAAGCTGGACAGCAACGGTTATCCTCGGGAAATGTGCTTTTATACTCCGGCCACGAAGAAGAAAACGCCCTCCACACACAAGGAGTAGCATTGGTGTTATCCCGAGATGCATGGAAGTCTCTTATAAGATGGGAACCTCATTGACCTAGGATCATCACAGCATCCTTCAAGACGAAGAAGGAAGGGATTGCAATGAATGTCATCCAGTGCTACGCACCCACCAATGACAGCCACGAAGACGACAAAGACCAGTTCTATGCGAGGCTGCAGTCAATCGTCGAGAAATGTTCAGCCAAGGACCTGACCATTCTAATGGGCGACTTCAACGCCAAGGTCGGAGTGGATAACACCGGGTATGAAGACATCATGGGACAACATGGACTGGGAGAAAGGAATGATAACGGTGAGAGGTTTGTGAACTTATGTGCCTTCAACAAAATGATTATAGGTGGCACCATTTTCTCTCACAAACGTATACACAAAATTACATGGGTTTCACCGGACCACATTACGGAGAACCAAATCGACCTCATCTGCATCAATAAGAAGTTTAGAAGGACCATGGAAGACGTAAGAGCAAGGAGGGGAGCCGACATAGCTTCAGATCACCATTTGGTGGTAACTAAAATGAAACTGAAGCTGAGGAAGCACTGGACAACTGGAGCAGCAGTATTACACAAGTATAATACAGCCCTTCTCCGGGATATTAACAAACGCAACGAATTCAAATTAATTCTCAGCAACAAGTTCCAGGCATTTCATGATCTACTAGAAAAAGGTGGAACTAATATGGAGGACAACTGGAAAGAGATTAAGGAAACAAGAACCTCAACATATCAGGAGGTTTTGTATCCCAAGAAACAACATCAAAAATAATGGATTTCTCTTGGTACTCTGGACAAGATCCAAGAAAGTAGGAACAGGAAAATAGCGATTAATAACAGCCGGACAAGAGCAGAGAAAGCCAAGGCACAGGCTGAATACACCAAAGTCAACAAGCAAGTGAAGAGGAGTATCAGGTTGGATAAACGAAAATTCGTTGAGGACCTAGCAATGACAGCGGAAAAAGCTGCAAGAGAAGGAAATATGAGGCTCCTATACGATACAACGAAGAAGTTAGCTGGGAAATTCAATAAGCCAGAACGGCCAATCAAGAACAAGGCTGGCAAACCAATCACTGAAGTGCTTGAACAACGGAACAGGTGGGTAGAACACTTCCAAGAACTCTTTAATAGACCAACCCCACTGAACCCACCAGTCATCGAAGCAGCAGCCACGGATCTCCCTATAAGCACAGACCCACCAACAGTCGAAGAAATCAAAATAGCCATCAGACAGATCAAGAGTGGCAAGTCAGCAGGACCAGACAACATACCAGCGGAGGCACTGAAGACAAATATAGAAGCAACTTCAAAGATACTCCACATTCTCTTCAGGAAGATTTGGGAGGATGAACAAGTTCCAGCAGACTTTAAAGAAGGGTACCTCATCAAGATTCCAAAGAAAGGCGATCTCAGCAATTGTGAGAACTACAGAGGCATTACCCTACTTTCAGTACCAGGAAAGGTCTTCAACAGAGTGTTATTGAACAGATTAAAGGACCCAGTCGACAGCCAACTCCGAGATCAACAGGTTGGATTCCGTAAAGATTGATCATGTACCGATCAAATCGCTACTCTACGGTTCATTGTTGAACAATCAATTGAATGGAATTCACCACTTTACATCAACTTCATCGACTATGAAAAAGCATTCGACAGCGTGGATAGGAGAATATTATGGAGCCTTCCACGGCATTACGGCGTACCCGAAAAGATAGTCAACATCATACGAAATTCTTACGACGGACTACATTGTAAAATCGTGCATGGAGGTCAGCTCACAGATTCATTCGAAGTGAAGACCGGTGTCAGACAGGGCTGCTTACTCTCGCCCTTCCTCTTCCTACTGGTCATCGACTGGATCGTGAAGACTGCAACATCTGAAGACACTCTCGGAATACAATGGACAACATCGACGAAACTAGATGACTTGGACTTTGCAGATGACCTAGCTCTTCTTTCTCACACACATCATCAAATGCAGAAGAAGACCAACAATATAGCAGCAGCCTCAGCAGCAGTAGGCCTCAACATACACAAAGGGAAAAGCAAGATCCTTCGATACAAAACAGCAAACACTAACCCAATTACACTTGACGGAGAAATTCTGGAAGACGTTGAAACCTTTACGTATCTGGGCAGCATCATCGACAAACAAGGAGGGTCTGATTCGGATGTGAAGGCGCGGATTGGTAAGGCAAGGGCAGCATTTCTACAACTGAAAAACATCTGGAACTCAAACCAACTGTCAGTCAATATAAAAGTCAAAATTTTCAACACAAATGTGAAGACAGTCCTGTTGTATGGAGCTGAAACTTGGAGAACTACGAAAAGTATCCTACAGAAGATACAAGTATTTATAAACAACTGTCTGCGTAGGATTCTTCGGATCTGTTGGCCAGATACCATCAACAACAACCTGTTGTGGCAGAGAACTAATCAACTTCCAGTTGAGGAAGAAATTAGGAAAGGACGCTGGAGATGGATTGGACACACACTGAGGAAACCATCAAATTGTGTCACAAGACAAGCACTGACTTGGAATCCTAAAGACCACAGAAACAGAGGAAGACCCAAGAACACATTGCGTCGGAAATTGGAAACAGACATGAAGAGAATGAACAGCACTTGGGAAGAGCTAGAACGGAAAGCCCAGGACAGAGTTGGCTGGAGAATGCTGGTGGGCGGTCTATGCTCCACTTGGAGTAACAGGCATTGATTGATTGATTGATTGAGGCTCACAAGCCGTCGTTTTCTCTATTCCGGCTTTGAGGACTGGACAGACGGACGTGGCCGCATACTGATTGGCAATTATCAAGGTCACTGTGTACTTTCCGCAATACATAACAACCGAGGCTGTTGCTACACTGTTTGTCTTCACCTATATTTCTTGTTGTGAGTGGGACAGAATGGCTAGATTATCTGCAAAGTCCAAGCAATATGGTTTCAATCTTGTTGTCTACTGTATTCTGCGCTTGCCTTCAGATGTTGCAGTTTTCATAATTCAGTCAACCACTAATACAAAGAGAAAGAGAGAGTATGTAGCTGTATCTGACACTGCTTTTTACTTCAAAGGAATTTATGAACTTCCGCTCATAAGAATTCCTTGTGATACTGACCTTATTATTGGGTACATCACTGTATCTAAGAAGACTTTATAATCTTCTGTTCACGCTGTCAAATGCTCTCTCTATTAGCCGAGGAAATTGATGCAAAATGGTGATTGTTCGATAATGATCTGCAGAGTTGAAATTTGGTCAGTACATGAGCAGTTATATAGGATCCTGCCTGCTGATCTTGAAGCGAGGCGTCAACTGAATCTTTCTTTCGGTTCCATATTACTATGTTGAGGAATTTTCATGGAACTAAAAGTAGTGATGCTTCTGTATTTCTCGAACTTGTGAAGATCTTTTTTCTCTGCATCTTTGCAGTTACTCCTATGTCTGACTCCAGTGTTTTAGATGGTATATTATCTAGCCCCACTGACTTTCTGCTATTTGTCGGATGGCCACTTTGATTTCTTTGAATGTTGGTGGTTTCTTACTTTTGGGTAACTCGCGGATGCTGTTCTATAAACCTGTAGGTTCAATGTAGTTGGTCTATCTAAGAGTTCTTCGAAGTGTTCGCCTCACCTACTTTGTTGTTCTTGGGTCTCAGTGATTGGTTTGCCCTCTTTATTCCTGATTGGTCTTTCCGACTTACTGTATTTCCCAGATAGCTTCTTTGTTTCTTCATATAGACGCCCCATATTTCCTTCCCTTGCAGTCTTTTCCGCTATCATTGCCAGGTCTTTCACATATTTCCGTTCGGCTGAATTAATGCTCCTCATCAGTTCCTGGTTAGCCAATGTGCGTCCTGCTGTGCCTTGGCTTCCTATGCTCTTGTTCGGCTGTTATTAATTTGCTACCTGCTTACTCCTCCCTACTTGGATTTTACTTAGAGTGCCAACAGATATCCACTATTTATGGTAGTGCTTCCTGCAACCCATAATCTCCAGACAATTCGGAGTTATTGCTCCCTTAATCTATTTCCAGTTGTTCTCTAAAGTAATTTTTTTCTCTTCTAGTTGATCATGTAATGCCTGGAACTTATTGTTAAGAATTATCTTGAATTCGTTGAGTTGGCTAGTATCCCGAAGAAGGGTTGTATTAAATTTCTGTAATACTGCTACTATAGTTATCCGGTACTTTTCTAACTCCAGCTTTACTCACGCCACCACTAAATAGTGATCTGAAGCTATTCCAACTTCTTTCTTCGCTCATACGTCTCGCATGGTCCTAACGAATTTCTTGTTGAAGCATATGCGGTCCATTTGGTTCTCATTATTGTGGCCCGGTGAAACCGATGTAGCTCTGTGCACGCGTTTGTGGAAGAATATGGTGACATTTATAGTCATTTTATTGGAGGAACATAGGTTTGTAAACCTTTCAGCATTTTCATTCTCTTCACACAGTCCATACCGTCCCATGACATATACACATCTGGCGTCAAGTAAACTATTCGGATAGGTCTGACTAGTCGCGATTGTGAGCCTTCAGAATACTGATTATTTTTATCCCAGAAGCCAAATCAACAGTATTACACTTAATTGTTTGATAATACAGCGTCTATAACAGCAATATAAATTATTTGGCTCTGATGAGATACAAACACGTCTGAAACACTAAGTTAATAAACAATATTCTGTACTTCTGAACGTATACTGGCTACCACTTCATCCCACAAGCGTCTCGAACAATCTTATGCTGGAATTATGGAGATCCAACAACGGACGACAGTTCAACCAAACAGTGTTCAATAGTGTCAATGCGCTAGTCTGCTTGACGTCCGGTGTTGTTCATTCCAACCTTGGGGTTAAAGTTTCCCATTAGAATGGTCAGGTCCTTGGGTAAGCACTTTGTCAGTGACTGACCGTAGTCTCGTATAGAATTGATCTTCATCGTTTTCGTGACTGTCGCTGGTGGGCTCATAGCACTGGATGACATTCACTGTAACCCTCTTTTCCTTTGCCTTGAAAGATGATTTGGTAACACTAGGTTCATGAAGTTCCCGTCTTGCAATTGTTTTCCTTGCTTCTCGGGACAGCATTAATGTCACTCCTTGTGTGTGAGGCGTTTCCTTCTTTTTGACTGGAACTTAGAAGCACTTTTCTTGCTGATAATCTTTGCCCCCCCGGGCTTGTAACCAGTAGGCTTTGCTGATTTCAAGTATTTTCATGTTATATCTTTTTATTTTCCCAGATAGTTGGATACTTCTTTCAGTCTCCTACATCCTGCAGATATTCCGTATACTTGTATAAATGTTGATGTGCTTATCAGAAGGGACATTGGGGGCTGTCCAACCCTTACCACTTTGTCTGGAGTAGTAATCGGCAGTAACTCCGTAGGGGATTCCAGGCGGAGTTAAATAGTTGCATAGGCTCTAGCCACTGGTTTGGCGGACACGACTAGCTAAAAGTTCTCGATCAGCCATCACCATCTTACCACGACAAGACACGACGTGGGGAGTAACACGTCCTTTAGTTAGCCAACCTAGACGTTGCTATCCTGTTAAAGCCCTACTCACGATCGAATATACCTTCTACTCCATCCATAACTGCCTTCTGATTTGTTCTCATTCGTACAGGTCGGTTTGATAGTTAGAAGCTACTGTAGTTGCGCAACAAACGAGGTACACTTCATTCTTAATCAGATGAAGTTGGAATCAGAAGACTTCGCATATCTACCATATACACCTAAGAACAACTAAGCCACGTAATATGCACCATATTTGTTCAGTAGAACTCTTCTGATGCCTACAACCTAATCAAACATGCAAAAATTCTGTTCACTTCCATCATGTTGCTGTCATCTTCTTTCATCACACTAATTAGTTTGATGTGGAAAGGTGATGAATTCATTGCAACAGAACACTCTTTTCGATATTCCACGAAAATGGAAGTATTTCAATAAGTAAGCTAGCGTCTTACGTTCCTAAACTAGCTCATTTCGTGAAACCTCTTCTCTGAAGTCACGAAAAATCGTAGTTTCAAACAAAAATCTTCAAGAACAACTCCTTAAAGGGAACATGCGCATAGTGTTTTCTATTGAGTATAAATTTTTTACTGACTTACCAACTGTATGATCCAAACTGAAGCAGATTGCATTAAAGAATAACAGTCTAGGCTGGTTTAAATGCGCGTACTCTTGCCTAGTCGAAATTCAGAACAAAGTGGTTGGGTGAGTAACGGTTCTATGTAAAACTGTTTATACAAATGTACATTATTACCTAAACAAATATCACCACCAATTATTCGATCAAAACTTATCCCAAAAATTAAAACAGTTCATTTTGAAGAAATAAACAAGAATCCTATTCTATCTTTTCGGGATAGATCAAGCATTGCCTGTCCAGAAGGTAAGGTCTAAATCTATAGAAATATCAATAACACAGTATCAAAAGTTACTTGTTACAAAACAATATTACAAGTTCTGGAAGTGTGAGTCAATCCACAATCAGAAAATGCACAAATCCAGCCATTTCAAGTAATATGATCAAGAAGAGGAACGAGGCAATATAGCAGCCGCCAAAGCCAAAATGTCCAGTAAAGCAAAATATATGAAGTCCATGAGAATAATAAAAATCCAGTATTAACACGAGGGTAAACGATTATTACAATTAAAATAAACAGCAATTATTTCATTGAGAGTTATAAGGTCATTAGAATGTACAGCCAAACGGAATAAGAGGAATAAATGTACTTTTTGACACAAAACAACCAGTTACAAAGGGGAAATGTTACTTAAAGGAATTTTTCGCACAGAACTATCGAAAAAAATCTTATGCCAACTACAAATAATACACTTAGAAGACCCCAGTATATATTTACCAGTTAAAAATACTTATCTATTAAAACGAATTTTTCATTAAGACCTTAGACAACGCTCCGTAAAATAACTTCAGAATTCAGTCGACAACGTAGAGTACATATGAATGAGCTTGTCAAATGATGCGAACTCATGAGAGGTCTTATTGTAACCAACTAAGATTGATTTAATCTTACATGAGGTGATTTACAGGTCAAATCTGAAAGCAACATGTCAACTTTAGTACAGCTAGACGAACTTAAATAAGAACTTTAAATTAGTGCCAAGCGGCTCGCACCCAGATCAAACAACAACGAGCAATAATACAGACGTTAAAAAATCAAACATAAGGAAAATCGAATGTACCTCAATGTGTAACTCGAAAATGGACTAAGTATCCAATGTCGAATCGACAGACAATCATCAATGTTTGGTAATTACGAATTTTAATACCCTTCGAAATAAATCTGGGCCTAACTCTGATAGACTTAATGGACTATGTTTTCATCCTGCAAAGTACATGTTGATCTTGGAAGATATATTTGTGATGTATCTTGTTGGCCGTTACTCTACTGGCCCTAATATATCGCTGTCAATACTCATTCACAAACTAAATTTACGAGGACACTGTTATTGCATAGAACACCAGAGAACTAGCAAAAATTGATGCGAAGTTTTGTCGTCTAAATCAGAAAACTGTAAAACTCCTTACTTAATAAGACCATGTTAATACTTTCCTCTAAATCTTACAGGAGAAGACTCGGCACATATCTAGACTCAGCAAGCACTGAGGGACTATATTACGCGAACAATACCATAGTTACCACTATTTTAACTCTTTTTCTCTCTGATTTCGCAAGCAATATAATCAGTGATGCGTTCCTTAAGACCAGGAACACTTCTACCACCAAAATGCAAATCTCAAGGAACTCCAATTCAGATTGAAAGTTGAAGTATCATTGTAATCTAGTACCATAACGACGAGGTGTAGGACTTTCGAAACGCCGCCTAAGACCATCCAAACTTATCAATTTCATTAGCTACAAAGTTTAGGAAGCAAAATGTATATTTAGTGGGTTATTTATAACGATTGATATATCATTTATCTGCTGTAAAAGTAAACAAAAGACAATATTATTTTGTTTCTTTTCTAATGATAAACTCACATTTGACTTCCGATTGGTTATCTGAGTACTTCTGATTATAGAAAAATAGCAGAAAATTAAGATTAAGCCGACATGCGTAATCCGGTCTTTCCTGCTCCACATCCATGTTTAAAATAAGTTTGTGAAAAGATAGATTTTTTTGGCCGAACTTGAAGAAATTGAGGTCGTAGGACAACCAGAAAACCACGTGACTTTTGCTATGAACATTACAGATGTTAAATAGTAGTTGTATTACACCTAGCCGGAGAAAAATCCTGTGTACAAATCAGCCAAATATAAAAAATAAATGTAGGGTGAATAATAGAGAAGAAAAGAAGAAATAATGTGGATAGAAGGCAAATTTATCTGCATTCGAGGGTTAGGTGAAAAATTGAAAAGTATTTACTCTATGATTGCAGCTTTCGCCTAAATGCCAAATTCTACCTCTTAGGTTTTCAGACTGTAGTTAATGTTGCGACTATAGATAAGATATATTTTAGGGGAATATAAATCGTAATTGCTTGTTTCTACTGGATCTTGATCTAACTCTGTTTCGTAATAATGTAATTCTAAATTGCCTATAAATGGTCACATATTACATTGACTCATACACATTCACAATTTGTAGAATGTGTATATAATGAAAGTCAGTAATGATGGATACAGAAGAATTATATTTTAACTAATCGTGAATCCGAGAAGTATGATATCAAGACAAGCGTAGAGAGGGATGCTATATCAAATTCTGTGTTCAATCATGCTACAATATCCAAACCGTGAAACAATAGATGTGAAACTCGTTAGTATGTTCATGGGTATTAACGGCTACTTCACCTTTCTTAGCAACCTAAGAACTGGGTAAAGATCAAAATAAAATAACTCCGGACACAGGTAAAGGCATATTTTGAAGTTAATTGGCACTTTAACCCCATGTGAAACACTTTTATTGTGTTATACGAGTGTCACATTGTGGCACAATTTTTCCAGGCTGACCTGATAGAGAACGTCATTACATATGGTTCACAGTGTTCACTTTAATAGAGTCATGTTTATTGAGCGACAACATCTTACTGAGTTCTGTGTCATTGATATAATGATGTGTTTGATGTTTATTTTGATCAGATTCTATGGTATTTTAATGTTTTGCAACTAAAATATAATCACTTCGTTGATGTGGAGCTAAAGTAAGTGAATTGGATAACTTACAGAAGTTTATCTCAAGAACCATTCTAATGGTTGGTATCTCAAAATTGTTTGCTAAACCAATTTTGGTATATAATGCGACCTCTGGTATTACAGTTTCTAGTTAAAACATCTGTGCACTTTATTATAAACTTGCTTATAAAGTAATTCTAACGAGAAATATTTGTAGTCGTCATATTATAGGTTTCTTTGAAGCAATACTCACTTAAGATAAACCATATATGGAAGAGGTGTTTGACACGAATAAATACCTTATCAACCACAAGGGCAGAATTATCAGTAATGCTTTGAAATTTTACAAACAAGGAATCTTCAAAGGTTTTTTAGTGTTAGTTTAGAGTCTTTAGCTGAGTTATTCTTCAACCTTTGTGTACGAAATCTTCGGGCATATAGTGCTGTCAACATGTACATTACTTCTGGGTCTATAACGCACATAGTAAAATGTTATCAACGTTTTAGACTTCATTATCATGAGCTTTTTATTGACTGTGGCTATCATCTAAAATTAAATAGGATCAGTCATCCAATCTTAAACTTTTATGCTGACACTTCTTATTGGTTGTCAATATATACAAACGCTATAATTTTTAATAAAGTTATTGACAACAAGCTAGTTTGTTAATATAGTATAGTGTAGCTGCATGAGGCTGTTAACTATATTTTATTTCAAACTTCAGATACCTATTCATAAACGAAGGCTATGAAATACAAAAGCAAAAAAGCTCCTTCTGAAACTGATGTGAATAAACCAACATTTGATCAGACATTTTTGATCATACCTGTGGATGTTGCTAAAAGATTTCTAAATGGTTTGGAAAATGATAACCAACTCAAATTAGAAATTCAAACATATTTGGAGGCATCAAATCTAGTCTTACAAAGACCAAATTTATCAGTTAATTCGTTGCTAAAATCTGATTTATTCAAACAACAATATCAGTTGGAACCAATGCGTTTAATTAATAACAACCCAAAAGAAATGGAACCAACAACCTCATTATGGGATTCCGCTTTAATAAACTATTTTCTAGAATGTATAAAATGGTCAACAACTAAATGGATTGAAGAATTTTACAAAAAAAAATCAAATATTGTTTCGAATAGTGATCATATCTCAATGTTTCAATACTTACCAAACATTAAGGATTATAATGAAATAGACATAGAGAAGTTGTTATGTATCATAACTAGTTTTACATCTGCTTACTTGTTACTACGCCATTTACAATTATGGCAATTGACAAATGAAAATTCACTTCCTAATACAGCAGAATCTAATGTAAATGATAATTTAATTGAAACAATAAAGACTACTTGTTTAATGGCATCTATTAGATTTTTTAAGTCACTATTTCAATTGTCACCTGTTTATCCAGCTACTGAAAGCATTACCTCTCATGGCGAAAAAACTGTCGAGAATAATCTTGTAGATTTTCAGAAGCAGTTCACTGGATACCTATCTATTCTTACACCAACTGCTGCGGAATTATTTATTGAATACTTTTCAAAACACTTTTTAAATAAGCATAATTTATTAGAAAGAGTTTTTGGACCATATACGGCACGTAATCAAAAGTTAGTAAGTTGAAAATACGGTTGTATGTCAGCAGAATAATCAGGATATGTTATAATTAGAAATTTCATACATTTGTTTGGCTTTAAAAATTTAGGTAGGGAGATAACAACAAAGTTCATTACTAGGCATTTTGTTCTTTCTCATCAGCCACATACAAACGAATAATTTAAAAATTATAAGGGGTTGGTTTATCATTTAGGTCAATAAAAGTTTCGAGAAAGTCAATTTAAAACAAAGACTAAAGATTTTAGAAGTGTTTTTAGGTGTTTGGGAAGGCTGATAATTTTCAGAGTACGTTACGTTGCACGACACATAATATATACACAATAAGTTATTGCGTAACTTGGAGGACTGAATTCAGATCATTGATTAATAATAGTAATATTGTTAGAAAACGAAGATTAGACGCCGTTTGTTGATGTCACCAAGGCAGTCGAAGGTTGCCTTTACCTGTTTATATGTACATGAAAAAGTGTACGCATTAGGAGGATAAAAATTTGAGCATCTACAAGATGAAATGAGCATGTATTCAAGTCCCTTCATCCCAAAGAAAGAAGTGGTCTTCAGAGCTCAATTGGACAACGCCTTTTAGTCATGAAACACAAAGCGAATATAATGTACGCATTCAAAAAATAATTAAAGGGTCCAACTCTATTCTCAGAGATCATAACATTTAGGAGGTTAAAGCCTGAGCCTACATCCAAGAAGAATAAGTGATTAAACTCTGACTATCTTGGTAAAATCAGCAATAAAGTTTAGTATTTTGCTTTATGTAACAAGATAATTGTCATTCAATGATTTGAATTCAATTTTTCTTCTTACTGCATTACTTATGATGATTATCTTGTTGTGTTGTGTGATACATTTCTAAAATTATTATTCCGAACACTTATAAAAACACTTTTGAAATTTTTCATCACTTAGATTGACCTTTTCTACAATTTCACTGATTCAAACGAGTCTCTTTTCATAAATGGATCAAGTAGTTTCAAGAATTATCATTCCATTTAAAATTACTTTATTGAAAACTCTTTTATTTACTCTTTATTCTAATTTTGTGTATCACGTGATAAGTAATATATGTCGATTAAATTTACAATGGTGCTTACATGTTACACCAACTACAATTAATTGCCTGCACTTGGCTGAAAACAATGCAATCTGGTACAATGAATCCATTGTGATATTGTGCAAATTTTATCGTTTTCACTTTATTTAAATTAAAAATATTGCATAACACTCGGTTATTTTATATTATTCATGTGAATGACAACGTTGACTACCATACTTGTTTTTCTTAACGAGTGTAACAAGATAGTTATCTACCTACCAATGACATTAGATGATGGTCGCTTATTTTTGCGAGGCCTAATGAAGTTATAAACGTTAACCACTAAATTCCAATTCAGTCGTTTGAACGTTAAGCACTCATCGCAAGGCCTGAAAATCCTACGGTCGTAGATGTTCATTTCTGTAAAGCCCTACACAACGACTAAACGGGTTGTCTGTTACTTCTTGGTTTTTAATGATTGCGTAAGTACAGGTAATCTGCAGTTGAAATTACAATGAGTAGAGTTATTTGATCCAATACGATGTTTTCTAAGTACTAGTTTATCGTATTTTGTTTATCTATCTGAATACATCAGACCATTAGTTAATGACTTTATGAATTTTTTAATCAACATCAGTTATTTTCAAAAGCTTATTTCAATCACATATTGTCGGTAAAACAGGTGACTTAAACGACAAAGATAAAAAATTCAGTGCCCCATGACGGTTATACTTTTCAACAACTGTTCCTAATAATCAAAATATGAATTATATTCAGCAATTTTAACCATTTCTCATTCATTCGGTTAATTAATATTGAATATTCATGTATTGTGTTGGATAAGTATCACATTTCAAGAGTATGAAACATGTCAGTATAGTTCACCTTAGAACGAAAACCAAAAATACACTGAAATTCAAAGTTTGAGTGTTAGTCTTTCATAAAGACCTCACTTTAATGTGAAATATTCTGCCGTTAAATGAATAGTAAAATAATTGGAGATTTTATATATGACACACCTAATAGAAACTGAAAACATTCTGGGAAACCTCATACCTTAAAATTTGAAATAACCATTCAAGTTTTTTCAATAATCTTATATTAACTACCAAGTGTCGTTATTTGTTGCGAAGGCTTTTAAATTTAAATTTGACTTCACGACTTGGTTTGAGGTAGACAATCATTGAAAACGAAGGAGCATTCGATAGTTGTTTCGTCTTAGTATGAGGCTTTTCAATTGTGAACATTCACGACAACACAAGGAATTAAAGACCAGAACCGGCAATTCCTGGTTTCAAATGGTTGTCTAACTCAGACCAATTCGTTATGTCAAATTTCATTGTGTTATTCAAATAGTATTTATCTGTTCAGAATAAACATCTATCATAATGTTTCTATATCAGTTCTAGTTGTTGTTAGGGTTGAGAGTGATGAAAGTATTCTCTTTCTTTTGACTAGCATAGTATCTCTCTCTAATTTTGACTAACCTCTAACTCAGACTTTATTTATTCACTCCTTTTTTAATTATAGATAAGAATTCCTTGTCCACTTTATTTTGATACTCTATTAGAAACATATGAAACATCTGAGTCGATATGGCCAGCTCCGTTATCTGAAGCTATCCCATTGAAATTTATTTCAAAATATCCGCAATTATTTCCTGAAAAAGTGACTAAATGGTTAAAAATTGTTAAACCAGTAGAAAGTCTAAAAGATTCTGAACAGCAGCAACAACAACAACAGGAACAAGAACAACAAGAACAATCGGCATCTTTAGATGATGTAATTCAAATTACTTCAACACTTGACAAAATAAAACAAAAAGAAGAATTGGATTCAATATTTTATGAAAAATACCTTACTTCTATTGATACATTAGATTCTATGGAATTGAATGCAATTATTCAAGTGAATCCATTAGAATTAGATAATATTGTACAAAAGCTACTCACTGATTCATCAGTAACAATTTCCAATGAAGACTATTTGAAAAGGATAAAAGAAAAACAAGTTGAGTTAGGCAAACGAGTAATTGAAAGGGCAAAAATTAAAATAGCAGAAAAGAATAATTATATTAAGTGAAAACAGTATAAATATCATATTATGTACAAAGTAATTTGTCTTTATAATGTTTAGCCTTTGATTGTTTGTTTCTAGCTCAAAAGTATGTTGTGTAATGAAAGAAGTTAGCGAAACAGCGTGTGTGAAAATCTGAAACAGAAGAGTAAAATGATAAGGTGAGTCGACGACTTAATGGACCTAGGACGTGTACTAACCTTCGAATGTCACATACTATTGATAGTCATATTTCACAACCAAACAGTAAGAAGACATGAGTACCCAGTAGTAGACTCATCTGTTGATTAGCTGATATATCTAACTTCACTTCATTCATGATACTAAGCGATCATTCCTGATTACCATTCATAATTCTTGTTTCATATTCCATATGACAACTTTACTAGAAAATAATTTGACTGAACAGCCATATTTAGTTAATCCTTTCTGGATACACCTGATCAGTTACAGTGCTTAACATTAAGAAAAGAAAGGTTAAAAGTAACAAATGGAAAATCCAAATTATTTCGCGTTGTAACACTAAAAGTTACCTATTAGTTTTCTTGATTGTTCTGTAATTGTGATTCATAATTTAAAACAATAGCTGTTGTAAGAGTTGGTGAGTTTAATATTAAAAAGTAACCTTAGGTAACTAGCGAAACCAATGGAAAACTGAAGGGAATTTTATTTTTAACACTAATCAATTGGATACCTACACAACTGTCTAAAGTTTAAGTACTTGCTGTGAAGCATGAAGTTAACGAGTTGAATGACTAGTGGTGTGGTGGATGTATTCTGTCAAAGAGTCCCATTCTAGGGCAAAACAGATGTTTTATGCCTCACAATTCCCAGCTGTGTTCAGATAATTGTCAAATTATGAATACTATCATTAAAAGCATGACAAAGTCTGCAGGCTACCTTGCTGCCTTGAGGTGGAGGTCGGGCTTGCCTATCGTGATGACCCAACCGACATACATTAGCTGAAACGCATGTTCCTATAGGTCCTACCATGCCAAGCAGATGTGTTAGAGAGAGATAAGACTAAAGACAGCATCCTAAGATCTAGGGGCGAAGTTGTACTGCTGACTGCAATGGGTGGGTGACAGCAGTAAGGTGTTTCCCTCGGATAACCAGCATCTGCAGCGATGCTGCCTTCTCACAAAGGAAGGGAGGGGTTAGGAAAGGTCGAACCTAAAAATGACACACCTCAACTTACTACACCGATTTCCATCTCCGGCAGTAAGGCCTTCTGAAGAACAGAGCAAACACTTCGAAAACTACACATAACAAGATCGTGAGTGATCGGCCTCAAGCAGTTGCATCGTGGGCTCTGCGATCGCAATCTTAGGTCACTATGACCAATACTAATTCAGTTTCCTTTTCAGGTACCTCAAGATATAACATATTTCCATTGTGTGGGCAGCCAGGAAGTGACAACCGTCTTCATACCTCTAACAACACACGAGATCATCTTGTTCGAGGTCAAATCCCAACATCGACTCTTAATAACTCTATTATCTTCACGATTAACCCTTCCAGCATAGCTATATCCCCTCATGCCTCTAATGCTATTGGTTCGTGTTCACGAAACGTTATTCCTGGTGTCCTGAAACCTCGCACTAAACTATATATCGGAGCTTTGAACGTTCGGACCTTATGCCAACAACCTTATGACAACAAGCCTCCTTAGATATGACTCTACATTCCCGCTGACTGATGCGTTTCTGAAACGCGTATATAGGATCCAAATAAAGTCATTCGCTTGACCACACCTTACCAAAATAAAGAACCGGCCTCGTCCACCCTTCGTCTTTCTGAAAACACTACCACCACTACGCGAGGCCTTTCTGGTGTACGTATAGCATCAAGTTCAAAAGCCGAACAGGCTCTCCTTCAATAGATTCCAATAAACAGTCATTTATGAGCTGTCCGATTAAACTGGATGGTAAGAATTCGGGAAAATAGGGACACACGCCGTTGCCTCTTTATTGTCTCTACTTACGCTCCCACTGATTGTAGATCAGATGAAGTAAAAGGTGAATTCTACACAAAGCTTTCCGACCTCCATCATAAAGTTAAGCGCACTGATGTAGGGATAGTAGCTGGTGATTTTAATGTCCAAGTAGGCAGATTAAGCGAAACTGAAAGGCACCTAGGTGGATCCTATGGTGTCGAGGCTCAACGAACAGATAATGGCTACCGTTTACTACATCTGTGTTCAGATAACCGTCTATTTCTTGCAAGAAACAACTTTAAGCATAAGGAAAGACATCTGCCGACATAGCGACCTCCACAATCAATTCAACGCCGGACCTAAATAGACCACATTGTTATCAGCCATCATTGGAGAGGCTCGATAGAAGACTGCCGCTCATTTTGTAGTGCATGTTTAGACTCAGATAATGCTTCAGTACGATCGCGTATTAGTCTGCACCTTGCTGGACGTAAACATTCCACGGCAAAGATCCCCTTTAGAGTTAACTTAATGATGAAATAGTCAAGAAAACATTTCAGGAACAACTAGGAAACCATTTAGTCAACTATGTAAACTGTACCCATCCCGAGTCAGCTTGGAATGATACCCAAATATCTGTTGAGATGCAGTAATATCTACTAGTAAACTAAACTAAAAAGTTGAGAAAACTTAATGGATTTCAGCTGAACTGATAAATGATCGGCAACACATCCCTTCTGGTTCTGAACACGATGAGGAGCGAAGGTAACTTACACACAAACTGGTTAAAAGCTTACGAATTGATCTCAGAAATAAATGGGGTCATTATTCACTATCAATCCAGAAGGTCGGACCGATGGGCAGAACATTTTAGAGAACGGTTCAACTAGCCTTAGGCCTCAATCCAGTTATCTACCATCTCCAGGCAATCCGTATGGCAATTTAATATCGTTCCCCCCAAAGTCATAGTGAGGTTGAGATGGCTATAGGGAATCTGAAGCGAGTGAGAGCAGCAGCACCTGATGGGTCAACTTTTGAGATATTTAAGGATGGTGGTCCAGTTTTAGCATCGGGATTAACCGTAATCTTGGCTGGAATCTGGGAACTAGACGTAATCCCATCAGACTGGTTTCGAACACTAATCTATAAGAAAGGACAGAAGTCCTCTTGTAACAATTACCGAGGAATCAGCTTAACGAATATGGTGTGCAAAATATTAGCTTCAATAATGCTTCGACGCCTAACTAAAACTCGTGAAGAGCCAACTCGAAAAAACTAAGGGGGTTTCAGACCTGGATGTGGTCGTATAGACCAAATATTCACAATTCGGTTGGTCCTGAAATATGCACACTTATTTAGACACCAACAATAGCTGTATTCCTTGACCTTAAGGTGGCATTTGATTCTATCTATCGTAAGGTTATATGACAATGTCTGTCATTAAAAGGCGTACCACAGAAGTGCACTAACCTTATACAGGCTCTTTACTCGAACACTACATGTCAAGCACCATATGTCGAACACCACATGTCAGAGCTTATGGTAGATTGTCGTCGGAATCGATTACCTCAAATGGTGTTCGTCAAGGTTGTCCGCTCTCCCCATTTTCATTTAATTTTATCATTGATATACCTTTAGAGTTGACATTTTCATCGTTTGACTTCTCCGGTGTTGACTTCCTTCCAGGAGATAAATATGCTGACTCAGAATATGCAGATGATATAGTTCTCTTAGGTGAAGATGCTGATAATATGCAGAATCTTCTTCGCTTTATAGTTGTGAAACATGGCCATTAAGGAAAGAGGATATTCGTAAGTTCCTAGTATTCGATCATAGATGTCTTCGAAGTATTGCTCGTGTTTGTTAGGACCACCGATCAAGCAATACGTGGGTTAGGAATAGACTACTAGGTAGATACGGTAAATCTATTGATGGAGTGATAAATCTTCATCAGTTGGTGTGGTTAGAACATGTGTTACGTATGCCTGACCACCGCCTACCTCGACGAGACATGCTGTCTGGTGTAGGAGTAGACTGAAAGAAAACTAGGGGTGACCAAACGAAAAGATGGTACCAGTCCATGAAGTCATTGACAGTTGGGCTGAGCCATGTTAATAGGTGCAGACTACCTGGTTGGGGTCCGCGTGACGATCGTAATAAATGGCTAGAGACCTTGGGTGATATGGCTCAAAACCATTCTCAATGGCGTAGGTGCATGCATTCTTTGTCCTCCTCCAAAGCTTGTGCTTCTAAATTAATTGTAATTTTCTGTTTACTGAATTATATGTTTATATTTTTTTTAAATCTTATTTTCTATCTCTAATCCTCTCTATTAATACTAACTTTGTTACTACTTTCCCTACTCTGTGATTTGGTCTGACAATTTAATCTCTATCTGCTAATTGTGGCATGGCAACCTTAGCTAATGTACGCATGTACCAAGTTCTACGTTGTAACTGACTGACTAACTGACTGACTGAGTGAAGGAGTATCTACTGTGTAAACTATCTTAGTATTTCCACTTAGTGAAAGGAGGTTTGTTCTATGTTTAAAGAATGATGACGTTCAGTTAATAGGAAAAAATCCTAGCAGATTTCTGTGATATTCCATTAATCTTGCTACAGAGAGTATTGGAATTAACTTTCTGAAAAGTTATGTAGCGAAACTGGAATACTTGAGATTGTTATTGAAAACTTTTAGTCGTAATAACATATAATCTAGAAGATTTAAAGCTCAGGTGAATGCTTTTAGCGGTGTCGGATTCTTTAATGTAAACTGTTTAATTCCGAAGTTTTGATTGTTTTATGGATCGGGGAAATTCTAAGAATGCTAGAGGCTTTCGAGAAGTACGTCATTCAGATCAATTAATGATCTATAGACATATTGACATAGATTCAATATATGGACTCACACAAAAAAAAATAATCAATTAAACTGTCACAGGTTAGAAGTAGAAAACTATCGACAGAAATGCAAGTACGAGTGAAGACAACAAGGCTAATGAGAACAAACAGCTATAAACAGCACCAACAGAACAAGCTGATGCAACACCTATAGACTAACTACATAGCTCACTTCTATATGAAGTAGAAGTTGATAATGATGTACAAAATGACAATGTACTTATCGTAATTAAACTATCAAGCGCAAAGAACATGGTAGCGAAATATAAGGTCATATGACCATTTAAATGTCGAGCACAAAACATTTCAAAGAACGACTAAGACTGCCCTAATGTTTCCCATTAACTGAATAGGTCCCTAGCATGTATATATCTGGGATCGAAGGTAACAGATAAATATTATGTACAGTGATATGACTTAACAGATTTGATAATGGGAACACATTTGCACTAATGATATATAGGTCGACAACAAATATGACAGCTACTCCCCGGAATCACATATTTAACTTAGCCACCGGATATAACAAGGTAAAGCACGTAGAAGGTAAACCACTTTACCTCAGTGTTAATTACTGACTTAAGTTGCCGATTTCTAGTTTGGACTATTTTTATTACATACCAGTTAATAAATTCGACAAGGTATTAACGACAAGATATTTGTGATATTAATAATAGTAAGTATAATATAACACAACTTACCAAACTTTCAAGTAACACTGGTGGATATGGAATACCTCCAAGTTGATCACATTCTACCATATGCTCTCTCTCGAAATCCCCAGGAACTACTACAGGTTCCCTATCATCAACCTAACAGTTGGTTAAAATAAAACAATCAAATGAATTTAAAAGAATGTTTTAAGATTTCAATCATGATGTCAGAGGAAATAACCGATTCCTCCCAAACGTATACAGTATTAAAGTTTCTAGATCGATGGCATTTGTAGAATAATAGGAGCTGACTTTCGGACTTCACTTATAACCCAATGAACCACACATATATCATAAAGTGATTTTCGGGTAGTCATCAAGACAATCTGGAGTTAGATTTAATGCAATTTACCACACATTGGCATGGTGAGAAAACTGATGCTCAATGGGGAGACATTCAATCTCCCGTAGTGTAAAAAGGGTAAAACAGTAACCAAAGAGTTTGACAGCTTAGCTAGCCGGTAGAAACCGGAGACATTAATTAATAGAATTTAACATTGCCACCAGACAGGATCTGATCATTTTAAACCAGTCGCGCCGGATGAAGAAGAGCAACTAAATAAATAGCTACCCGCGTCACGGACCAGTAGAGACCTCCCCCCCATGACTACAGGAAAGGTTACGCAATTATACACGCATTTTATGGTATAAAAGGAGATTCCAGCTATAACCGGAGAGCCATAGTTACTCCCGCCGTTTACCCGCGCTTGGTTAAATTTCTTCACTTTGACATTCAGAGCACAGGGCGGAAATCCCATTACGTCGAAACCAATCAGTGGACATCGCAATGCTTTGTTTTAATTAGACAGTCAGATTCCCCTAGTTCGGGCCAGTTCTGAGTTAGCCGTCGCAAGCCAGACCAGAGGCTATTTACCTTGGAGACCTTCTGCAGATATGGGTAGGTTCTGCCACGAAAATTATACTGCCTAGCTCGGATTTTCAAAGGCTGACAACAGCGTTCCGGGCACCACAAGAAGGGTGGTGTATGAAGATATATATATATATATATATATCTTCATGAATATATTGGTACTTGCTTTTTATTATAATCTGACATCACCACTTGATTGTTATCGATTATATATATATATATATATATATATATATATATATATATATATATATATATATATATATACAATAGGTTCAAAATCATTACCAAATAATTGGTGGTGTGCTACATAATAATTTTACAAGTTTAAAGGTATTTTTAAAATAACTACAACTAATTAACAAGGCAATTAAGACATAAAGGTAAATAAGCTAATTATCGTTTTGAAAGTGTAAAAGTGATACGTGAATGGATTTGCATACTGTTGATTATATAATATCTATTGAGAAGAAACCGATAAAGAAACTACAAGGAATCTAATGATCAAGGCAGTTACGTTAGCGTTAAGTTGCAATTAAGAGGTGACAAGCTTTTCGAAGTTATGAAAAGAACTGTATGTCGTAATAATAATAATAATAATAATAATAATATTAATAATAATAATAATAATAATAATAATATTAATAATAATAATAATGAGAAAAATGAGTGTAACAAGTCATTTGTAAACTATCCAAGCATTGGCTATTATGATGGCCAAGGCAAGGAAGGAGGCTGTACAAATTTCTTATGTACACACAGGTCCAGTTTGAGAATGTGGATACCGATGGCTTCCGATATATGTAGAAGACGTGTACGTAAACCAAGATTAGGTGGGTGTCTATACATGATTTTAAAAGCTTCCTTGACGTCTACTTGATATTCCGTATCAACCAAATGTACTAAATTGCTGAATTGTGAGCCCAATGTAACTGGCTCTACAGGAGCAGTTAAATTAGTATATACACATAGATGAGGCGAATTAAACGAGTCTGTCTTTAGTTCCTGTTCTTATGACACGGTGGTTGTAGAATATAGTTTGGCTGCGGTAAACGTCTTTTGCAACACTTCCAATTTGTTATGTCGTGGATTCACTAATGTTGTCATAGAAGAATTGTAATTTGAGAAAAATCGTTTTCTTAAGGACAATTACGTTTTCCGATTTCGTTTTTGTAGGGTTTATATGTTTATTTATGAATTTCAGTGGGTAAGCATTCATGCTGGGCATATTGTGAATGGTGGTTAATTCTTCGTTCAAAGTATCCTCAGAGAAGATGTATCTAGTGCGATGTGTTAGGCTTCTCACTAGATTCCTTTTGTATCTTAATGGTACGGAACTGCAGAAATGAGTATACTGGCAAACCGACGTTGATTTTCTATATATACTTCTTTTTAATGTACTATCTGTTCTTCGAGTTAATGAGATGTCTAAGAACGAAATATTATCATTATGCTCTTTTTTTAAGGTAACAAGGGTTGATGGATGAATGTTGTTAAATCTTTCAAGTATACCATTCTTATCTATTTCATCTGTGAGGACTATGAGTGTATCATCTACATAGCAAGAAGAGAATATTAATTGGCTGATCTCATTTTTGTGATGGCCATTTTCTAATTTTGACAGAAAAAAATCTGCGAGAAGTGGGCCTAGTTGTAATCCCATTGCGACAACATCTGATTGTCTGTAAAACTCATTATTAAAATGGAAGTTTACGTTCATTGTGCATCTAAGGATTAACTCTTTTAATGTAGAAACGGGAACTTCAGATTCTATATTTTTGTAATAAGTTCGCTGCATATAAATAATAAATAAAAGAAACAAGTACAAATGTGTTCATGAAGGTAATTGTGATCGATTACCAGAAGGTAAGGTGAATAAATTGACTATTAAACAAATGGTCATAAATTATGGATGGTTGGATAGGGATATACTAATATTAAATTGACTGATTGCATAATATGAAACAAGCGAATAAACAAATGTTATGATAAGGGATCGAATACTAACTCTATAGATCTGTAAGAGCTAAGGGAATGGACTACGCTCACAAGAAAAGGCAAACAGGTTTCAGCTACACCAAAATGTTTGAAAAATAAGTAATAATATTGCTAACAATATTTGTCCGTAGATAAGAGGTGGTTTCAACACAAAATGATAAATGAGTTAGAAAAATATTTCAGTTACAAGAGAATAAAGGGACGACAAATAAGACGGATTAAAGTACATAACGACGAAATATTTGAGAACAATTTAGGAAAATCAAAAAGGTGAAAGGACGTTAGACAGATTCTTATTTTAACCTCGCTTTACTATAGCCTATGTCAGTAGCCAAGGCAGAGCGAATGGTTGTAGAAGCTTCTACAGACACAAATCATGTTTATGGATGTGGATAGCAATTACTTCAGTCATATGGAAAAACCAACTTGTGGAATCGTTGATGGAATTTCATAAATATCTTTAAAAGATTTGTTAAGATCGACTCGATGTCATGTGTCAACCAAGTGGGTCAGAAGTGAACTTTTTATCTGTTTTAATAGTCCTTTACCAAACCATGACGGATGGTGCTCCGCGACAGGATGATGGAGCTGCCGGATTGTAAGCCCTACAAAACTAGCGCCACAAGAGCAGTTAAATTGGTAAATACACATAGAGGTTGAGAATTCTGGCAGTCTGTCTATCGTTGTTTAATAAATCAAGGGTCGGTTGAATAACGTCATATCTAATTTTGCTGCGTAGGAAGATAGTTAGTTGATCACATCTTAAAAAGGACTGTTCTGTAATTTTGCAATCAAGAAGTTTGTAATGAATGGACCTAATGGTGATCCTGTGACTACCCCGTTTGACTGTCTATAGTACTCATTATTGAAATGAAAATTAACATTTATCCTACATGTGAGTATTGATTCTTATGTTTGATCTCTATTCGCTAACATCCCTATGTTGGAAACAGTGGATTTTATCTCCACCGAACTTGCCGAAAGGAGTATAGAAATCATAATTCTTGATTCAACATTAAATGAATTTGTTACTCAGATGTTTGATGAACACCAATTTTCATCTCAATAATGCATGTTATGGACAATCAAACGGGGTAGCCACGGGATCACCACTAGGTCCATTCATTACAGACTTCTTGATTGTAAAATTACAGAACAGTACTTTTTAAGATGTGATCAACTAACTATCTTCTTAAAGGTATTGCTTGTCATAAATTAATCCTAGCGATGTCTGTAATTATCATGGATATACATTTTCTGAAGTTTCAGAGGGAAACCCCGTGTGACCTGGTTTTATATGTTCAAGCCAAAATATCAACTCAATGATAACGTAATTAATGAAGAACAAAAACACTCTCTGACAGAACCTAAACTACTTCCATTTTGTGTTAACTCATAAACCAGCTCCCAACTAATCAACAATAAATTTTACTTGGCCTAGGTTTCACGTAGTTTTATATCGAAAACTCTTGAACCACATTCTCTAATCATATATGAAATTTCCTCACAATTTAGTGCATTTCTAATAATTCGGAGACAATTCAGTCAATAAAGCGCTCCAAACAAATATTCATTCTCATTTATTTTAAGAAAAGATTTTTTTTCATTAATCTATGTGGATTTTCAAAAATCAACCATGAACGTAATCAAGAAACTAATTTTGACATATCAAATAAAAACCAATAATATGTTTACTAAAATTTGATTGAAGGCTACTACTTACACATTTTGATCGAGTATGTATACAATCTTGCATAATTACTTATGAATTTTGCGCTTGTAGATATCCGGTATGTTGTCAAGTTTATTCAAATATAATTTAGGAATATAGTTAGAGATGCAAACCGTCAAATATGAAAATTAAGTATTCCCTATGTGACCTGAAGCATTAGGGTTTGATCTCTGGCATGGTTAGTCAAGCTCACGACTGAGAAATCCCATTTTGCCATAAAACAAACTACCTCGTTTTAATTGATCTTCGACAGTTTAATTGCTGTTCGTATACGATATAAAGTAAAACAATTAAAAAACTTTATAAACTAATGTCAAATCTTAGTTTGGCCTTCTTGTAACTAGTTTCTGTCGTAGTGTATGTTGTATATCATGAAATAATTACTTTAGCTTATGTATCCTAGATATTCGACAGAATCAATCTTTATGATACATAATCTATTAAGATATGAAGACCTTTCAGGTGCTAGAGTGAGTTAATACAGTGTCAGTTAATTTACTTTTGTACATATTCTATTAGTATAATTGACAAAATTGACGATCACTTATTATAACATGTTTATGAAATGTATTGTAATCATTTACATTGATATAACTTCGTGATATAGTTCTAATGAGGTTTTCTATGACATAATTAAGTATATATGATGTTTAGTGTGCAGATCTAGTCAAGTGTGACATAATATGCATGGTTTAAATGCATATTAAGAAATTATTAGAATTAATTATTACATCATTCAAAAGTTATTAACATATGCAAACATGTAACTCACCGGTGGCAAATTACGCATAATATTGACGTATTCTGATAATCTTTGTTCAAATCCTGGTGCAAATGCCTTCGGGTCAATGGCTAGAAATGACTGACCCTAAAACGATTAAAGATACAATAATAAGAATAACTTAGTTTGAACACGTATAGTCTAAATGTTTCAGGAATCGAAAGACATATGAATTAATAGTTGCAAAATAAGTATAAGACTTTATTTTGTGATTTTCAGCAATTTAATGGTATGGATAAACTACATTTAGTACCTTAAAAACACTAAATAACATTTTTTGGTATACAGATAATAGTCGTATCTTACTAGTGGAATGATCTTATTCGGCGTATGTCAGCTAGATATACCAACATTCTAGTATCGACTATCTCATTGAGGTTTTTAGTTCCTTTTGTTTTAAACGTCATTGCATTATCCACTAAACTAATAGGTTCATAAAGTCACTGAATTGTTTACTAGGTATGAAAGTAATAGTTAGTATTCCTAATTTCTCGCTATTGATATTCAAGATTGTATCTTCGGAAGATTACTTTGATATAATTTTAGCCGGTTGCAATTTTCAGGAGACTTCAAAAATCCTAACTACTACTGACTAAAGGGCATGTTGCAAAAAGTTTATATATGTAAACTAAAGAAAACCATAAGGAAATATTCATAAAGGAAACAACCTAATGCAATCTAATAAACTGACTATTCAACTCTTTCATAGTAAAGATTCCTATGGTTTTCTTTTTAACTTCTTGAATTGAGTGTATAATTCTAGTTTAGAAACTCACAAACTTGGTAGAGGATATACCAATTATTAACATCATTAACCTCAATATATTCTCATTACTTTATCGTGTAATAATACTAATATTATTGTATTTTACACCTGCTTCAAACTCACAGTAAATTAATACAAAGTGGGTAAACTTCTCTTTATGTTTTTTGTTTAAACACTTTTTCCTTAAAGAAACTTTTAAACAGAAGCCGACCTCCTACATAAAACAATAAAAAACTAAGAACAATGGTGATGTGTCGTACGTGGGATTAAGATTGTTCATTAATTCTATTACATGACTCCATACACATGATACAAGAGAAGACTTCTAAGTTTTGAAATATGAATTCGGTTATCTAATTGTCGCGTCGATATTCGATAGTTAAGGCACTTTTGCTTTGCTTCAGTTAGTTTGTGATTCAATACAAAGGTTACCGTTTTTTTAGCAAAATATTTGATTTGGGACACACGTTTAATTCCATATGAATCCATCAAAATAGGTTACGTAGATAATCGCAGTTTGTTTGTTTTTGAGTTTAATTCAGTTTGTGTCCCTTTTTGATATTGTTTAGATTTCATTTTTGTTGATTCACAGCCTTTAAATGTACGTCGTGAAAAAGTGCATTAAAACACTTGATCAAAAGATAACAGTTGAAAGTAGTTTCTTTCCAACAGGTTTTTCATTTAGGTGTTTCCAGTCAAAAATGATGTAACAGATAGGATTAAAAAACAAATAACCAACTCTTTGAAAGTGATTAAAGAACAAGATCTAATTTCAGAAAACGCTTTCATTATGCTAAAACCTACTGTGTCTTTAGAATTCAAAGGTTCAAAAAGATGGCTTACTTCCCCGATCAGTCTTGGATATAGACAATTTCCGTTACCATACCATGGTAACAGAAATATTAATCCCACTTTATAGAGAAGTAGTTAGGCATAGCACAGAAGATTCTTTTGAGTTTGTTGAAAAAATAATATATCTAGTAGTCAGCAGCGAATTCATGATGTTATTCGATGTATCTTCTCTATTCATAAGGTTCTATCGTTAAAAAATGTGGATTTCATCTGCCGTGAACTAATAAAAATACGCATAGAGACCTTAATTCCGGTTTCACCAATGGGAATTGATACTCAGTTGTAAGATTAATATTCGTTTCAAGTCAATAACGATTACTTTAGGAAGTTGTGGAATCACCAATAGATCCACTCCCTGGAAACTTCTTCCTTACAAAACGAGAGAATGTACTTCCGAAAGATGAGATTACTTAACTGTAATTTTAATGCCGTTACACAGATAATGCTTTCGTGAAATTAAGTAATAATGCGAGAAAGAATAACTTGTTTAAAAAATTCAATAGCATCCATCTAACAATCAGTCTCACTTTAAATGAAGAACGAAATACTAGGATCTCATTTCTAGGTATCTAGTTAACTAGGAAATTAGATGAATGTTTAAAGAGAGCTATACATAGAAAATCGTCAAGTGGGCAATATTCCACAGTTCTGTACCATTTCGGTACAAAAGAAATCTAATTTAAATACTAATACACTCTGTTCAAATAATTTGTTCTGATAATACAATTAAAGAGAAGCTATTGAATATTTTTAATCTATTAGCATAATTGGTTAAATAATTAAGTTTATCAGTATGAACATGGATCAGATGACAATGAATCTAAAGCTAATAACTGTCCAGAGAAGGCCATTACATTCGAAGTTCTATACTACGAGGAAACAGCTATCCACTGCCTCTTGGCCTGTGGTAGTTGTCCAATTAAAGTCAGTTTGTGATGAAGAAATTTCCTTTCAAGATTTTTTAAAACTGCCAAATACACAGAACTTACTAGGACCTATCACCAATTGAAATATAAGAAAACTTTAAAATTTAATTTATCTATTGACATACCAAATTAGCTTGTTTTTCAGTCGTCATCCATCGACGAACATTTGGTCCGAAATCAGCATTCGCAATGATCCCACATAATATTTCAACAAGCATACCTAAACCATATCCTTTATAGCCACCTTATATTGGATAAAACAATGTAGTGGAAAATAAGTTCCGTTTAAAAAGTGTTGGACACATGTATAATAACAATATTACTATGTAAACCATGTGTAGGGTACTTTATATTTTCGATCCATTTAATTAGTAAATGAAGCTTATTTAATAACTCTTTTGAGTTGCTGTCTCTACGATAAATTCGTTTGTTTGATAAACAAACAATAACAGCATAACATTACATAGATAAGAAAGTTACCACACTGTTTCAGTTGAAACTGTAATAACATCGGAAACTGGAGTAAAATAACAAACGAACAAAGTAAGCTATATGTAGTACATCACGGCTAATGTAGATTCTATAGGATCTGGCGTCACCGCGTGCGTCATAATTGTTGATATAACCTGTAGCATGTGTTTGAACTCACAATTCGACACATTCAACCAAAATTGTCATTTTTCAGTTAAGATAAAATAGTCAGGTTATACTCAACTGTTTACCATAAATATTATCAGTGTAGCCTATTCTGACATGCCAACGGAAAAACATAGATGTAGTAAAAGCTAAACCTCGAAATAATGTCTTCACGAAGATTATACTACAATACGCAATGCTCATCCACTAGATGAATAACAAAATGATTTAAAGTGGACACTGAAAACGTTGCCGTTAACTTTAGCTCTTATTTTTAGTTGGTGTTGTAAGAACATTGGACGGATTATCGCACGTTTTTTTTTCTACATTTATGTATAATTATAACTTTTGTTATACATCAAGGGACAATTATCGTGAAGCCATAGATGTAGAATTCACTTCATGTAATAATTAGAATTAACACGTTCCGTATGAAACAGTATTCAATTACTTCTCAAAGAACTACGGAACGACACAAAAATCAATAAGTGGAGAATTTCCACTGTGATACTGTGCTTACTTCAGAGATGCTTAATCATATTCTTATTCATACCGACTTAAACTTTTTTCAAATCATTCCGATGTTCTGCTATTCTTGGGAGATATACTCATTTTATATGAAAGTTTTAATTTCTTTTGTTGCTTTATTTCTACCCCCTGCTAAGTATTTGAAACTGGATGATGTATTGATATATTAAATTAGCCGGAAGGAATTTATCAGGCTATATAAGGTGACTTAGCTATGTTAATTATTTTAATTATTGACTCAAAAGCTACCATACATAATATCATGTTACTTTCAATCTAACAACTGATAAAAACATATGAACTGTAATTGTATTTATTTACATATACATTTCACTTTACAATGTTGTCCTGTTCATCAGTCTATACATTTGGAATCTGCATAGTACCTGAATCAAATTATAGATTACAGTGCATAACACTAACTTTACCTTAATTACTGATCAGTTTGCATTAATCAGTAACAAACGCATTTGATCATACACTGGAGAACGGATTAATAACGTTATTATCACAGAGTTGGGATGACAAAGCTTGATTATTTGTTATGCCCATCTACCAGGCAAAGAAACAAGTAAGCGGCTGTCAGCCGAACTTTTAGTAGGAGGACTAGGAATACTACCCGGTTACCCAGACTGAAGTAAATGGAGTAGGATTCTAACCAGTAACATATGGGCTTAAGAATAAACGTTGTAACCACTAAGACGCCGATCCATTAACCTGTCATTTTCATCAGGGATTAAATCAAAAATCTTCGGGCCTCGCAGAATTTGGTCAGTTTCCAATGGCTTTCATTTCTGACCTCGCTCGATTTGAGATGCTGTGTGGCCTTGTTTAATGCCACTGGTGAGCAACCAAGTCAATGAGGATTTGAACCAGATTGGTTCTATGTGAACTGTCGTACAATAATGGTGACAAGACTAGCAATATTAACAATACCACATACATGTTTATATATAGTATGGTAAGACTAATATATATATATATATATATATATGTACGGGGTATAGGAACAGTCATGTGGCATAAAGGTGAATACAGATGGATCATCAATAAACTCTAATGAATAAGATTAGCATATGGACAAGTTAAGCAATTATATCAATAATAACAATAAGTAATAGACATGAAAATACTATTTACACCTATCTAGTACGACTGGGATAGAAAATGATTATTAATGTGGTAGATAAAATTTATGGTGAAAAAGGGACTGAACAGATGACTTTTGCATAAATTTGGTCGAAAGCAATTCGGATAGCCATTGTTTATACTTAACTTAGTAAATGAGATGACGTATGAGATGACAACTGCAAGCCACAATTGTGCTGTTTATATGATAGTGAGTACTTAACTTTCTTTCTTATTTCTAAATTGTTTGTTAAATGAGACAATATAGAGCTTTTAGTGAATTTAACTACCCTTTTACTATTCACGTTGAACGGTCCACATGAAAGTGACTGTGAGCTTATCACATGATTCTTTTAATGTAGCAACTTTTAAGAAATCAGTTACATTCCATAATACACATTAAAGGTTATTAATAATTAATCAGTATCACTAACATTATACATTAAAAAGTATCATTTGTGTAAATATTTCCAGTTCAGAATGTTGAATTGAAAATAAGATAACCTTTTTACTAGATAGGGATTATGATACAGCGATACGATTATTTGAATGGAAAGCTGTATGAATAACACCGTAATTGTTACTTAATGACGGCAAGATGATATGAAATGAAGCACTAACATTTCTCAGTCCTATATCGAACAGCGAGTTGCTCAGATAAAAATGAGTGTATCTGAAGTAGAAAAGTGGCTTGTGTGATGTGGACTAACCTACTTAATTAACAGACTGACTAAGAAGAATCGCACTGGAGACAGTAGGTTTTTATTATTAAGATAAAATAACACCCATGTTGTTTTTAAATGATATGTATACTTCTATTTTAATACTGTAGTACCTTAGCATCTCTAAAACACAAATACAAATATTTAGAGGAAAGAATATACGCATGCCAAATAGTAGTATAATGAATTAAATAAATAAGTTGAGTAGCAGTTACATTTAACGTCTACTAGACTGACAATTCAGTGAGAACAAAAACACAGATTTCTTATCTCAGTGAGTTTATTTTCTCTGAGTTGGGTAGTTTGATCATCTTCTTAAGTTACGAATCTTCATCATGTCATAACAGCTTAACTATCAGAATACATATTTGTTAATGATGGGCATGGTACTAAATTGATTAATAACGGTATTATTTCGACATTTTTGTCCTAATGTTGTTTTTCTACGAGTTTCTGAATTAGCATTTTCAATTTGTTTCAAAATTAAATCCATTTTACTTATGTATGAGTTTCATATGTTTTAGTGAATGTCTGATTAACTTCATTTCAATTAAGCATTTCTGTTAAATATAGCATTGAGAAAGTATGAATACACTGGAACGTTTCTGGACGTCATATATACTAGAATAGAATATCGTTTATTTTATAAACATCTGTAGTCACTTTGACGTGGTTTTCATAGTATGTAAAGAACACAAAACAGGGCGACTAATTAGAATTTAAAACCGGTCACTAACTTATGTAACATCAACGACCGCATCATAAAAGGTCATTGTTGTTGGCCTTCACACTGATTGGTCGAATTGGTTAGTTAATTAGACTAATAATAATAACAACAACCTTGAACAAATAATTCACGTGAATTTCTTTGCACTTTATTCATCATTTAAATAGAATTGCAATGTTCACATTTATTTTGTAACACATCAGTATGATCAAAGTAGAAAACATAAAATTTGCATGAAATATAGAAAACAAATTATTAAAGATTAACATACTATGTTCTTCTTCTCCACCAAGAGGCATTAGTCCGCCTTTCGTAACAACTACATTCGGGTCAATGCATGCCTAATTTATTAAAAAAAGATACAATTGATATACAATCACGAAAAAGGATTAAATTAAAATCTTAAAACATATGGCGAAGTCTTTTATTTCAGAAGGAGGGTTCCAGAGGCGTTCTCTAAGCTGCGTGGTTGCGAAGCCTTAGTCGACTTGCCAACAGATACCATCAGCTGATACTCCGAAGAGAATACGGAGAAAAATACTAGAATTTTAGAAGTATGACACTCAAGTCGTTCATCAACCAACAGGCATATAGAAATCGATGTAATCTTTCAACTAGTTAGACAAGTAACTAGCAAACACAGATCAGATGTTAGGTCACGTTAGAAAATGGGAGCCAGATTAGATGTACGCATGATTACGACACAGCTTGGACAACGGATAATCAAACATCAAGTTAACAGAACAAGTATATAGTTAATTGTCGAGTAATTCTAAAAGCTCACTTCAATCTGAAGTACGAATAATGAGTCGATGAAAACTTCGCAACCAAACCACCTAGCTCAGAGGATATACCACCAGAGTATTTTTCTATGTACTTCTAAATAGCATTGAACACTGTGTAGAAAGAATAAACATTACTGTTATACTAATTAGTGTACGTGATCTATTATTGTACTTTTTAATATGCAGGAATGATGTAATGAAATAAAAACTATATATATGCTTTTCTTAGTATTCACGCCCTTGAAAGACAGTAGAAAAGGCCTTGATGATTTTTATGTCCCCTTTACTACTGAATGAATTCATAAATCATCAATATCATGAATCTAATACTATATATCTGGTTAAAAATATTCTGCTGAGATTATTCAGTGTCCATGTTGTGTATCGAACACTTTTGTTATTTTAGTGTTCTCAAATTGTAGTATAATATTCCTTAGGGATCTCACTTTAAATACTATGTTCGGCTCCTTTGAGCTAAGATACAGAACTATTTTACATAATTTTCATAATATTTGTGAAAAGAAATAAAATTGTCAAAACTGAACTTGACCAACTCGTCGTAATGGACAGAGAATTCACTTAGAGTAGCTGAAATACAACGATCTGAGTATTTAGCATTTAAGTAAGGCAGGGGGGGAGGTAACAAAACATCGAAATTGCGCAAAAAATAAATTCCGATTGTCCTACAACGATGTATAATAAACAACCATATTCTTCTACTGTGTAGCACCTTTCAAACTAGCTTCGTTATTGTTGTAAAGAAGTGTACCAAAGTGACTAATTAGGTTTGTTGAGACCTCAACTACATACACAAATTTCCTTCCGAAAGCATAAATGGAGCTTGTACTCAATGATTCGACCATGGTAATTTTTGATTTTATACTTGGAACACAGAGGGAAGTGGATCTTGTTTTCTTTAACAAATTTGTTATATTTATGTACCTTTTCGTCTAATTTGACCATTCTTTCTTCATGTAGGTGCCTGCACAATAAAGGCTAAACTTGGGAGCGTGAACTTAATCCGATAGTACTGGTCTTGTTGGTTCATTGTTCCAACTTATAAGAAAGGGCTACAATCTTATGACAACCAGAGTAATCAGTTTGATCGATTGTGCCTGAAATGTTAAACATAACTGGATCTCGGAAACAACAGGCGCTTGAAAATTGGCCTCTTTGTAACCCGAACATGGATATGTTTATCAAATACTCCCTTTTAGTTACAGAACAAACGTATACCAACTGACACTCAACTATAGTTGTATTTCATGACGTTACAGCAGCATTTAGAAGGATTCGATGGAACCAAGTGTCTAAATAAGATATTTCTCATCGTGACATACATTGTATCTAGATAATAAGGATAAACGAATCCACTCACTTTTCCGTCCTGATCAGCACCCCATCCAATAGGAATTTCAAGGCCTCTTCTTCGATTCATTTCAATCTATTAATTTTAATAATGGATATTAATATACGATGATATAATTTAATTTAAGTCAGTAAACACTTGTTTGGATACCTAAATAGTGTCAGTTACATTCCAGCTCACTAGCTTAGAAATAGTAGTGGTCAATTCAACAATGTATATATATATAGTAAATTGAACACTAATAAGTAACATGAAAGTCAGCTTCAGTAAACCTGGTTTACATTTACAGAAAATGACTGGATATAATTGTATTATTTGGGCTTCGCGCTAGCTGTCACTCATCAGAAAGATGTACCTGGAATCTTTGGAGAACTTATGCTTCCTGTATGAATAAAAATTAGATTGCTCGGCACTAAGGAGTTGACAAACATGTAATTGGTCGATCAATCAAAGTAAGTACCTCAGTCCTACAGATGGTCACTTGTAGCCCGAAAAAATTAGTGATAACGTTGGAGAACGCAAAACTAGGTTACTAGGGTTCATATCTCTCAGGAAGCATAAATCCCCTCAAAAATGCAAGTATGTCATACTTTGTAACTAGCCTGCAACATAGACAAAGTGAGATTTCTCACTAACTGCTTCTAGCAACCAATAGTGTCCAAAACACACTGTAAGTAATAATAGACATGATCCTGAGAAGTGTCTCAAACAGTACTATATTCATTGAAGTACAAACGTGGTGTGGTACTGAATTATCATACTAATATTTTCAACATTTATTCTACTAGCAGTTTTACAAACTTTCTTTATTTAGCTCTACTAAATGAGCAACCATATATTAGCGTGTCTATACTAAACTTTGAAAAGATTCTATTAATCGATAGTACGATTTATAGAAATGAGGAATTAAAAGGATAATTTAATACTCTGAGCATCATCTTACTCCAAGTAAGTTTTCACAGAATCTTGGTGAAATTTATTAAGAAATCACCAAAAGAAGTAGTACTCGCTATGAAGATCTCTCTTTGGCATTTACGTCATACTGTAAGCGCTACTTGTTTACATAATTTAGCCCCAGATAAGGATCTTGTATATTATCCATTAAATTTTAGCAAATGGGAAAAATACTCATGAAGGTGTTGGGTTACTTGAATGATGTCAATTATAACTTCAAAAATAATACTTATTAATTAGTCAAAAAACGTCGAGAGCGTGTGACATAAATTGATTTTTACTTATTACCATCAGCGAAGGTGTCAATTAATTCACCTGCCGGATTATGTGTAACCGATGAGGGAGGTGTGTTGTTAAGAGTATCTAGCCATATTTACAAACCTGATCCAGTTAGAATACGGTTGAATTTGGGATTTTGGTGATGACAGAGCAGCGAGTATTTTCATATCGTAAGGATGTCTGTAGTACCACGGGAGTTAGTAAATTTTCAGGTTACTGTTGGAATTTCTGATGCAACTATCAGTTCTCAGCGAATCAAGTGATAGTGCAATTGTGCTACAGTATTACATACTTTATTCACACTAAGAGAGGTAAATGAGAGACAGAAAACATGTCAGAAAATCATAAAGTATTTGAACAATAACTGGAATTTTTGAGTACTCACTACTGTACTATCATGATGACGGTCCAAAGTATCAAGATTTGTGACTTAGTAGCCATCTAATAAGTGTGAATAAATTTTTGTATCACTGAAGGATTTAAAAACATGTTTAACGCCACTACACTGAGATAAGCTGGACATACATGTATACGGGAATAAAAAATAATTTGATCAGTAAGACGTTCCATATGTCATCCTCCAAGCTTGTTAAAGACTGTTATTTCTCCATTCAGTTTATTAACTATTATTTGGTTATTTAATAATAATGATAATAATACTAATAATAATCAACGGTCTTGAAAGCTTAACGAAATATTTAGAGTTATCAATAAAAAACGACTAAAATAATCTAGCTATTTCTTGCCTTAACAGATATCATAACCAGAATTATCATAAATACTAGCATTTTAAAAGGGATAAGTTTTTGTAAATAAACAAAGGCAATGCCGAATGAAAAATGGAAACTCACTTTACCCAATGCTACCGCACTAGTAGCCATATCTAAGACAAAGTGATCATCAGGAACTTTGCCAGGCGCTGCTAGTGTCAATGGATTTGTTCCGACAGCTAACTGTAGTTGTGAAAAGAAGGAAAGTCAAAAGATATAGGTAGAAACAGGAATTAGTGCGTACTTTGAACAATAATATAAAACCTGTGCTATAATATAATGAAATCTGCTTTCAGATTTAACTTAATTAGATTAGTATTCCCCATTTTTAAAACCGCATTTCCTGTACTTATTGTACAGAGTAATGTTATACTTGAAATGGTATACCAAATGATAATCTTCACTACCGTTAGCACACAAAAATAAGCTTTTGTTTTATTTTGGGTAAAGGCATTCTAAATATACGAAGTTTGGACATTATTGATGAGTATTAAAATCTACTGTCAAAAACACTGAGATAATTTACATTACAATCTGATTACCATGCTGTCAAATTCTCTAAGTTCAGAAAAAAATCTGTCTGGGGTTTTACTTAAACAAATAAACAAAAAGCGTGAAAACCATACATTTATTCTTATAACTTAACTGCATCTTGAATGCTAACAATTAAAATGATAATGTACCAGACGTCGAATTTATGGTGTTGACTAAATGAGTGATTGTTACTTACAATATGGTTATAATATTGGGGAAAAACTATCCCTGCGTAAGCATGTGTCAAAAACAATAACATAGTATATCATCAACAGTTTCCAAAGTATTCTGTCCCTGGAAACAGGAAGTGGATTGGTTGAATGCTAGATATTTGTATGTTTACTTATTTATTTTTAACCAATATTGTTTGCTACTAGAAAAAAAAGTTATTTGTGTGTGAAACAATGATGTGTGAAAAAACAAGTTTTCAAACATAGGTGAAACAAGAAAACATAAATGAATTGTCTATAGTAAGACTGTAAACCGTACTATTCTTGTTTTACCATAAAAAAGATAATGGATGTTTATACTTTGATAAAATTCCAGCTCTCAGCCTGCATTTCTGAGTATTATTATACTATTGTGTGCAAAAATCAATAAACAGTAAATTTTGTGAGGAGATTGCATTTCACAAATACAGAAGGCATTATCATTTGATGAATGAATAATGTCTTAAAATAATTTCCATTGTAAACTAATACAATTTAGAAAAACGGTAGAAAACAAGGTAAAATTAGATATCTCCTTAATATCCGTTAAGGAATCCATGACTTCGCATAAAAGTTACCTGAAGACAGACAGAGAGTTGAAGATGCAGACTATTTAGTTTCAATGAAATAATATAAGTATTTTTGCCGCCTAAATGTTCTGTTTCATGGCTATGAGTAACTAAGAAGTGGCTCCTTTTTAAATAGTTCACTCTCTGATATTAATCTACAACAAAAAACTATATGTACGTCATAAATGTCTTATTTGAGACGGCATAGATTATTATTGTGTATGTATATCACAAACCACCTGTAGTCGTCTTCACTTTTACCATTAAGCAAAATAACCGGTTTATTTTGTTTGAGCAGTAATAAGTTACAAGACTTCGTGTCAGCTCCATGAAATATTTTAAATCTCCGATATAAGCTAATAAACTATGCTATTGCTTTCAAAAGTGGATCGATTTGAAAAAAATTCTTGCTGATATAATAACCACGTGATTTTGAAATTTTAATTATTACTATAGTAAGAGCTAGATTAGTGATATTAACCTTGATCGTCCTACAAAATTAGTATGTATGATATGTAATTGTTTTGTGCTAATACACTGTAAACATGAATACACTGTAAATATGAATATAGTGGGTGCTAAGCGATAGACAAGTAAGTTTGTACAACTTATAAAGACAGACAAAATTTTAAATACTGAAAATTACTCAGCAATAAATGCTAAAATAATGTGTCATTAATTAAATTTCATATTGCTGTGTAAATCATGATGATCGATAAAGATTTTATTGAATCTATTTTATTTTTGCAGGGTATTATTCGCCAACACAACTTTTGTGAACAAAATCTATACAATATGCTATTTGTAAAGAAGATTGACGAAAAAAAGGTTTAAGCATGGTTTTATGACTAATTAATAAAACTATAGAAATATCATTTATGGTAGAACTTATGGAAATTTGAAATTTTTAGCCTTTTGTAAAATAATTTTTTTGATAAAACTGACTATTAACTTTGGTAAGAAGTTGAGCACTGGTGAATAGTGTTAATGACAATGGTAATTTAAATGAATAAAGAAGTAAGCAGTTTTATTGTCCATCATTTATTTATTAGCTACCCAGAACCCGGCGTAAATGTACATCAATCTAAGTTATCATTCCTCACAGAAGAATAATTATAAAGAGGTAATCTGCAAAATAAAAAGTGGTGAAGTGAAAATAATGAAATCATCTGTCATGAAAATCTTAACCCAAGCACACTGCCATAGATGACTATTTGATATACGCAGCATATAATTAATATGTGATGCAGATTCTGACTACAAGTGGATAAACAGAAAGACTAGTCCAGTGAGCCTTATCTACACTAACAATCATTTGTCACTGAAGTTTCTTAGGCTTATTCTGTAAGTATAATTGAATTTGGGGAAATAAAATTTTAAGACGCATTACAAAAGTAAACCGTACATTTAAAAGCAAATTTATAGGGAATATTGTATCATTATAAGGCATAAAATATAAGCTGGAGCTTTAAGATCATGATCACTGATGTGTTCTGGGATTAACCTTCGAGTTGTATTCATCTGGATACACTCATACAGTTATCTAGTAAACAGTGATAATACTGACCACTAACTGGCACTTTTTGACAGTAGTCCTTAATGTTTAAGAGTAATTAACTAATTACATTACATTCGTATAGATCGATGACTTGATTACACAACCTTTGACCAGATCTCTGCTACGTTTCGTTAAGTAGTAGCAAGAAAATGTAAAATGTTTTGCATTTTTAGGATAATATAGTGAGATACATGCAGCTTTAAGTCAGTCCTCAAAAAATGAAAGTTACGTGAACACTTTTCATTTATGCATACCGTGCTATTTTTGATGGAGATTGTTAGCTATAGACGAGAAGTTACTCATTGCTACCAGATCACTAATCGACACAGAATGGAAAGTAACTTCTACTTTAAATAGCCAGTGTAGATAATGCGATTTACATTTTGTCTAAACTGATGCCGTTTGTCTTATCGAAGCCTGGAGTTTAATTAATTGGAGTATTCTAGAAAGATATTATGCATAACTACGTTGGATAGGGGTTATTTTCACATATATTGTAGAAAGAACGTTTGCGTGTTGTATTTTAATGAAACAATAAAACAATCAAACTATTCTCCATTTACAAACATCATATTAATATTGGGATATTAATCATTGTTTAGTGGCAGTATTTATAAATATCGAACACTTTTAGCCACATGTGATCTTATAACTTACGAATATATATTCGAATGTCGTTAGACTAATAAAAATTCAATTACTGCTTAGTTCTGACTTTTGATATATGCTGATTAATGTTCGTGTCCTCTCAGTGCTAGCCGATTGGGTAGCGAAACGTAGTGGCTGGAATATATCCAAGTGGACCATGTGGTCTTTAATCATAGCCGTTGAATCCTACATACCATTTTGCTTATTAAGTACTAATATGTTTCTTTCATATTTGCAATTTATCTACCTGAAGTGTAGATCCACTGTGAAAATAATCATAGAAGTTTCGTTAGTAACTCCATTTAGATCCAGCGTTTATTACGGCCAAAAAATTATTATTTATTCATACTTAAGAACCAGTCATATATTCAAATAATTCAAACATTGGAATATATAGTCTGTTCGCATGTATGTATAAAGAAGTACTCACTTTTCGAGCTCGTGTAGGGAATACAAGGGGAGAAGTGTTTGTAAATGCAAGGCCCTGCAAAACAAATGTTATAAAAAGCTGATACTACTATAAGTCCTTCTTGTAATGCCATAAGACTGTACCAGCCAGCAATACCGAAATGATTAGAACCTTGATGTGACTAGTTAAATTTCGTAAGACTTTACCAAATGCTGCGACAAAAGCAATCCCAGTTTTATGAGCTTTTGCAATAGCCTTCTCCATAGCGAAATTTCCTACCACCGGTCCCAAAGCATTCTTTCCATCTACAAGGGCAGTGGACACTGTTTCCTTCACAACTGCAGGCTCTGTATCAGTCGCACACACACCCTTCTTAATATCCTGTACATACATTTCTCAAATACGTTCAGGGTAACTTTAGTTGGAATACTTACCTAGTCTATTGAGGCCATGACTATAGTGACCTCGATAGTCTCCAGAAACAAGGACATCACTCAGAGCTATGGCATGCTTTGATTGAACCCCAACTTTTGTCAAACACCGAACGCAAAATTTTTTAATTTCAGCCGTTGGCACAACTTTAGTGTATCCGGGAGGTGTATAATGACTTAAATTTCTAACATGAGTACGAAAAACAACGAGAGAGCAATATCTTAATACCATTTTTGAAACACGCCCGATTAATTCAATGATCATAAAATACTACAAACAAACTCACTTGATTCAATTGGACATATGGTAAGCCAGTGTAATTTATTTACTTCTACTGATATTTTGATTTCCGCTTTAATATTTAAACAATTGAGACAAAATTCTTGTCTGACCCTACTAAGTTGCATAGTGAATAAAGTGCAACCGGTATATGATCAAGTTACGTTTGCCGTATTACCAGAGCAACTTCTAATTATTGAACCCACTCTTATGAATGAGAATAAATCAGAAGGCAATTAAAGATGAACGATAAGTTACATTTGATCTATGGGTCTATGGGTTAACAACATCTAGGCTGGCTAACAAGAGTGAGATGCTTCACACATTGTAATGTGTCGTGATCTGGTGATGATGCGTAACAGAGTGCCTTCAACCAATCGTGTCCGCTAAGACAAACATGGTCAGAAACGCTGTAGAGAGTCTATGCACCTATTTATTTTAAGGATTATTTACCACTGCAGGTCATTACCTCCCCTAGTGGGTTCGTATGGATCTTAAGACATACCAGACAAAAGACAAAACCCAATGTTAGATATTAGTAAACGTTCCTTCGATAGCTTGAGATGTTGTGCAGCTTCTGGACGTCAGTTCCTACTCTAGGGTGTCGTTGCACAAGACATTTTGGGCAGATTATAATCTTTTTCTTCAGCGTTCTTCTGTTCGTTTCCAAACGGCCTATTAATCCAAAAAAGAAAATTTCTAAATATGTGCATTTCCTATACAAGAAAACAAAATTCGGCAGCTCAATGAGGCTGCAAAAACGTGTAAAATGTCGACAACACCGGATGAAAAAAAATATTTATGATATATTTTTTGAGCATAGGAAAATGTGTAAATCGCATACGGCAAAGTGTAAAAAAGTTTTATTCACTTTTTATATTTATTTGTAAAAAAAAGTCTTTACAATGAGTAGGGGGTGGGAAATTACGGGAGAATCGTTAAAGTGTTCTGGAAATCGTACATTTCTACCAGAACGTGTAGCTCTCGGCGATACGGAGCCTTTCTGAATTTCCACCTGCTTATTAGTCAGTGTTTGAGGCGTGACGACTTCGTTCATGTTAAATTTCGGAGGTGTTGTGGCGAGTTCGATGTCGAAAGGTTCACCTTCTAGGTAGGCTGCTTTGAGGCGGTCAATGCTGACGTTCTCCTCGTGGCCATTTTTGTCGATCGCATAGTACTTTGTTTCTCATTTCAAAACCTTGTTTGGCCCTTCGTAAGTGGCGTCGAGAGGTCGGCCTAGAGCATGAAAACGTACGAAAACTTGTGTACTATGTTTTGAAGCGGGTTGGATAAGAGAGTCTGTCGATTGTTGTCGAGTTTGGACTGGCTTAACTGAACGTATAGCATTTGTAAGCGGACTCACGTTAGAGTTGGGACCCAGGTTTGTCAAGGTGGAAGCAGTTTCCACGACTTTACCTGAGGATCGAAGGTTGGTTTCTTAGACCATTTCTGCATTGACCCACCTAACATATTCTTTTACAGTGCTACGAATTCTGAGTAAGACTAGTGGCAAAGCCTCTGTCCACTGCGTGATGTTCGTAGCTGAAAATGATGGTTTCAGCTGTCAGTGAAATCTTTCTACCAAACCGTTAGATTGTGGGTGGTAGGCAGTTGTTCAGAAGCGCGTTGCTCCAAGCAGTGGAGAGAGTGGAACAATCCAGATTCAAACTGACGTCCATGAACTGCCGTTATTTTAGATGGACAACCAAAACTCTCTATCCATCGTTCGACGAATGTGCAAGCAATCACTTCACTAGTGATGTCTTTCAGTTGAACTGTGAATCATTGCACACATGTCAGAAGACTTGATTTTGGTAAAGGTCCTACCAGACCAAGGTGGACGTGTTGGAATCAAGCGTTACGGGTTAGGAAGGTGCAAAGAGGACGTTTATTGTGCTCAATTATCTTGTTCTTCTGACTGGCCACAAAGGAGAGTGCCCATTCCTTGATGTATTTGTTCATCTTCGGCTAGTAGCATCTCTGGGTAATCAGTTTACACGTAGCACGAGCTCCAGGATGAGAGAGGTTGTGCAATGTGTCAAAGATGATTCGTCGATAACTCTTGGGGATGGTTGGACGGAGTGTACCTGTAGAAGAATCGCAAATTAACGTTTACTTTCCCTTTCCAATCGTCTTCGTTTGAAGTTTGAGCGTTGTTGTGGATATTCGTGATGTAGATTATTGTCTTCATTTTGAAGTCGAGCTAGTTCAACGAGGTCGATACCTTGGATACGATTCAAGGCATGAATTTGTGATAAGTCGTCGACAACTACATTGTTAGCTCCAGATATATATGTCGTATATCAGTAGAGAACTAAAAAAGTAATGCAGTTTAGATGACTTATCTGAAGATGAATTCATAGAAAACGTCAGTGATTTATGGTCGTTGAATATTGTAAATTCCTGGCCTTCGATGGAATGTTGAAAATGTCGCACAGCACAGTACACTGCCAACAATTCACGTTCAAAAGTGCTGTATCTCGATTCGGTGTCGTTTAGTCGCCTGGAGAAGAATGCTAATGGTTGCCAAGTTTGGCCAGTCCATTGTTGCAGAACCGCGCCAATGGCTGAGTGTTGGGTAGGCTGAGAAAACCCCTCGAAACAAGCTCAATACGACATAGAAATCAATAGGATATATTGTGTCCAATCAGAGCGCAGATAGCTTTTTATCCGAAACTTCTAGACAGAGAGAAATCACGTGCTGTGTCTGTGATTGGTCAATTGTCTTAGCTCTACTGTGTCTAGAAGGTTACGGAATTCTCTAAAAGCTTAAAGGACACTTATGATAATATATATGTCCTAGTTTTCTGTACATAATCGAACTCTTGCATTAAAGTGTTTTTACAGTATTTCCTGTCTTCTCTCTTGTGTTCCTTTTGACGAGTAGTTTCAGCCTGGGGTTTGAATTATAGCTTAGGAGACGAAGCGTGCGGTCAACCGAAACAGATAATAATTTACGGCGGAGATCTTTCGGTCGATAAATGACCTGAACCACGCGTCACAACACTGAGTCAGATGCGTCAACCGCGATGCTGACAGGAGCCTCAGCATAGTCGCGTTGGCTATTGCTTCTTTAGTCGCAGTAAAGGCTTTCTTTGACTCTGCATCCATTGTGACCACCTTTTTATTCCCACAAAGCTGATCCGTTAGTGGTTTCATGATAGATGCACAGTTTGGCATAAACCGTCTGTAGAAACTTACCAACCCATTGAAAGCTCGCAACTGCTTGATGGTAATTGGTTCCGGGTACTCCAGAATATCCGCCACCTTGTGTTTTTGGGGTTGTATTAATAGTATGCCCCAGGAAGTTCAAAGAGGTTGTTCCGATACGGCATTTGTGTATGTTTATGGTTACTCCATATTGTTTCAGTCTACTAAAGACTGTGTCCAAATGTTTCATATGTGTTACCTCGTCTGGGCTTGCTATCAAGCAGTCGTCGACGAATGCATAGACATAGTTAAGCCCTCGGAACACGTCATAGATGAAACGCTGAAATGTATGTGCCGCATTCCTCAACCCAAAAGGCATTCGAAGGAATTTGTAAAGGCCTAAAGGTGTTGCAATCGCGGTTTTGGGTATGTCATTTTCAAACATCGGTATTTGGTTGCACGCCTTTGCCAAGTCGATTTTCGAAAATATTGTCATCCCTTTCAGGGTGGTCGTGAAATCGTTGATGTGTGGTAACGGGTAACGATCGGGCGTAGTTTGGACGTTGAGACGTCGGTAATCACCGGTGGGACGCTAATCATTGCTATCCTTCTTCGGGACTATATGTAATGGAAATGACCATGGGCTACTGAATGGGCGTGTTATTCCCAGGTCGATCATATGATGGAATTCGTTTTTCGCTATCCTTAGTTTTTCAGGCGCAAGTCGGCGCGCTTTGGAGAATACAGGTTGACCTGTAGTCGTGATGTGATATGTAACATTGCTGGTTACACATGATAATTTCGAAGTTGCCATATTCAAATCTGGATATTTGTCGAGTATCGGCTGAAACTAAGGGCTAATTAAATGTTTAAAACGAAGAGGACATAAGCTACACCCTGTAGCCGCGGGTTCCACGAACATATACATTTGTGTTACCATCCACTAGTCTCCTTTTACTAAGGTCCACGAGCAAGTTGTTGTGGCTCAGTAAATCTATGCGTATGATAGATATTTTCACATCGGCGATGGGAAAAATCCAGTGTATGAGTTTTCGTAAACCCACGTTTAAGTAGACATATCACTTACCATACGTAGCTATGTGTTTTCCATCGACTGCCTGTAGATCGAATCCAGCTTCACGTTGGCGATCAGATGGAGCTGCAGGAAGGACGCTAACTTCCGCGCCAGTGTCAACGAGGTAGCGAACCTTCGTTATCACATCAGTGATAAATAACAGGCGGCTGTTCCCACCGGCTACGGCTACCGCTAACGCGTGACGGCGGGATAGTTTACCGATGCGTCAACAATCGGTTTATGTCTAGGGAAACAACAGGGGTCTCTACATTTCTTAGAATCATTGCCATAGGTGTTGTGGTGCCAACACCAATGTGAGTTTTCGCTCCGTCGAAGTCGAGAAGATGATCGTCTCCGTGATGTACTTCGTCGACGAGAATTGTTCGGTCGGTGTCTTTCTTTCTGGTCAAGAAAACGAGAAAGAGCATTAAACAATTTCGTCACGTCGTTTTCGGTGGCATGACGTTTTTCAGTAATGGAATAAACCTGATTGTCGCGAGTCCTAGTGATCTCCAGAATTTGATCAGCAGATGAAGCTAGTTCATCTACAGGACTGTTATTAAACGTTACCGGAACTGTTTGTACTTGTTGTGGCAGTTTTGATAAGAAGAGTTGACGGAAAAGACCTTCGTCGAAAGTGCGTTGACCAATCACTTCTTGCATGCGCGATAACATTTCCGTCGCTGAACCACTACCTAGCTCAATGGTGTGAAACAACTAATCAAGACGCTGTCTGTCGGATAAGTCTCCGCGTTTCAGAATTGATCTTTGAGCTGGTCATAAGGTTCTAGGTAGTCAGGGCTGAAAAAGAAGGGGGTGAAGTACCTGTTCAATTCACGCGGAAGTGACCTTACAACGGCAAGGAATTGAATGCGTGGGTCTGTCACGCAGTGGTCTTGAAAGTCGGCTTCTGCGTAGCAGAACCAAGTTTCTATGTTTTCTGTCCAGAACAGAATGAGCTGAAAGTTTAAGGCTGTGGGAGTTTTAATTTTAATCAACTTTGGAGTCTGATCAGTCATCATATATATGCAATATATGAAAGTACAAAAATAAATGCAATTGAAATGTGTAAAAGAGATGATAATCACACCAAAAATACTGTTAAAAACTATAAACAGGAACGAACTCACAGTTGTGAACGTGTCCAGAACACGTCGTGCTCACCAACGAAGTGCACCCGATATATGACCAAGTTACGTTTGCGGTATTACCGGGGCAACTTCTAACGTTTGAACCCACTCTTACAGATGAGAATTAATCAAAAGGCAATAAAGGATAGAAAGGATGTTATATTTGATTGTGAATAGAGTGGCAATGGAATAGCAACGTCCAGGCTAGCAAACTAGAAAGAGAGATGCTTTCCACGATGCGGCGTGACGTGATCTGGTGGTGATGCGTGACCGAGCGCCTATAACTAGTAGTGTCTGCTAAAACAAACATGGTCAGCATCAATCTCGAGGACCTATGTAACTATTTATTTTGGGGATTATTTACCGCTACATGCCAAATTTAGCTTGCTTCTTGAAATACTGTTGTTAAATTAGCTCTAGACCTGACAAACTTTACTGTTCATTTATTTTCCCTACGTTTCTTTGATTGTTTACCTTCTGGCATTTTTTAAAATGTTTTAACCCTAAATCGAGTTCAAAATTCTACGCTCCTGATTAGGACTACACCGGTTCATTAAAAATATCTTCTTAACAATGAAGGAATCTCCTAACTAGATAGGCACATATGGATACTTTAACCTTGCTCTTGTGTGACCGCCTTCGATTTTTTAAACTCAGTAACCACATTTGTCAAATAGATTTCCAAAGCATTCAGTCCACAACAGATAGCACGATTTTATTGCTGGTATTATATTTAACTGAAATTAAATTTACACCAGGTCATCGTGGAAACCAGTCAGAGGAATACTGTGACGTCAGTTCAAAATGTTTTCACTAAACGAAAGTGCATTTTCATTCTCTTCTCAGTAATGATGAAGTGTTTGATGTTTTAGTGAGAATAATGTTTTCTATATATGCAATCTCTCAGATGCTGACAGTATTTTCAGCCAATGTGTGAAGCATGATTTATGTTACTCACCCACGGAGCTAAGGTCACTCTAAACTTTTTTACATCTCAGCCTGCTTTAAGTCTCAAAATGAGGTTGTGTTCAGAGTAATATTTCTAGATTTCAAAAAGGTTTGCATCTTTGAATCCGAAGTGTCAATTTTTTTCCTTGTTTTAATTCACCGATGGTTTGGAGTTTTTAGACGTCCGCTAATTTGATTGGAAGAGCCTTCTAGAACTTTCTGCAAATAAATTTTTAATAAACATTTGAAATAATGTGCACATTACTTAGATCTATAACATGAGGGATGGTCCATAACTATCCAGAGGTTAACAATCTCTCCAATGACAGTGATGGTTGATACTGGTTATGTACATGTAAGAATTACATTTTCTATAGTAAGACGAATGAACATTTATTTATTAACCGCTGAGTTCAGACATATATGACATTCATTTAGTTTTTAGTGAAGGTCGAATTTTATCTGTCAGCGAGGCAATTCACCTGATGTAACCCTATTGGCAGGGTTTCTTGCCTTCCCCTTATAAACTTATATTAGTGACAGTATTTCAAATTCTTCAGTGGAATTCAACTGGAACTGAAAACTGAGTACACATGATATTATCCTTTATTCCATGTGAGATAGATGTAATTTTTTGACGAGTCCCAAATAAGACAAAACGTGCATCCTGGATTCCACTTGCCAGTTACAATTCAACTTGACCAATTCTTCAATTTATTTGTCACAAATATTAAACAGAATTTTAACCTTCATCAATTTAAGTATTTTACAAATTACATTTTGATAATGAAACAACCTTTAATGAAATGAACCATCTAGTACAGATAATTATGATTAAATGAGAATGTATATCATATAAAACCTTATTGTCCATAACATGATCTTATTGAGCTTAAAGAATATATTCTGGAATGTTGATGAATTCCATTATTACTTTATTCTTATTAGCATCTGTCAATCTTAAATATTTTGCTGTATCTTTAATACTTCACTCTTTAATGGTTAATAATTAGTCAAATAGATTTTACTACTTCCTGATTGTGACTACATTTTATAGGATTAGTTAATTACAAATGATTATATAATTCTTTCAGACAAATTATTTTTAGTAAAACGGCAGTCATTCTGAATGAAGGTCACATTTAGATGAAATGGAGTTATCTTCAATGTTTTCAATGTTCAATAGATATGTAAATATATCACTGTCATGTAAGCTAATCGGATGTGCTTGACTAGTCGATAGAGTAAGCCTTTAAAATACACGTTAATCTTATCACAACCGGTAGATCGGCAGAAACAACACTTGATCGTAAGCGTATATTATCCGATCAGCCAATTTGCTAGATAATGCAACGTTTACGACAGTAACACAAGTTCACTGACTTTGATAACTTATAAACATGTCTAAAACAATAAGTTAACAAACAGTTCTTAACAATATTGACTATCTCTTTGTCCCATGAATGCCACGGTCAATCTACGCGAGATATATTAAAATCCAGTAACGAATGACAAATCAACTAAACGATATTCAATGGTGTCAGTGTGCCAACTCCCTTAACAAACACGTACTATCATTTCCTTGTTTATTTATTAAATAAATGAGTAATGTATGTTACAGCACAATTTTTATTACAGACGAATTTAGATCCAGGACTTTTACGATAAATGTGGTTATGTATAGCGATGAACTCAGTCGAATATCTAAATTTTAATTTGACATCAAGAATTGGTTTAAGTTTGAAAACCACTGAAAACCAGACAGATTAAGTTAAAGATATAGACTAACTCATCGGTCTATTTTGTTAAGCAATTTCATTGTGATCTGAAGGCCCTTGGCTCGATTCGCAGCCGAAATCTAGGGTACACATTGCCAAAAAGTCCCGTACTGTGACAAGCAGCTATTTAGCTCTCTATGATTTGCAGTAGAATTCAATCAACATTATCCTGTAATGAACACAAATAACTAAAAGTAATAAGTCATCACTTTATAGTTCTGATTGCTCGTTTTTTATATGCTTGACTGAATAGAATGTAGTTAATAACTGAAACGGGTTTTCGTTAAGAATTTCAGGAAATTATTAGAAACTATAAAAGATTCTTGGCTGTAATTTATCGCAAAATGATTGAAGTTGAAAATTTAACATACTGGATTTCATTTTAACGTCGGGCTCACCACTTTGTTGTGACCCATTTTTATACTGCTGGATTTGGAACTTCGTTAGAACCAATGACTATATATCTTGTAATTTTGCCATCGTTAATAACAAGACATATGCACGCACAAAAATCACTAACTACGCGTATGATCAAGAAGACTGGAACGAAGATGCGACAGATATATATTCGAACTGAAAGAATCCAGCGTCACAAATTGTACTACGTGCTAACGATAAGTTGGATACTGAAATCAAACTGTATAGTACAAATATCAATAAATAATTATATAGTACAAAAATCATAGTGTTAGGGGTAACAGTGGCCTGTATAGTATCAATCGATGCTGATAATAGCTGGCAAAGTTGAACACTTCTCAAGTTACCATAAACATAAAGAGACGCTTAGCTATGAGTGGGTAAAGACAATGTTGTTGCATCATATAGACAAAATAAAGACTATTCTTGAAAGGATAGACAAGATATAAGTTGTATATTTAATACTCATTGAAGATAGAAAGAGAAGCCAAATTTCAATTAATTTTAATATCAGGTCTAAGGCAGTTGCTCGCCTATGTCAATGGATGAGATCGCAGAAATATTTTGCGAGTTGACTGAGTTCGAAATGTCAACCAGTAGAAGCCGGCCTGCTTTTTAGTGGTCCATTGGTTAAGCGTTCTCCGTGAATCTCGAAGATTCTGAGCTCAATGCCCTGGTGGAGTTATGGATGCTCACTGCTAACATGTCTCATTCTAGGATGAAATAACTGTCTAATGCAACCTGGTTTGCAGTGGTTGTTTAATTTAGAACTATGTGTGGTATTAAATTAAAATTCTACAATCGCCATAACACCTGGTTCTAATTTTAAGTAGTTAGTTCACAGATCTATTCACTTACGCTAGAACTTTTAGTACATTGTTAGGGCGTTTCACCCGTTTTTTCGAGATTTTCTTAGAGTTGTATCTTTCTATTGTCAACGATAAGAAACACAATTGACCTGTTACTTTTACTGCAAATTAGACCTTAATCAGATTTACTTCACATAGTGTTAAGTAACAAGTGTTATCAAAGTTAGATTATGGTTAGCATGTAGAGACCAGGATGTAGGTATTTGAAATCGTCGTTAGTTGGATGCTTCAGTAGCTCAGTGTTGTTGTTCACATTTGGACTTAAACTCAGATCACCCGCTTTACACGTTATTCGCCAATTTAAACAACCACAGTTGATCAACAGGTTTACACATAATATGTATGGCTTGATATCTTTTGGTTATTAATGTTAACGACTAACTGATGAATCACTGCGTATTCCGAAAATAATCTGTCAACACATAAAACTGTATCGTTTCCGACACATTCAAAATATACGCCAAATTAAACAGAAATGAAATATCAGTTCGATTTATACATTAATTATAACAAATGATTAAACCTGTTTCTATGTTGAGTGTCATCTACATGATCATCAGAAACTTACCAAAGATAATCGATTCCTCCCATCTACTTAGCGCCGTTGAAGCCTTTACTATGCAGATATATTAAAACGTGTATCTCAATGAAGCTTCTCAATCTTTGTTTACACCTCAACCCAAGTATTTTTAAAAAAGGCTGTTAATCTCCCCCCCCACTCCCCTTCTTCTTTTACCTTTTACCCTGAACCCAACATATTTCATCCAAGTTTTAAAATTACACTTTGTCAACCTATACAGCTCCTATGATGTTTCTTTTGTTGTTACCAAGTTTACTTATCCATTATTATTATTAAGACATATTGTTGTTTATTATTATGAACCAAAATAAGCTTCGAACACAAAGCATGTTTCTAAGCTATTGAAGTGCAATGAATTGGAGTCACTGAATTCCAGTTTATATGCATGTATATATGTATACATGAATTAACTTGATTGTATTTATCAAAAGTTGATCAAAGTTGCGTACCAGTAAGAACCAGGGAGCACTGGACAATTGTTTCATCCTAGTATGGAATTTCTGCTCAATATTCATTCACCATTCCTCCAGGAAATCAAACCCTAAACCTATAGGTCACGCTTAGCCATGTCTAACAATTATCAAGGATTCAATTATAGAATTCCCACTCTATTCAATTTATACTTCCTTGTTCTCACTAGTATCCAACGGAGATCAATCAAAACAATTAAATATCAGTTTCTAAACAATCTCATCACCTCAACTATACATAAATTGTTAGACAACTTCCTGGATAATCAATGCTATCATAATGTATATCATCACAATTGTACAACTTTGAATTCACTATTTTTGTTGAACTGTTTTCATTTTTTAATAAAATCATAGGTATTTTCTTATTCGTTTAAAATAAAGATAATTATAAAATCATTTTAAAATTTGGTATGAATTAAACAACTAATGACAACTAGGAACCTGCACTAAACAGCTTTTACATCCTATTATGAGACTCTTCGAAGAAGTGCATCCATGACCCAATTAAAGACTGAACCGTGGATCTTATGGTTTTTCAGTGTATGCTGTACATTAACTAAATTAGAAATATCAACCTTCAGAAACCATATTAGTAATCTAATATTAAAGCTTCCGCCAAGAAGCCTGATGGTCTTCAATAAGGTCGTAGATATACTCTACTAAAGAAAAAGTATAATTCATTACAAATATATACTAGTTCAATTTCCTAAAAAACAAAAAAAGATATTCATTGTATGATTTTCTTCTATTTTAGACTAAATTTTGTTTATTTAACAGATGTTTGATTGTTTCTATTTTTATAATATTGAACTAATATAAACATCTGTTTTATATTTATATCCTGTTAGTTACAGAATATAAACAAAACATTTCATAGTCAATTTATTTATATGCATAAACATTAGAGTAGATTTTATATTTTCGAGTGGATACAAATTTGTTACTAAGTAAATGAATAGTTCTAGTTTTATTATAATAAAAAATAACATATTTATACAATTCTATTAGTGATGACTTATAACACCAAAATTAGATAAACATCATTTAATATTTTAATGTTTTCTACAGGTTATTATTTAATTTCTATGAGAATCTTTATAATAAACTATGTGTTTTAGGAAATTTACATAATGAATGAATGAATGAATGATTCTATTCGTTACAAATTCATATAAGTTGGATACTACTGGAAATCAAGGTGAATTAGACAGGTGTTTCGCTTTTGTATTGAATATGTCAGAAGCAGCTTGGAACTTCAACTTAGAGTTTTGAGGACTTTAACAATCAGTAGTGACAAACTTCAGGATATTTCTTAAGTCTTATGCAGAAGTCGTAACTAAATGGAGTTCGAAAGAATTAAGACTTAGATCGTTATCAACTGTGTCACTAACTGATCGTCACACCATATCACAATTTGGTAAAAATGAGAATTTCACAGTTATAATCCGACCCATCAGTACAGATGGTTATGTGTTAGCCATAAGACATGAAAGTGTTAGTTTCGGTTCCTAGGAGGAATTGGGTGTGTGAATCGGTGAGAAGTTCTACACAGCTGTCCAGTGATTTCTAGATTTCAAGGGTATCCAACCAACATAAATCTGTGACGAATACAACGAACCAAACTTGATGGCTCTTTTCATAAAACTATCTCAATCCAGAATAAGGAACTATTAAATAGTTGTTTTGCTTTAGCTTATGACTGTTCAAAAATAAGAAATGAAAGAAATCAACCAACCTAAAATATTCTAATCAGACTGATTGCAAACTCTAGATATTAGTTTTACAATGTCAGATATAAAATAAATTTTCTAATTTGCAAGGAAAGAATATGGTTCTATACTTCATTGACAACTTTTTTCAGGATTATTTCCTTTTGATATTCTTTCACAACAACTTCTAATCACCATGAAACTGAAGCGCATCGCTTATTATCAGCAAAATAAAACAAAACAGTTATTTACATTCATTTTCTCTTGTGTTCATCAGTTAGTATTTTCAATCTACTACTTATGCGAACTGGTGAGCACTGGCCAGCTATTTTATCCTTGTTTGGAACTCCTCAGTGACGTTACATACACTCGACACAACCAGTCAATCAAATAGATATTCCTCGCACTTAAATTCGGAAAATCTAGTCCACTATTCTATTATAAGACTTGTAATTCAGTCACTTTGTGATAAAAAGAAACGATCGTTCAATGGCATTAGTGATAGTTGTCTCAAAGTGGACATGTCCAAACTACACAAGTTACTAGTTCTCATTAAAACTTCGGTAGAGTCTTGAAATAACTTACTTACTTACTTATGCCCGTTACTCCTCGCTGAGAAGCATAGGCCGCTCACCAGTGTTCTCCATTTAACTCTGTCCTGAGCAATCCTTTCCAATTGTTTCCAGTTGCTGCTCATCCTTTTAATGTCTGCTTCAAATTATCGAGGCAGCGTGTTCTTCGGCCTCCCACTTTTCCCTTTCCCAACAGGATCATATGTTAATGCTTGTCTCGTGATGCAGTCTGATGGTTTCCGTAATGTGTGTCCTATCCATTTCCAACGTCTTTTCCTAATTTCCTCTTCGGCTGGAAGTTGATCTGTCCTCTCCCATAATAAGCTGTTGCTGATGGTTTCTGGCCAACGGACATTCAGTATCTTGAGTAGGCAGTGGTTTACATATGCTTGTATCCTTCTGAGGATGTTTGAAGTAGCTTTCCGCGCTTTAGCACCATACAGCAGGACTGTCTTGACGTTCGAATTAAAGAGTCTGACTTTGAGGTTAGTTGACAGTTGTTTTGAGTTCCAGATGTTTTTCAACTGTAGGAATGCTGCCCTTGCCTTGCCAATCCTTATCCTTACATCTGCATCGGACCCTCCTTTTTCATCGATGATGCTCCCCAGATATGTGAAAGTATTCACTTCTTCCAGAGTTTCGCCATCAAGTTGAATTGGGTTAGTGCTCCCTGTGTTGTATTTGAGAATCTTGCTCTTACCCTTATGTAGGTTCAAGCCTACTGATGCTGAAGTTGCTGCTACACTGATTGTCTTCGCTTGCATTTGTTGGTGTGTTTGTGCTAAAAGAGCTAGATCATCTCCGAAGTCCAAATCATCGAGTTGCATCCTACTTGTCCATTGAATCCCGTACATTCCCTCAAATGTGGAGGTCTTCATGATCCAGTCGACCACTAGGAGGAAGAGAAAAGGTGAGAGTAAGCAACCTTGTCTGACTCCGGTCCTCACTGAAAATGCATTTGTCAGTTGTCCTCCATGCACAATTTTGCACTGTGTCCCGTCGTAAGAGTTTCGGATAATGTTGACGAGTTTCTCTGGTATGCCGTAGTGTCGAAGAAGTCTCCATAGTGTTCTCCTATCTACACTATCAAACGCCTTCTCATAATCAATGAAGTTGATGTACAGGGGCGAGTTCCATTCAATTGATTGTTCAACGATGATCTATAGTGTTGCGATTTGGTCCGTGCACGACCGATCCTTACGAAAACCAGCCTGTTGATCTCGAAGTTGAGCCTCAACTGAATCTTTCATTCTGTTCACCAATACTCTGTTAAAGACTTTCCCTGGTATCGACAGCAATGGCGTGATCCCTCTGTAGTTGTCACATTTGCTCAAATCTCCTTTCTTTGGTATCTTGATAAGATAACCTTCTTTCCAGTCTGCTGGAACTTGTTCTTCTTCCCAGATCTCTTTGAATAAAACGTGGAGTATCCTTGCTGTTAGGTCGATATCTGACTTCAGTGCTTCAGCTGGTATATTGTCAGGTCCTGCTGCTTCCCCGCCCCATTTGATTTGTCTGATGGCCATCTTGATTTCTTCCATCGTTGGTGGAGTGACATCTATCAGGAGATCTGTAGGTGCCGCTTCGATGTCCGGTGGGTTCAGTGGAGCTGGCCTATTTAGAAGTTCCTCAAAGTGTTCTACCCACCTATTCATTTGTTCTTGAATCTCAGTGAGTGTCTTGCCTTCTTTGTTCTTGACTGGTCGCTCTGCTTTACCATGTTTATCTGCCAGTTTCTTCGTTGTGTCGTATAGCTGTTTCATATTTCCTTCTCTTGCAGCCTTCTCCGCTGTCGTTGCAAGGCCTTCGATGTATTTCCGTTTGTCAGCTCTAATGCTTTCCTTTACTTGCTTATTTGCTTCTGAGTATTCAGCTTGAGCCTTGATTTTCTCTGCTCTTGTTCGGCTGTTGTTGATTTCTATCTTCTTGTTCCTCCTTTGTTGAATTTTGCTCAATGTCTCAGTGGAGATCCATTCCTTATAATGGTGCTTCTTGCGGCCTAGAACTTCCTGACACGTTGACGTTAGTGCTTCTTTGATTTCCTTCCAGTTATCCTCCATAGTGGTTTCTTCTTTCGGTAGATCTTGTAAGACTTGGAACCTGTTGTTGAGAGATATTTTGAATTCGTTGAGTTTGTCAGTGTCTCGGAGAAAGCCTGTATTGAACCGTTGTACTGCTGCCACTCCAGTTGTCCACTGCTTCTTTAGCTTCAGTTTTATTCTAGAAACCACCAGGTGGTGGTCTGAAGCTATGTCAGCTCCTCTCCTTGTTCGCACATCTTCCATTGATCTTCTAAATTTTTTATTGATACATATATGATCGATTTGATTTTCTATAGTATGATCCGGTGAGACCCATGTAGCCTTGTGTATGCGTTTGTGGGCGAATATTGTACCACCTATAACTAATTCGTTGAAGGCACATAGGTTTGCAAGTCTTTCACCATTGTCGTTTCTGTCTCCCAGTCCTTGTCGTCCCATGATTTCTTCATATCCAGTGTTGTCCATTCCGACTTTGGCGTTTAGGTCCCCCATCAGTATTGTCAGATCCTTTCCTCGACACTTTGCTATAATTGATTGCAGTTTATCGTAAAATTGATCTTTGTCTTCGTCGTTGCCGTCGTTGGTTGGTGCATAGCATTCGATAATATTCATTGTAATCCCTTTCTTCATTGTTTTGAAAGATGTTTTGATGATTCTGGGTCCATGTTGTTCCCATCCCACAAGTGCATTACGTGCTTTTTTGGACAGCATCAGAGCAACTCCTTGAGTGTGGGGAGCATTTTCCTCTTCGTGGCCGGAGTATAGTATCGTCTCTCCCGAAGCCAATGTTTTCTGTCCAGCTTGAGTCCAATGGGTTTCGCTGATTCCGAGTATTGTCAAGTTGTATCTCTTCAATTCTGCAGCTATTTGATTTGTCTTCCCGCTCTCCCACATTGTTCGAACATTCCATGTACCTATAAAAGTATTTGCTCTGGTTGTTAGAAGGGGGGGCATCGGCCTCATGACTTCCGAAGAATTTCGGCTTTCATCATGAGGCGTTATATATCCTTCCACTCCCAGGGCAGAGTTTAAATGGTTTATCTTGTTTAATCTGGTTTGCGTTTTTTAGCAAGTTTGGGTTTTTACGGGTGCTAGCCCCATGCCCAACCCTCCTCCTTTACCCGGGCTTGGGACCGGCAGTAACCCTAGGAGGGCTACAGGCGGAGTTTGAAATAACTTACTAATGAGTTAATTTTTATAGTTAAATTTGTATGATTTTGTAAAGACTGGTTTATAACTTATTATTTACATTTATAAGAGATTGAATTCAATCACGTACCACTAAAAGCCAGATAACACAAGAAATTTGCTTTTTCAATGAGATCTTAATCTGTTTCGATTTTTTTTCTCCTTGTTGGTATCGATGGTACTTACAACTGAAAAATTCCACCTACACTAGTTACTCATTCTGTAGTTGTTATTTCTGTTTAGTTTTGATGACTTGCTTTATTCTATCATGATGAATATGGATGCAACATAGTTACCTGTCTTGGTAGTTATGCTAATTGTTTTGCTTTTATCATTCATTATAAAATTATCTACTAAATCAATCTACTTTTTATTGAATTACTAATGTAACTTATTAATTTTATATTGTGTTCATTTATGCCAATAATTAAGTAACACAGTCAATAATTGTTTCTAATTTCAGTCATGTCATTTAACTGGACCTCTATCAAACTGGTCAAACATGATTATTATCTTCGCTTAAAGCACCAGTATTGTCTGCTTATATATATATATAGGTATGTGTAAGAAGGGAAGACAAAGTGAAGAGAGAGTAGCAGAAAGCTCGAGAAAGGGAGACAGAAGACAAAATTAATTCATGAATAATTCACTTGAACTAACTTATTAATCTGTCCATAATTTGTGATTTAACACACCCTGTAGCCTTTTTACTAATAAAGATTAAGAATGAAATGAAAAAAGTAACGATTCTTATCTACCTTAGTGATAAAAAAAAACAATTACAACTGTTATTCTTATTATGTTCATAATTTTGGACATCAACCGATATAACAGTAGTAGGCGTGTGGTGAATACTACTTGAAAGATTTTATATAAGTAGTATATGTCAGAACACCATATAAATTGGTAGCGGTAGACACTTGACGAGGAAAGAAACAAGGCTTGTGGAGAATATGTAGGAGATAAGAAGATAAGCAGAAGAAGGAAGTACAGAACTAACCTAGAGTGAAGAGGCCATAAGTGCACAAATAAACCAGTAAAGATAATGTATGTACAATTTTTAACTTTTTGTAACTTCACAAAATGAACTACTTATTTTGTCCAGTTGGTCGTTCTTCATACTAGTAGTATTAGTAGTTGTTATTATGGTGGTGGATAATACATCATTTTCAATAATTTGAGCCTATTTGATATTACACTTAGTTGTTTGTATTGGACACAGTTTGATGTAGGTTGGGAACTACAAAAATCTAGAGAGGACTGGACAGCTGTTTCATCCTAGACTGAGACTTCCCAACAATGAACATCCTTAGTTCCACCAGAGAATCTAACCCAGGGCCTTTAGTCTGTTTTCACTCAACTCAGAAAGTACTTAGAAACACCTATCAATAAATAGTGTTCTGTATGCTGATACAAAATGAAAAAGACTTCTGAAGAGTAAGGAGTATAAATATGTTAGTTAATGTTATACACAATTAAATAACAGGGATTGTTTCAAATTTATTTTATATTGAAATAACTGTGATAATTTGCGTATTTACAACGTAGAATCACAATACAATGATACAGAGTACTTTATGAATGTAACACGTAATGCATTCAGATTAAGATCTTTATAGTTAATGAAGTAAAGACGATTCTATACATTTAGAATGGGTAAGTTTAAAGACTTTAAATTAACATTTGTTTACTGTCATCGCCGAATTTCTTCTGTTTAATTTCTGATTATATATTTGTATGATACGTGGACCTTCAGTACTGACTACGACATAGTTGGTTGTAACAAAAAGATAACAGAGATGGCGACTTCATTTGGATAACAAATTTCACCTAACAGTTGCAAGATAAACTGGTAAAAGGCTCTAGTGAGTAAATACAAAGTTTTGTAATGGAAGTGAGTGTTGTAGCTTCCATCAAGAAACAGGTCTTTAATTAGACCTATTCTATCATTTGTGTAAGAATGATAAAAGTTGATCGCTTACAGAAATCATTATATACATAAATATATCGCTTTGAGCTCCCTCATGACTGAATATATATATATTGTTTACGAGTAGCAGCAAGCATTTAACGTACGTCCATGCATGAGTTACTTAGACCAAAATGAAAATTATGATTTGTTCGGTAACATTTAACACTAACAAGGATCAGACAGACTGATATGGAATATTATTAAGTGTTTGTAACAAGTGATTTAAACGTATAACTTTGATGAGCGTGAATTATAAAATATACCAGTTAGAGTCTCAATTCATTTAAAGATTTCACATGATTAGTGGATAAACAATAGTTTTGTAGAAGCCTTTCCTCTTCTAAAAAAAGAAGTGACGATACAGTAACTCATCCATGTAATTAAATAGCTATTGGCCTATGGATAAATTGCAATGATTCGAAGTGCTTTCTGGGTGTTCTCAAAACGACTTATTGTTGTCAGTGTTTACACCAGATGATAAATCTACTAATGCTTCCTCTGTACTAAAAAGTGATGTTTGCAACCTAAACATAAAGGATATTTGTACTCACCCCACGTCATCTGTATACAATGCCATTTATAGTTGAACAAGTCACCTGATTACGATTTTGGCTAGGTTCGATTCATTTGATCTTTTACTCTCTGAAAGTGACATGCACAACGAATTGTGTGTCATATGAAAAACACTGCATTTCCAGTTTATATTAGAAGTAACCTTGGTGCCAAAAGAGCATATTTAATTGGTTATTTCGAAAATCTTGCTCAGTCGTTTAAGAATTGCTTTCGTTTGTTCTAAAAATATGAACTTTAATAGAATTTGTGCTCTCATATGATTGATTCCTTGCAATATATTGGTTTATTCAGCAGAAATGTAGATATATGTAAAGAGGAATCGACAGTGCATTGTACCGATTATAGAGTTTGTATAAATAAGGAACAGTAACAGCAGTTGAATAAAGTAAATTTACTTATTTGGCGAATTAACATCAAGCACACTTTAGCATGAAAATAATTATGCAAATCTTTGATTTTGTCGCAGATTAATCTCAGTTCGGTACCACTGAAAGCCAAACAACACTAGTCAACTGTTTCGTCCATTTATAAGAATCAGAGGCAAACACCATTCACACCTACATAGACGTTCAAATCTGCAACATACATCTCATGAAGCAAACAGTTAAACATCAGCTCCACTGTATTGTCTGAAGCCCAATTATAGGCTTACTACATCATTTAATTAGCCATTTGAAAAGGCAATCATTCAATTCCATTCGGTAATGACTTTTTCATTCACAACATGTCTCAATTCAAACATTCACCACACATTATACTGCACTGTCAACGCACTCCTCAACTACCTCACCAATCTACTGATTATTATCACTGAGTCGACATGGTCATCTGGCGATTGGCTTTTATATTGTTGTTAGCATTCATCACAGATAGGTATCAATTATCTCAGTGGTTATATCACAAATTGTGAATCCCATTAATGGAAGTTAGTTGATTGGCAAAAATAGTCTATTGTTTGTCACGTGATTTAAATGTAGTTGATTGGATTCATTGGTTTTGTAGAGTGTGTTGGTTATCATTAAGAAATTCTATATTAGGCCAAAACAGTAGATTAGTATTGCCTAATTTTCATTGGTATCTTAGTTAAATTAATCTGTACCGATTGCAAATAAAATCACTCTAACTCATATATTTAAATATTTACAATATTAATTTATTTGATTGAATATATCACAGATTGATGTTGGCAGGGTACGATTGGTAACCAGGGAGCACTGGACAGCTGTTTCGTTCTAGTGTGAAACTCCTCAACAGTGCGCACCCCAGATTCCACACCAGGGGCTTCAGGTTGATTCGAAAGCCTAACCATCTGCACCACTGGGTCAGCATCCAATGGTAGAATTCCCACTTCCATCAATTTGTGACATATATGGAGCGACGATCATCCATTGTCATTGGTGATAACTGTCTCACTCCTAACGAAACAACTGTCCAGTGCTCCCTGGTTTTCAGTGGTACCCTGCCAACATCAATCTGTGATATATTCAATCAAATAAAATAACCAATCTCTATAAAAATAACCATCCCAATTGAAATATTAATTTAAGCTACATTCACATTAACAAGCATATGCCCTTCGTATGTAGTTACTTAACACAAATGTAAAAGTAGTATACATAGTAATAGTAATAGTAATAGTAATAGTAATAGTAATAGTAATAGTAATAGTAATAGTAATAGTAATAGTAATAGTAATAGTAATAGTAATAGTAATAGTAATAGTAATAGTAATAGTAATAGTAATAGTAATAGTAATAGTAATAGTAATAGTAATAGTAATAGTAATAGTAATAGTAATAGTAATAGTAATAGTAATAGTAATAGTAATAGTAATAGTAATAGTAATAGTAATAGTAATAGTAATAGTAATAGTAATAGTAATAGTAATAGTAATAGTAATAGTAATAGTAATAGTAATAGTAATAGTAATAGTAATAGTAATAGTAATAGTAATAGTAATAGTAATAGTAATAGTAATAGTAATAGTAATAGTAATAGTAATAGTAATAGTAATAGTAATAGTAATAGTAATAGTAATAGTAATAGTAATAGTAATAGTAATAGTAATAGTAATAGTAATAGTAATAGTAATAGTAATAGTAATAGTAATAGTAATAGTAATAGTAATAGTATAATAATATTATTATTATTGCTATTTTTATCACTACATTATCATTATAATACAGAAATTTGTAAAGTATGAAGTTTACTTTTTTAATAGTTTTAACTACTTGTGCATAATTAATCATGAAATCATTGGTGTTCTTATTTTACTGTTGAATGTTTTTCCTTTAGTTTTTTTCTTTCAGTTCTTTATGTTTAATAATTTCTTATCTTTACTAACGAATATAAGTTTAGGGGAATTATTTAATAGTTACATCATTTATGTACTTTAATAGCATGTAAAGTAGTATACTTAATAGTAATAATAATAGTAATAGTAATAGTTATTATTATTATTATTAATGTATTACTAAACCAAAATTGTTTATTATCAGAATATCAACATTAATTATATTCTTATATACCTAATGAATAATAAATAGATGATATTACTGATAAGTAATATCTGTAGAATTAAACAGTATAAGAGATGAAATGAAAATAGTATTTTTTTTTTCATTTACAAATGAAATTCCTGTAGAGAGTTAATTACAGATTTGATGAATTCCATTGTAGAATTTTTGTTTTACTAAATAAGAAATAATTTTTTTCGCTCTTTTTGAATAGCATAAGAAAACTATAAATAAACTGGTATATTTAATTTGATTAATTTGAGAAAAACATGAAAAAGATTGAAAATGATGAATATTTGTATTTTACTATTGTGATATTTTGTTTTAAAAATAGTTTATTATAATTGATTGTTAAATATTCAATGATTTAAGATTAGTTGTTTGTTTACGAAATAGATTAATATTGTTTGAGTATGACAAGGAACTAGAGAGTAATAGATAGTTGTGTTAGTGTAGAACGGGATCGTTAAGCTATATTACAAATTGATCAGGATGTGAATTTAATCAGTGGACAAAAATCTATGTGATAAGCTGGTTCAGCTTTAGCCATGAGACATGAAGGCTATATATATTCGATATTATATGGTTGTGGGAATGGAGGGTGAGGACCGATGCGGAGTTCCATGCTAGAGCGAAATAACTGTCTAGTGATTCTTGTTTTCCAGTTATGTTCAACTAATATCAATTTGTGACACATATAAGCAACTAAATTTGATAACTATTTTTACAAAATCACCTTAATTCAAATTGAATGAATTACTTTCCTTAAAGGATAATCATCAAAGTTTGAGTATTGAAACAGAAGAATGTTGTAATTTCAAATGAAAAAATATTAGATCATCTAAAATAGAGCACTAAAGTTCATTCCCAATAAATTCGGGTATTACTCAATATGAGGTGGAGGTTGCTCTCATCTTGATGGTATTGATACTGTCTATTTGGTTGAAGGTTGTAAATACACCTCTTTTGCCAAATTTACACTCAAGATTTCTTACTAGCCTACCTTAATACGACAATCCAAACATTATTTGCACAATGTGTACATTCACTATGACTAATGACAAAATTACAACTTCATTGATATAAGTAGAATATTAGAACTAAGAACTGGATAAGCATAACATGATCGATTCAAGTAATACTTTATATCTAATTTTCTTAGCTATGATTGACCTACATTCATTAAAAAACCTACAGTCTAAAACATAAATTTTAAGATCCAATTGATTATGAAGAGAGGTTTGAAGTCTATCAAATGATCAATAAGATGTGTAAACATTGTAAGCTTTATAATTAAGTGTTACGGAGATTGTTGAGTGTTATTTTGATATCACAAATTGGTCTCAATTAGATAAACATTGACGATTAGAAACTGGCACTGGACAGCTGTTGCACCCCTTCAGAAGTGTGCATCCATGACCACAGCAGGGATCGAGCCCAAGATCTCCTGGTACCACGACAAACTCTTTACCATTAGACCACTGAGTCAGCTTTGTTTTCTACATCATGCAGATACACTTACTATTTTAAATAACCGATCAAAGCCTTTTCAGTTATAATGAGATAATTGATCATAATCTTATAATCCGATTGAGATGGTTATTTTTGTGAAGATTGGTTATTTGATTTGATTGAATGTATCACAGATTGATGTTGACAGGATACCATTGAAAATCAGGGAGCACTGGACAGCTGTTTCGTTCTAGTGTGGAACTCCTCAGCAGTGCGCACACGAGATTTTGCACCAGGGTCTTCAGGTTGACGCAAACGCCTAATCATCTGCACCATTGGGTCGGTACCCTGCCAACATCAATCTGTGATAAATTCAATCTCTGAAGTTCTAAGAAGCAACACAAGTTGACAAAGTTTAAACAAATCGAACAATGAATGTTAATGCATGATAATAAAATGGCATTACACACTAACTAAAATTGGAAATATGAACAATTTCTCATCGTTCTATTAATTTAAATGTAACACATAAATCATGAGATCTGAAGACTCTGAGTAAGACGGCCATTGGATAAAAATTCATACTGTGAATAAACTAGGTTTATTTATTTTAAAGTAGCATAGAAATAAATGAATTAAGTGTGATATTATTCACATAGATACTAACAGATATCAGTGGACAATTAACTAAAAGTTAATTAACATGAATTCTTATATAATTTGGATTGTGACTGGCAAGTGGAAACCAGGACTAGCGTTTCGTCCTATTTGGGACTCATCGGCTGGATGTACCTGCATCCCAATGTTGATGTTCACACTGGGTTTCGAACTCAGTCCGTTTCGTGCCGAACGCCACCGCGTTCACCACTAGACTACTGAGTCCAGACAGTCGCACTTGTGCAACGGGCACATTGGTATTAGGAAGAGCTTGTATATTCCCGTTGATTTGTTATAGACATTGGGAAGCAGGTACATCCAGCCGATGAGTCCCAAATAGGACGAAACGCGCGTCCTGGTTTCCACTTGCCAGTCACAATCCAAATTATATAATACTTGTGAAAAAATCGCTATATCGAGGCAATCCGCTCAGGATGCACATATAGCAACAATGACTGACCAGCTTCAGTCTATAACAAATCAACGGGAATATACAAGCTCTTCCTAATAACATGAATTCTGTTTACATCGTTTGATTTGGTTATCACTGAATCAATTTACAAAATTTTGTCTGAATAATCAAATGGAGGACTTTTATTAAATTTTAATTTAAACTCTAATGACTACTAAAAAAGAGCAGTACTTTTCTAAATAGTTTTAGTAGAACTAAAATCTCTCTTCATACAACAAGAATCTGCCATTGTTCACTGTTTTATATGAATCCAACTTGTGTCTACTATTTAGTTTATACGTACCAAAACATATACATTGAGATGAGTAAAATAGTAATATATTTTCAGCAGCCTCATTAGTTAACATTTACGGGAAAGCAAACACCATTTAAATGACTAAGAATTGAAGTGAGTTGGTCTGTGGAGAATGGCATAAAGCTTTAGTTGATTGAATTCTTCACAGGTTAATCGCTCTATGTCACAAATTGATAAAAGTAGGAATTCTACCATTTGATATTGGACAAGTGGTGTAGACGGTTCGTCGATTGCTAGGTTCAAGCTGCTGGGGAGAAATCTCGAGTTCGCATTGCTGAAGAGTCCCATACTAGTAAAAAACATCGGCCCAACGCTAAAGAACTATTTCCTAATGACAATCAACTATACAAAATATCTGGAATTTGTTACGTTGTGCAAGACTTATTGCTATTAAAAAATGCAGTCATCAGTCTTGATCTGGCATGATGACACCAGTATAACATCTTCTTACATAACCTGTTATATCTATCCCTGACAATAATTTTCAGTAATCTTATTTTTTACTTGGGCTTCGATAAGCTAGTCAGACTTTATAAGTATTGCACAACTTATAACATTAATCTTCTGTCTCTATAATTCTATATCCATGATCATCTCAATTTTGTCTTTCAAACCACAGATATATACTTAAGTTATAAATACGCAACGATGTTTACTTATTGTCATTTTATATTTTGAATGAAATGAAACAAATTGCAGGGAGTAACTTTAGCTATGAGATAACCATTTAAAAACCAATGTATAGTCTACATAAGTACAATCTATCCATTTTTACATAAAGTAAATATGATTCAAGTTCTTCACGATCGGAATTGTAGAGATTTGTTTGGTATTTTAATTAAACAAGTATTAAAGCTCTGATGAACATCCTGTATTCTAGACAACAAATCAACTCATTTAGTTTTAACGAATGAGTCTTTTTCACTGATCATTGAATGACATTGTTGACCTCCTCTAGGACTGAGATATTCACAATGATTAATCGAACCACCCAAAATCAAAGCACAGTGCATTCTGTGTCGAGTCACTTTGACTAGTGGTCAGAGAGAGATCCGTATACACTATGGAATTGGCAAACTGACACTATATTCTATTCAGTTTTTATTTAGTATAAGTTCATCCTATTTCTGAACTAACAGTTATTACTTAATCAACCAATTATACTTTTCATTTAAACAATTAATCATTTTAGTGAATTCAAATAATGCAGTGAGAAGATGGAGTTCATCATATATATGTCCATGACATGAACAATCAACAGTAATGATTTTGGTTAGTAAATGACATGAACATTAGGTAACAGAGTGTTGTGTTAACCATCGACAACAACAACTAGTTGTGCTAACGTGTTATTAGCCTGATTCATTGTTGTCTAGTTCTAACCGGAAGAGAACAAAACATGAAGCGAATCAAATAAGCATTTCAGAATTAGGATGCTTTTAATGCATATAATCATTTACATATATTTACGGTCAAATCACACAGCAGTCTAATTACAGTAATAGCATTATTATAAAACATAGACAATAATGATGGAAAATTGGAGTAATAGATTCATAAACCATTAGTTCGAGTTCATGAGCAATAAATAGCACATTTTGAATAGTAGCTAAGCATAAAGAGATTATAACAATAGTAGAAAGAAAATATTTATTAAATATGCATACAAAATACCTATGATAATCTTACGAAAGTTAATTTCGAAACTTTCGGTTATTCAACTTTACTCACAATCATACAACACCTAATTACTATCAAACAATTATCGACGCAGCGTGTTCTTTGGCCTCCCACTTTTCCCTTTCCCAACAGGATCATATGTTAATACTTGTCTTGTGATGCAGTCTGATGGTTTCCGTAATGTATGTCCTATCCATTTCCATCGTCTTTCCCTAATTTCCTCTTCGGCTGGAAGTTGCTTTGTCCTCTCCCATAGTAAGTTGTTGCTGATGGTTTCCGGACAACGGACATTCAGTATCTTGAGTAGGCAGTTGTTTATAAATACTTGTATCCGTCTGAGGATGTTTGCAGTAATTCTCCATGTTTCAGCTCCATACAGCAGGACTGTCTTCACGTTCGAATTAAAGAGTCTGACTTTGGGGTTAGTTGATATTTGTTTTGAGTCCCATATGCTTTTCAACTGTAGGAATGCTACCCTGGCTTTGCCGATCCTTGCCTTTACATCTGCATCGGACCCTCCTAGTTCATTGATGATGCTCCCCAGGTATGTGAAAGTATCTACTTGATCCAGAGTCTCTTCATCAAGTTGAATTGGGTTGATGCTTCCCGTGTTGTATTTGAGAATCTTGCTCTTTCCCTTATGTATGTTCAAGCCTACTGATGTTGAGGTTACTGATACACTGGTTGTCTTCACTTGCATTTGTTGGTGTGTATATGCTAAAGGAGCTAGATCATCCGCGAAGTCCAAATCATCGAGTTGCATCCTACTTGTCCATTGAATTCCATGCATCCCCTCAGATGTGGAGGTCATCATGAACCAGTCAACCACTAGGAGGAAGAGAAAAAAAACGCAAACCAGATTAAACAAGATAAACCATTTTAAAATAAAGTATTACTTATATGTGTACAATGATTTCACATGATTAATAGATGTTTCAAGATTATCGAAGAGTTGAAAACAGTTAAAATCAAAGTAACTTGTGAATAAATACTCATCCATGTGGCTGCAAAGCATTTTTCTACCGGTTCCTTTATCATTATGACGATAATTTTTTTCTAGACCACATGGCTTCTATATTATTCATATGAGTTTCTGTTAAAGGATTCACAAAGTGTAGGCTTTAAACGACGACATGATGGTTATATACAAGTCAAAATAAGCACTTTTCTGACTTCAAATTATCTGTGTAAATTGTTGTTCCTGGTTCGATATACTTCTTAATAATTGGTAATAAGATCGATTTCTTTTGGTCAGGAGTCCGTTCGAAGTGTCCTTTATCTAAATGTAGATCCCAAATGACAAATATCTAATGTAGGTTTTAATATAAAAGCTACCTGACCATACTTTTTGTATGCTGCGCCCCAGATTATACTTCCGCTTTCTAAAAACCATTTCATCAATCTTGACAATCTTACCAACTCCTCCCACAGACATTGATGTTCTCATTGATGTTTCCGAGTACACATCTCTACAGTACTGATACTAGTGAACAGATGTAGCTTCGCTGACAACTGCAATAGCCCCAACAACAGTTACAGGTGCCTCCAACAACCACTGCATTACTAGAACAATTATCTGCTGCAGAGAAATTTTAAAGGGTGAAAAATGAACCACATCTAAGACATTTATTGAGCCAACACTTATGGCATCGAAATATCAGTTCGTCACTCTTTCTAAAGCATTCATTCCAGAGCATAGACTCACCACAGTTGTATAAACACGTTCTACGAAGTAAACCCTTTTCCTACAAATAGCTGACGATAACTTCTTAGTCAAAATTAGTTAGCATGTGATAAATCGTCAACATAGTCAAATAAACTGTGCGCGATAACATTGAAATGAAAAACTACCATCTCATTGGTTCGTCCCTATTTTTTAGTCCTGCCAAGGTAACAGTTTAATAAACTGCACCATCCGCCTAATTAATGGCAAAATCATGAAAATCGAGTCAAGATCAATGTTATAACAAACTTCTACTGTTACTATGTCAGTTGAATTTGCTTGTTTCTTATAACCATTTTGGTACACGTTCAATTATCATTAATTTCAATTCATAATTTCTTCGCTCTAATTACGTTTGTCCACATCCATACGTACGTATGCCAGTGAGAAGTGACGTAATCTCTTACCTGTAGAATAGTCTCTTAAAATAACTCATTTATAAAGGATTATACTTTGGTCAGTGAATTACTAATCTACAGACATAGATTTAGCTTTCTGTACTTTCTTGTGATTTTTGTTATACGAAAACATTATCAACGGTTCGTGTCATTAATCAACTGCTTATCGATTCTATGTATAAACAATATTTACAGAATACATTGAATTTATGGAGTATTTTCTTGGGTTCTCTTCAGTGATATATGATAACCAATTAATTGTATGTAGTGTAATATGCAAATATTAGCTAAATGAATTCGTTACAGATTGTTGTTATTTGGGTATCAGTGAAAACTAGGGAGCAATGGACAGCTGTTTCGTCCTAGTATAAGGCTTCTCAGCAATCCGCACCCTAGATCCTACAGCAGGGGTTTCAAGTTGGTGAAAGCTCAACCCTCTTCACCACTGGGCAGGAACAATGGTAGAATTCCCACTTCCATCAATTTTTCGATATAGTCGACAGTCATCCATTCAGTCAACTAAAAGTTAATACGAATCGCCACAAACCGTTTCAGTTCAATTACATGTAAATATTATTGAAAATTCAATCGGGATGCATTGTTTATCAAATGAAGTATACAAGATTAGAGCAGTGATGAATCAAAAGTTTTCAATAGAGTATCCATATATGAAAAGATAAACAAATGTCTAAAAGAAAATGGTTATTCATATTTGTTTATAAAGAATTATGGTAGTGAGTTTTAGTCAACCAAGACAACTAATAAGCAAGATTAAAAAAAAGCCGTATTTACACGATTGCCTTCTAAAGGTGATTAGATGGCAAAGAAAGTTAACCGTCATCTGAAAATAGCAGTTAATCATACACTTTCTGTTGCAAAACTGGTCTCATTACATTTAATAAGATACTCATTACATCAACCAAAAATTGACAAATACTCGTCACATTTTGCCTCTAAATGTATATGTTAATTTAAATATAACTGAACAAGCCGGCACATTGGAAGGAAAGAAAGGTAGATCTGTTTACATTTCATTGAACATGTCCAGGAGAACTTAAACCTAAGAGGATTAAACATTTTACTCAGTTTCATTTCAAGATACACACTAGAAGTGTAACACCTAGTGAATACAACGGATGCATGTAAAATAATAAACAAGCAGAACACTTCTACAATTAAGATTTTGCAATGCCATCACAGTTAGAAGACTGAAACTTGACCTGTGTCCAAAATGAAGTGATGATGAAACTTCATTTGGTTTGGCAAGTGATGCAAACGGTTTTTATTATTATTATTATTCATTCATGTAATTATGAACACTGTTCACTCTTCGATTTTGTGCCCTAGTTCCACTTTTCTCTATTATTTGTTACGTAATCGGTCTACTTTAAATTTATTCTTGATTGAACATGTTCATGTTAAACCTTAATCTGTTTAGTTTAGTAGGTCATATTATGTTTCATCAGTTTGTCAGTTCTATCCGAACCCCTTATCTTCTTAGATTAATAAACCTTTTAACGTTTTTCTAATCGATAGAATCCAAATAATTTCTAGGAATTTTGTCATCTACGCATACTGTATTTGAAACCCTTTTAATTCATCTCTATTCTAATCTTTTATACCTGACTTAATAAACAGTGAATTCCCATTAAATTTTCAGTCATATTTACATGCTACACTAGTTGCAATTAATTGATTATGATATATAACTAAAGAGAACACGACGAGGTACTCGATGAACTTAATATATTCTGCAAATATTGCAGTTCTAGTTTCATTAAAATTCGCGAAGAGAACATATCGTATGAAAATGTTATGACGAGAAGAAAGGAAGGTTTTGGGTAGGTGTAATGAACGCCAATGAAGTGTGCCTAGTTGATAATGCGAGACCAACCTAAGCCCACTCACCCCCCCAGGCCGACAATAGAAAAACTAGAATTGGGAACCGGAAAACGGAGAGAGCGTATTGTATTTTAATTATGCCTTCATATATATACATATAATCAGACCACACAGTAAACCAGTCACAAATCTAACATTGATATAAAACAAAAGAAAGAGTGGTAGTGAATGGGTACAACTTGTACACAACTAAGCAACTGTAGTTCATAGTAAATAAGCAATATACTAAGAGTAAATATACTAAACGGAAGGACCGGGTAAGGGGAACTTAACAGTCATAGAAATGAAATTTTTACACTGTCCACAGTTATAATAATTGAAATAATGTTCTAAAGCACAGACCTCGTAGATAATCAATCTTCATTAGGTGCCCGGCATATCAGAAGATTCAATGAATAATTTCCATAAAGAGAAGCTTGTATTTCTTAAATTTCATTTTGTATCTAAAGGTAACAAATGAAGATATATTTCAGATTGTATCTTAATCAAATGAATATTATGCTATTCACACATATGTAACAGCCTGATTTTATCCAATCAGTAATATTACTGTCCGAGTTATAATATTAATATCAACACTCTGATATGATTGTATCTAACTGATAAATTTCAAAAGGAATATAATGCTTGTTCTAGTTCTTACTATTCCGCTACAATTTAACGTCACCGATCTCGACAAAATATCTTCACATCTGTATTCACTTAAATGAATCAATACAATAAATACCTTCTCTTTTTCACATAGAAAAAAATGTATTTCCCGAGATGACTGTATTTTTTTTAGAGAAATAGTAAAACTGACAGAAGAATTTCAACATATGGTACCATTTAGCATAACCTTCCATTATATTCCATTATGTACCATTCTATTTATAAAGGTATCATTTTCAATTTATAGTAATTTAACAACCTTGATAGAAGACATTCTTATTGATTTCTAATTATGCATTAATTACGATGAAATCTATAGTAAACCCATATACATAAAGCACTTATTAAGATAACTATTGCTGTATTAGTAGTAGTAGTAGTAGTAGTAGTAGTAGTAGTAGTAGTAGTAGCAGTAGTTGAAGGAAGAGGAAGAGGAGGAAGAAGGGAAGTACTATTAATGATAAGTGTTATGATACTTCAAAAAGTAGAAAAATCCAAACAAAAAATATGGCCCGAAGTGGGGGGGGGCGTTGTTTTAAGTTCAATGTAAGTAACGTATGAATATAACTTCTTCACAAATGTACACTTTACCAACCCAACATGAAGTAATTTAAAGTATAATTATAAAGTAGAAAAAAAAACTGAAAAACTCAATCAAATGAAAAAATGTTTCTGATTTTGGCATTATTTTTATTTGGTTTATAAATGTTTTTTGATTAGTTTATTAGATTAGCAGTTTTATGAAAAGAACACATCTAGTAATGATTGATATGATAAATGAAGTAAAATACACTGGAAAAAAACACAATGAAACAAGAATTAGGATGAGTTTGTATCTTCTAGTTGATTAGTTATGAACTCCTAGTTACATATATAATCGTTACATAAATGTGCCTATCTGAACTCAGTAGTGTTATATCTGGTATTTGGTAGCTTGACTAGCTGCAAACAACTTTAGCACTCGAACGCCTTGAACCTTCCTAGTCGTAAATTCAAAAGGCAGAAGATGAGTAGACAGGAATTTTTATTCCAGTAAAATAGAGAGAATCAGTTATGTACAAAATATTCGTATATTTTTAGTAACTATTCATCAAATTGAAATTATAAATATTTTAATAATACAAATGAAACATTGTCAAATATACTCTGTGAGTATAACCCACACTGACTCACATCAATGTGATGGAAGTTTATAAATGAAGCTTACATCAGTACAACTCCTTTCGCTTGATTTTATGAACAGTTGTATTTTTGTGGATTTCCAGTCCTTAACCGTAGCCTAGTAATAAACTCAGTGGCATATGGCACGAAGTAAACTAAGGTCGAATCCCAGTAAAGACATCAACATTGGGATGAAGGTACATCCAGCCGACGTGTCGCAAGTAGGAAGAAACACGCCTTGGATTCTGTTTGTCAGTCACAATTCAACTTAAGTATTAAATGAATCAGGAATTTTTTTGACGATCAATGTTGTTTCATTCTCTTCAATGAGCAGTTTACTACTAGTAAGTAAGTACTACTGAATTTGCAGAATATAATGAATTTAGGGTATTTCGTTTCCTACTCATACCTCAGCTCAAAGCAGACTACTGACTATAGGTTGTTTTAAATGCCTATATATACTGCTTTTACATTGAATTGAAATGTTCATCAGATAATAACAAACTATTTCTAAGGTGAAATTTGTAAAATTTCATTTGAAGTATTTGCAGATATAATAGATGGATGATTATACTCGAAAGTCGGCTAAGTAATATAACAAAGATTCATTACGCATATCTTATAATCATATCAAATGACGACACTACGGATCATCGTTGAACAACCAGTTGAATGAAACTCGTCACTGTACATCAACTTGATTGACTATGAGAAGGCATTTGACAGTATAGATAGGGGAGCACAATGAAAACTTCTTCAACACTATGGCGTACTAGAGAAACTCGTCAACATCATCCGGAATTCTTACAACGGAACACAGTGCAAAATCGTGCATGGAGAACAGCTGACAGATGCATTCTCAGTAAGGACCGGAGTCAAACCAAGCTGTCTACTCTCGTCTTTCCTCTTCCTTCTAGTGATTGACTGGATCATGAAGACCTCCACATCTACGTGGATGCATGGAATTTAATTGACAAGTAGGATGCAACTCGATGATTTGGACTTCGCGGATGATCTAGCTCCTTTAGCATATACACACCAACAAATGCAAGTGAAGACAACCAGTGTATCAGTAACCTCAACATCAGTAGGCTTGAACATACATAAGGGAAAGAGCAAGATTCTCAAATACAACACGGGAAGCATCAACCCAATTCAACTTGATGAAGAGACTCTGGATCAAGTAGATACTTTCACATACCTGGGGAGCATCATCAATGAACTAGGAGGGTCCGATGCAGATGTAAAGGCAAGGATCGGCAAAGCCAGGGTAGCATTCCTACAGTTGAAAAGCATATGGGACTCAAAACAAATATCAACTAACCCCAAAGTCAGACTCTTTAATTCGAACGTGAAGACAGTCCTGCTGTATGGAGCTGAAACATGGAGAATTACTTCAACATCCTCAGAAGGATACAAGCATATGTAAACCACTGCCTACTCAAGATACTGAATGTCCGTTGTCCGGAAACCATCAGCAACAGCTTATTATGGGAGAGGACAAATCAACTTCCAGCCGAAGAGGAAATTAGGACTGCATCACGAGGAAAGCATTAACTTGGAATCCTGTTGGGAAACAAAAAAGAGAAGGCCAAAGAACATACTGCATCGAGAAATGGAAACAGATATTAAAAGGATGAACAACAACTGGAAACAAGTGGAAAGGATTGCTCAGGACAGAGTTCAATGGAGAATACTGGTGAGCGGCCTATGCTCCTCTCTTAGGGTTAACGGGCGTAAGTAGGCAAGTACGTATGAACATGTGGGAATGTTAATTCTAGAGGATATAATTGTGCAATTATAAACATGAACTTGTTATGAATGCAGGAAGATGAGGAACACAAAATTGAAATGTATGAATATAACTTACTGAAATGACGTCTGGAGGATAAATTCTAAACAGAAACGGGATCATTAATCGATTCGTTACTGAGGAAATAAAGGGTTAACCACTGACTTTCTTGAATGCAAAGGTTGGATTTAGTCATTTAAATCTAATTTCTTTTGTAAATTTTGATATTAATGATTATTTCAAATTCACTCGTTTCGTTTACTACATATGCTGTATCTACAAAGTGGTGTGCAACTGAAAGTTTAAGAGATTCCCCTCCTTTTAGATCCAGGTACTTTGGGACATGTCCAATGAATCTTGAAGGCAATTGTAATTCTGACTTTCCTAGTGCACATGCTTTTTCAAGTATATGTAGGCTGGTAACTGCAGTTGGAAGTAATTTGAGGTGGATATTTGTCCACCTTTTTATTTATTGAACATCGTGTCGTATATAATAGTAGTAGACCAATTGCCGGAAATTTTTACTTAAGGACTGTTTCGAATCTTTGGTTCTTTAGGTGACTTCATTTCTTTTAAATGTTAATTAATAAATACATATTTCTTCTCATATTTATCAATTTCAGATTGTCCCACTTGGGTGGTGTTGAGAATGTTACATTTCAGTTCAGTATCACTGAGTAGGTTTGAGTTAAACAACCACTAAAAATCAGGAAGCACTCAAAAGCCGCTTCGTAGTACACTGGGACACTTCAAAAGTGAACATCTATGACCCCAGTAAAGAATCTAATCTAGGATCTTCAAGCTACAAAAGGAACACCTAATTATTATATCATTAAGCAGGACAGTATTCAACGGTTGATATTTCTAACTTAATCTATTCGGTTTTCAATGGTTATCAAACTCGGAACAATCAAATTAAAATAATTATGTATTTCAGTGAACATAAGTTAATGTTTGAAAAAGGTTCATAGAATTGATATCTGTAAACAAAATCATACTCTGTTTAAACGGATAAATTAAGCATTACGTAACTGAATTTCCTCAAATGTATCCATATTTGCTGATTTGAGTATATCTACCGTGTAATTTCTTGTACTCATTTATCGATTAAATTGAATAAATGTCTAATACCAATGTTTGATAAAACTGGTTCCTTTAAATACAACAATTCACTTTAAAAGTATTTGCATCTTTCGGTTAATTTTTATTATAGATTGAGATTGATCTTATATAAGACGAAACGCACATTCTACAAACGATTATAAATTTATGATTGTTAAGTTATACGACTTGTGAAGTTACAAAAATTCTTAGTAGTTTATCTTCATTCTAACGTAATCTTTTTTTGTCAGAAGTGGTTGATATATGATCATATTAGATTGTTGATCACTTGTGACTGAAGTGAGGATAAGGGATAAAGTTACATTCTATTAACCGGGTTGTTTAATCGTCAACCTTTCATTATCTTTCTGCACAACATTAACAACACAATAGTCATATTGAAATAAGCTATTGGAATTAGCCTACAGTTGATTGATGACTTATATTATTGACCTAGAATTAGATTAATTGTGTTGTAGTTATGTTAATGATTGTTTTGATTGTACTTTCTTGTAACTCGATCTATCAACAGAAAAATTGGTCACTTAATCATGCAGAAATTTAAATACATTGATTCCATTAGTAGTTTGTACTGATTATTTTGTTTAGGAAGGTAATAAAAGTTTGCACTTAAGTCAATCAATGCAGACTGATTTTGGTTAGGTACTATTAAAAACCACCTGTTTCATCCTAATACTGTACTCCTCAGTACTGTATACCTTGAATTCCACTAGGGAACCAGAAGCAGAGTTTTCTAGTTTGTCGGCGAATACTTAGACCACTGCACCACTAGACCAACGTTTAGTGGTAGAATTTTCACTCCTATCACTTGATGATATAGCAGGACGATCATCCATTATGATTAGCAATAACTATTTCACTACCGACAAATCTAATCTCTAAAAAACCACCTCACTTCGAGCACATAATGTATTTCATGATGGGATTCGTGTGCCACTAGTTAGAATCTATAATTTATTATAATATCGCTCCATTCGATAGAAGAATAATTTCGTGAACGACATGTTTTTTATTTTGAGAAATGATATAACCTCGGATAACAATAGTTTCAACTATCAGTATGACAAAATATACATACAGAACGCATTCCCCACCGATTTTGTTATTCCATTGTGTACATGATAAAATAGAAAAATATATCGAAACATTCAGATGTAAATAGACATAAAACTGATTCTTCTTTTATTTTTATGGCCATATCAATAAAATCCACAGACAAATACATATCTTGATTACCAAGAAGCAGAATATAAAATATCATAAGTAGAATACGATTTTGAAACTATATTAATAATGGTGATTCACAAGTTCATCACAACAATAACCATTCTCCGTTTCGTATGAAATAAAACAATTAAAGATTCAGTGAAATAATAATGATGTGTGGGCAATGAAACTGTTAAATATCCACAAGTATCCTGGTCTTTTGTGTACTACTTTTCATTTAATAAGATCAAACATTTACACATCAAAATATCTCGAGGTTTACAGAGGGTTTTAGGTTAAATATGGTAAAGAATTACATATTTTGAGATAACATACCTATTTAGTGCTACTCAGGGTTTCAGTGATTATTTAAATAATGACTGTTCTTGTCGACAAACCTTACATTCAACAGTCTACATGACATACTAAACTGTGCCTATACAGTTGTACTTTCTAAAGTTGATTTTCAAACTATCAAATAATGATTTCATATAGCTTGTATAAAATCACATGGGTTGTACTTTATTAAGTAGGTAGAAGCGTATGGTTCATGCTTAGGTGTGAATAATTGTTAAGTTGGGTTATCTTTATTAGCCCCGGTAATATTACTAATTATTTCCGTCTGGTATTCTATGGTTCGGCAACGACAGCGGCTTGATCCTAAATCAGAACTAGTGTAGAAAAGGTAGCAAGATGTATTGAGAAAATAACAGTAGAAGGCAAAAGGCAAAGCAAAAGTAAATAATTACACTAGAGTCTATATAAACATGCGTATAGAGTATTCCCAAAACTTCCCGATTGTTCGTTAGCTCGGATTGGCTAAGAAGGAACCAATCACAACACAGCATTGTGAGCATATTTTGAGAATGCTTTAATCAAGCTCGTTTTGTGATAACAATATTAAAATCAAGATGCAGGTAAAACCCAGTCAATTATCTATAAATTGGAAAACAATCAAATCATAAAAGGCATTGTTTTATCATTATTCGAAATACCGTTGTACTTGTTTGATTGTTCTTTTAGTTAAATGTAAGTGTTAGGCTCAACGGTCCAGTATTTAGAAAACAATCTTTAAACTTCTTAACTTGTCAGTTTAAAATAAATGCCACTGTATTTTGAAAGTATTAATATCCTCCTCCTCCTCTTGCTGTTATTATAGATTGATACTGATTAATGAACTAAAAATACTCGTTGTTTCATGAAAAATAAACAAGAATGTTACAGTGATGAGTTCACTTTTCAGCGATTTCATTTTTAAGATTGTCATGATATTGATTAGCTTGATTTGTAATATGTACATTCTCTGAGTAAATTACCTCGATCCCACAGGAGTTCATATATTTGGTTACTGTTGTACTGTTGCTGATATGTGGAATCTAGAATGCTGGATTCATCCTATTTAGGACCATATAGTTGGATAGACCTGCATCCTAGTGTTAATGTCCATACTGTAACTCAAAATTAGTGTATTTTTGTTGAACATCATCGTGCTCAATAAGGATAAAACGCAAAAATTTCCCAATTTTGCATACAACATCTCCACAGAACTATAGCTCCCTAGTTCCAGTTACCGGTTGATAAACACAATAACGTTTGACGCTGACAGACTGAGTTCGAATTCGGATGTAAACACCGTTTACAACATGTACTACTTCCAGCTAACGATCTCCTAGACATGACAAAATGCACATCCTGAATCCCATTTGCCAACAACAATTCAACTTAAATCATACTGTCAATTTTTGTGAATATGATGTAAGAAGTGAATAAACATTTTAGTTGGTGAAGTTGTTTACTTTGAGGGTCGACTAATTAAATACTCTTATTAATTGACAGTTCTTTGTATACTTAAATAAACAAAAAAAGTTATCAGGTAATCATTCGACTTTTTTTGTCCTCCAACTTTTAGATTAGATAATATCTACAGGTGAAGAAAACGTTGTTTTAGTAGACAATGATGCTACTGATGAACAGTGAAACATAATAACAAGAATAGGAGGAATTCGTTAATCTATCCATTTCAAGATTTTTTCTTATTTAGTTACAAGACGTATTAAAGTCATTTCCGTGTTGTTAAGCTCTCTGAGTTGGATAGTCTAATTGTTGAGGCTTCTATATGGATACTGACAAGAACAACAGTGAGAATTTTTCAATCAAATTATGGACATCAAAGAACTCAACAAAATCAAAATACTTTCATCTAAGTTAAAACACTTGCTCATTAGTTAGAAGTATAAGTGAGAGTATAGTTAGTCATAAGAACCTGATTTACTTTAGCTAAGGTAAAAGTTAGAAGTATGATAGTAAATCGCAGGAACTGAAGGGAGCTAGTCATATAAGGAACGAAAGGGGGCGATAAACCTGCATAATTTTTTGACATGGTCAAAAAGACGTAAACTTCAAAGGGCAAAACGTCTTGACAACTACCTTTTGTTCGATGTTAAATTAGTAACTGACATTAAGTGACTGTCATTAATGTCTCAGATAAATAAGAAATAACAAACATTGTTTCTAAAATCCACTTTTCAGAAATCATCACCATTAAATTCTTCACAATGTAAGTAGACAAAAAGAAAATGTAAGAAAATTTCTCCCTTAAAGAAAATGATAATAAAAACATGTGATCCACTTTGTGGATTCTATTTCCTTATCCACTAGCTTGTACTCCATACATTCAATTTATGTCATTATTATGTAATCGCTTCTTTGTGTTATAAATTTAGGTAAATATAAATTCACTTGAACCAAACTAATTTGATCTTATTTATTAGTTTAAGCCACTTAAAATGCTAGGTGTTCAAGTCTTATTTATCAATCCCTGTAAGTATCTCAGTCTCATTTGAGAATGGGTGTAGTCAGCCTCAAATTGTGAAACTGAATACAGAGTGTTTGAATTACACTGAGGGCAGTTGTTTCCGAAAAAAGGAACTTACGTCTTACTTATATGTGTCACTTAGCACAAAATAGGTGTGAAAAGTAATTACCTGCCAACTACTTCAAATTGTCTAACATTAAAACATACTTTGATACAATGTTGGCGTCTTACTTCGTCTTATAATAACATTTTAATCATCTGTCATAAATTTGATGATTAAGGTATATCTACACATTGTTGCTGACCATTGTGTTATATGTAATCCCAAACATTTTGGAACCTTAAAGTACACATAATGAATTACCTGTATTCTTCTAACATTGTTGTTATACTATTGGTCATTAAAATCGAATAAATTGAATGCATGAAATAGATTCATAACTATGTTTACACTATTAAAGGTGTGTTTTAAAACTTGTCCATAGTTTGTAAATCAACTTTAGGAAGTTCAACTGTATAGGCACAGTTTAGTGTATTATGTAGACCGTTGAATGTAGGGTCCGTCAACAGAAACATTCATTTTTTTAATAATTACTAAAACCCTGAGAAGCATTAAACAGCCGTTTTATTTCTGGATATGTTACTCTTCATCAGCATTCACTTACAGCCCTCTGAAGGCATTTAGACATTGTGAGGTAATGACATTTGGTTTTGCTTCTTCAAGTGGAATATATGTATGTACAACACAGAGACTGTCATATATATGCACGGGTTCAAGTTAGCACCATATTAGAAGTAGTTACTTCAGTGTTAGTCAAAGAAAAATGCGAATATAAGGCATATAATACAAGCAGGAATAATTAGTATGTAGTAAGAACTGTATTAAATTGATCTAAGGGAGGAAATAGATTCATAACTATGTTTACACTATTAAAGGTGTGTTTTAAAACTTGTCCATAGTTTGTAAATCAACTTTAGGAAGTTCAACTGTATAGGCACAGTTTAGTGTATTATGTAGACCGTTGAATGTAGGGTCCGTCAACAGAAACATTCATTTTTTTAATAATTACTAAAACCCTGAGAAGCATTAAACAGCCGTTTTATTTCTGGATATGTTACTCTTCATCAGCATTCACTTACAGCCCTCTGAAGGCATTTAGACATTGTGAGGTAATGACATTTGGTTTTGCTTCTTCAAGTGGAATATATGTATGTACAACACAGAGACTGTCATATATATGCACGGGTTCAAGTTAGCACCATATTAGAAGTAGTTACTTCAGTGTTAGTCAAAGAACCTGATTTACTTTAGCTAAGGTAAAAGTTAGAAGTATGATAGTAAATCGCAGGAACTGAAGGAGCTAGTCATATAAGGAACGAAAGGGGGCGATAAACCTGCATAATTTTTTGACATGGTCAAAAAGACGTAAACTTCAAAGGGCAAAACGTCTTGACAACTACCTTTTGTTCGATGTTAAATTAGTAACTGACATTAAGTGACTGTCATTAATGTCTCAGATAAATAAGAAATAACAAACATTGTTTCTAAAATCCACTTTTCAGAAATCATCACCATTAAATTCTTCACAATGTAAGTAGACAAAAAGAAAATGTAAGAAAATTTCTCCCTTAAAGAAAATGATAATAAAAACATGTGATCCACTTTGTGGATTCTATTTCCTTATCCACTAGCTTGTACTCCATACATTCAATTTATGTCATTATTATGTAATCGCTTCTTTGTGTTATAAATTTAGGTAAATATAAATTCACTTGAACCAAACTAATTTGATCTTATTTATTAGTTTAAGCCACTTAAAATGCTAGGTGTTCAAGTCTTATTTATCAATCCCTGTAAGTATCTCAGTCTCATTTGAGAATGGGTGTAGTCAGCCTCAAATTGTGAAACTGAATACAGAGTGTTTGAATTACACTGAGGGCAGTTGTTTCCGAAAAAGGAACTTACGTCTTACTTATATGTGTCACTTAGCACAAAATAGGTGTGAAAAGTAATTACCTGCCAACTACTTCAAATTGTCTAACATTAAAACATACTTTGATACAATGTTGGCGTCTTACTTCGTCTTATAATAACATTTTAATCATCTGTCATAAATTTGATGATTAAGGTATATCTACACATTGTTGCTGACCATTGTGTTATATGTAATCCCAAACATTTTGGAACCTTAAAGTACACATAATGAATTACCTGTATTCTTCTAACATTGTTGTTATACTATTGGTCATTAAAATCGAATAAATTGAATGCATGAAATAGATTCATAACTATGTTTACACTATTAAAGGTGTGTTTTAAAACTTGTCCATAGTTTGTAAATCAACTTTAGGAAGTTCAACTGTATAGGCACAGTTTAGTGTATTATGTAGACCGTTGAATGTAGGGTCCGTCAACAGAAACATTCATTTTTTAATAATTACTAAAACCCTGAGAAGCATTAAACAGCCGTTTTATTTCTGGATATGTTACTCTTCATCAGCATTCACTTACAGCCCTCTGAAGGCATTTAGACATTGTGAGGTAATGACATTTGGTTTTGCTTCTTCAAGTGGAATATATGTATGTACAACACAGAGACTGTCATATATATGCACGGGTTCAAGTTAGCACCATATTAGAAGTAGTTACTTCAGTGTTAGTCAAAGAAAAATGCGAATATAAGGCATATAATACAAGCAGGAATAATTAGTATGTAGTAAGAACTGTATTAAATTGATCTAAGGGAGGAAATAGATTCAATGCATCTTTTGCTACTGTGACTAATTCTGAGCCAAGAATGCTGCTAACATTGATTGCGACATCCTAAGTGACTACAAGTATATAACCCACAACTAAAACCATCATGACTCAAACTAGCAGTCAGTGACTTCAAAGAATGGTCCCATGTTTTCATTTGGTCACTCCTAGATTGCCTCCATCCTACCCCAGTATCAGTCAATACCGGGCGTCAATAAATTTGGTATATGTGGTACCTGTCCAAACCACTTCAGTCCGTGATGACTGACAACCTCATCAACAGAATTAACATCTTTCCTGATTATCTGGCTTCTAACCCAATTGTTACTTACCTGGTAGTCCCAAAAAACACGAACGATGTTTCCAAGTTACCGAAGATGAAATACTAATAACCTATGAATACAATCTATTCATAATAAAGAATGTTTTTTTAATTAACGCAGCAAGATAGAACGGATTGTTGGGAACTACACTTATTCTTTAATTGATAGATAGATATCTTACGTATACCACAGGCAATGTAATTCGGCAATAACCAGAATAGTCTTTCGGATTCGTACCGATATCTTGTTAGACACCGATAAATCAGGACTTATGAAACTTCTGGAATAAGCGAAGTGGTCATCGCGCTTATCAAATTCACTTCTTATTTTTAGTCTAGGTTTTATCGCAGAGTAGTTTTAATTCAAAAATTTACATTAAGAGGAGGGAAAACGCTTCCCGAATTTGATTATTGTTCACTTCTATCAAAAGACTCCATGCCATCAGAGTCTTCATTGAGTATTTTATCTACATATTCTAAGTTACTCAGTGAGCTTCTTGGTAGGAGACCAATTCATGAAAATTCAAACGACGGGAGAGTTGTCTATGATGTAATTAAATAAAAATGAGTATAGCAGACAGCCTTCTTCTTCACGATGAATTAGTTTTAAACATGCATGTGTACTACAGGTAATCAGAACGAATCAATATAATTAAATAATTACTTAATATTTAAGTGTAATCATAATATCAGTAGTAAATTTACAGACTGTTGTTTATCCACTATGCAATAATAATCTAAACAGTTGAATGAAACCAACAAAATACATATGAATAAAATGTCATGTTCTTGTTAAGTGCTAACTGAAACAGTGAAACAGAAACTCCCCCCCCCCAAACGCACACACCAAACATACAGGAAACATTAATTATAAAAAGGGATTCATTTGAATTCCCTCCAAAAAAATCTCCAGTGATATTTATTCGTCTGAAATGGTTAAAAACAAAATAATGAATCACCACTTTAATATCATAGAGAATAATAGGTTAACAAGGGGATTAGATGAAAACATAGAGGAGAATAGTTGATTCACTTCATTATAGATAGATGGTAGTAGGTTACTATTGAAAACCAAGGAGCATTGGACAGTTGTTTCGTCTTAGTATAGGACTTCTTGACAGTGTGCACCGCGGGCTTCTCCTCAGGAGCATAATGTTGACGAACTCTTAATCCTTTACACCACTGGGCAGCTATACAGTGGTAGAATTCCCACTTTCATCCGTTTGTGGTAAAGCGCAATTAGCATTCATTGTCACTGGTGATAAATGTTTTACTCTTCATGAGACTGGAGCGCGCACCTCTGAGCAGTCCCATATGAGAACGAAGCAGCTGTCTAGTGCTACCTACTTTTCAATGGTACTCTGCCAACATCAGTCTGTGAACAATCCAATCAACTAGAGTTAATACCAATCTTCATGAAGCCAATTCAACTTATATTGGAGGATAGTTAATTCCAAAATCACCAATGTAATTAATAATATTTTATAACTTAGTTACTGTGCAGTCAGCATGAAAACCTAGATTTCATACTAGTTGGTTTACCTGCAACTATGAAGGTGAATAAGCCTCATATAGTTCTTAAACTCTGATTTACATTTTGTATCAATTCCATAGAACTGATCTGGCGGCTATCAACCTACTAGAGAAATAATATATTTAAACTGATTAATCACTGCTTAATGAAAAATGTTGTTCGTAACTTATTCATGAATACTAATTCATGTTTTATTGGACTAACTGCATAGTGGTTATCAATTCAAACGAGTTGGTAACGAGTGTTGTCTAATTTTAAATAGTTAATTGACGATATAATATATTTGTGAACTATATGATATGTAATGAACTGATGTTTAGGGAATGATGAAATATTGGATAATCTTGTACTCATCGATGAGTAACATTCACTGATACATTGTGGATTCGTTATTGGATAGATCTCATAAGGCAAGATATAAACTTAACAGAATAGGTCCTTTCTTTTACGAAACAATATATTAATGTACGATATACTAACATGATTAAACGTTATACAAGATAGAATGATATTCATTTCGTGCGTAGATTAAGACTTAACTGTTAGACTTAATTCTTGACTCATTACATTAGAAGATGGTCAATAAAAAGTTTTGGATATTTATGTTGTAATGGTTGATTCTAATCATTAAGATGTATCAACATCTTTAAGAAATATTGATAAGTTAGTTGAAATATTCAAAATGAATGAAAAATACACTTTGTTGTTACATGTCATCTAATACAATACACTATCTTATTCTATCCTATTGACTATCTTCACCCACTCCAACATTCAATACTTTCTTTCATTACCTACAATGAACTATATATTATGGTAAATATTTTACTAGTCAGTGTAATAGACATTTAATAATAGTTGTCTGGGTTTTAATTAACTTTTCTTCTAACTTTTTTTTTTCTCATTCACCTTGCACATATTTAATCAATTGGTTTCGTGTTTTATTGATACCATGTTTTACTTATATGGAAATGAAACCAATCTCCATGTTACTTTATATGTATGCCAATGTTTGTATACATGTGTGTGTATGGGTGTGTGTGTGTGTAACGGAAGGCTTGTAGAATCTAAGAACTATACAGGAATTATAACTTCGTTTATCTCTGTATCAGCTAATGTTACACATATATGTATAGCTCATAAATGGTTGAGTGAAGAAAACACCACAAATATTGTTTTCTTTTTTATTACTATTTATACCTATAGAAAAAATCTATTAAATAAAGTGTAATCAGTCTGTAGGCATAGAAAACAGATTAATTACAACAGTAGTATGATGTATCTGTATAACAATATATAGATATTGACCTAGAAATTTTCAACTGGTGTTCCAGGCAAGTGAAAAAAATAGGAATCAGAAATAATCAGTTTAGACTATCATAAAGCCAATACAAAAACAAATGAGTAAATAGAAAAATTTCAGCAGTCATTTCCATAGGCTTTTCATCAGTCAACTAACCAATACCTGTTACCCCAGGTGGAGCATAAACCACCGACCAACATTCTACAACCAACTTTGCTCTGGGCTTTCATCTCCAGTTCTTTCCATTGGCTGTTTACACTTTTCGTGTCTGCCCCCAATTCCGATACCCCTTAACATGTTCATTTGGTTTTCCTCTTTTCCTGTGGCTTTGAGGATTCCAAGTTAGTGTTTATCATCTGTCACAGTTTGATGATTTCCTTAATGAACGCCTTATCAACCTTTAGTGTGCTTTTCATAATTACTTCCTCTTCTGGAGGTTGGTTTGTTATCTGCCATAAAAAGTTGTTACTGATGGTATCTTGACAACTGATACGATGTATCTTGCGAACGCAGTTGTTTATGAATACTTGTATCGCTTGAAAGATATGTTTCGTAGTTCTCTAAGTTTCAGCTCCATACAATAGAACTGTCTTGACGTTTGTATTGAAAATCCTCACTGTGGTGTTGGCTGACAGTTGGTTTGAGTTCCAGATGTTATTTACTTACAGAAGTGCTGTTCTTGCTTTGTCAATCCACGCCTTAACATTTGCATCAAACCCTCCTTGTTTATCGATGGTGCTGCTCAAGTATGTAAAGGTTTCTACATCTTCCCGAATTTCTCCGTCAAGTGTAATTGGGTTAATGTTCGTTGTTTCGTATCGAAGGATCTTCCTTTTCCCTTTGTGCATGTTGAGGTCTACTTTTGGCCGTAGAGGCTGTTACTACACTGTCCATCTTCACCTACATTTGTTGACGAGTGTAGGATAGTAGAGCTAGGTAATCTGCAAAGTCCAGGTTATCTAACTGCTTAAATGTTGTTCTCTGTATTTCGTGCTTACGTTCTGATGTTAAGGTTCTCATAATCCAGTCAACTACTAGCAGAAAGAGAAAGAGCGTAGGTATGCAGCCTTGCCTGACACCGATCTTTGGTTCAAATGAATTTGTGAGCTGCTTTTCATGAACGATTTTACAGTGCATTCCGTCGTAAGAATTTCGTATAATGTTGACTATCTTCTCGGATACACCATAATGCTGAAGAAGGCTCCATAATTTTATCCTGTCCATGCTGTCAAATGCCTTCTTATAGTCAAGGAAAATGATGCATAGTGATGAGTTCCATTAAATTTATTATTCACTAGTGATCCACAGTGCCGCAATTTGGTCGGTAAACGATTCAACATTACTGAATCTGGCCTGTTGATCTCGGAGTTGAGCATCAACTGAATCTATCACTCAACTCAATAACACTCTGTTGAAATCCTTCCCTGGTCCTAGAAGTAGAGTGATGCCTCTGTAGTTTTCGCACTTTTTAAGATCTTCTTTCTTTGGTATATTGGTAAGATGCCCTTCTTTTTAGTGTAAAGTACAAAAAAAAACAAAGGAATACTAAACGAATTTATTTCTTGCAATTTACATCGCACATAAACAGTAATTAGACAGCTAGTGAAAAACTATAGACACTTAGGAGCTTTTCTTAATTAGTATGGAATAACTAATAATTGCACATTCACTATCCATTTATCAGGGACTAAACCTAGAACCATTAGATTATCCAACAGTTTACACTTATAGCTTAGATACAATTTTTGGTTTTTAACTTGATATCACAAATTGGTCTGAATTAGACAACCACTGATCACCTGGAAGTACTAGACAGCTGTTTTGTCTTAATATGGGACTCTTAAATAGTACACGTCTACAACACCACCGGAGATCGAATTGTAGACCCTTCGACTCTGCGGCGGACTCATTACTGTTAGACCATTAAGTTGGCCCCAAACAGTTGATACTTCTAATTCGATCAACTCAAGAAAGGTTGGTGCGTCATCGATTGTTATCAGTGAATAACCCCTCCAAACCCGACACTAGTTATGTCTTCTCACTAGAACTCCGGCAATTACTTGAACTATTTCCACAATGCCCAAAGGAGAAACCGATATCAGCTCACTTGTGACTAACGTTTCTAGGTAATACCTAGAGTTCTGGTAAGAAGACGACCAGTGGAGTTCAACTGTTTCGAGTATGAGGCAGTTATCCACTGATGGCAATCGATGACGTCGCACCAACCCTTCTTGAGTTGATCGAATTAGAAGTGTCAACTGTTTGGGGCCAACTCAATGGTCTAACAGTAATGAGTCCGCCGCAGAGTCGAAGGGTCTACAATTCGATCTCCGGTGGTGTTTTGGATCAATGATTGTCTAATTCAGATCAAATTGTGATGCCGAATTAACATTTAACAATCTTTACAACATCCAATTGTGATGCAGTTTCACTCACCCATTATCTTTCTTTAAACCATAAGATTGAATTAATTTCATTCATTCTTTTTGAACTTTATAGCATACTATCTCACTTAGTTTCCTCTGTCATACAAATAATATGAATTATGGCAACAGAAACGCATACATAATTGTGTCCTATTCAACTTCGTTTTCAACTACCTGACTGACCAGTTTTGTAAAAGTAAACTATAAAATCCAGTATGCAACAACTAGAACTGGTGAACATTCTTGTCATTTTTAATATCGTCTAGAATGGATCAGTTACAAGTTTACTTTATATAACTGCTAAGTTTCATATTCATTAATGTTAACAACAACTATATGAATATCAATTTGTTAGAAATGTTGAACAAGTAAACTATACTAATAGATATTACCTATTCAAATGTGATAACAGATGAAAAACGAGTGACACTGAACATCTTTTCCATCCTAGTGTGAGTCTGTTCTGTGATAACGGATGAGGTTGAGAAATATATAGCGCATTGACCGAAGGTAAAAATGTAAACTGGTGAATGTCAGTTTACTGATTTTGGTGATATGCGTTTGCGGCGATACCTTAAGATACTGAGTTTGATTCCTGTTTAAGTTGTTGGTTAAGACTGGTGTAATGTATTATACTATAATGAAAACTTTGTCCAATACCACTTGGTTTTCAGTGATTGCCTAGCTCAGGTCAGTTCATGGTATCTATCATATTCAAACTCAACAATCTCCACAACATATAATCATACTATTTTTTCCCAAACATATATGCTAATTATTAGTAAGTAGGAGAGATAATGATCATATAAACAAAATATAATTACACTACTATTATTTTTTAATGTTGATGAGGTCAAACAGTTACATGTTTCTATGCAATTCATTTTCTAAAGCATTTTCGAATATAATATTTATGATATGAAAAACAGAACTATTTCATGTAAAGTAATGCTAACTTATTTATAGTAAATAACCGATCAGAACATCCGTAACATTAAAAGTTCACTTAATTTTATATTGTACTTGGATTGGATTTAATATATGCATTCATATACATAGTTATGTAACCTTCTTACCTTTTAATACCATAGCAAGATAGTATAAGTAATATTCTTTGTTCCCTTATACTTTGTCTAACCTAAAGTACTTTTACATTAAACATCAATAAAGTGATGTTAAACAAATATGTACTTATTTTCAGTAGTATGAATAAATTTGTTCAACAGAATAATTATTGAAGGATTGAAAACAATTTTCCAGTGCGTAAATTATAATTGTATGTACGCAAAATAAAACATAAGTGAAGTACATAATTAAAACATCTTTGAATCTCCCCGTTGATTTATCGTGGATTAAAATTGATTAGTCATGTTCACCATATCCGTCCTAAGCGAATTGCCTCGATATAGTGGAAGTTCACTAGTATTATTTGAGTTGAATTATGACAGGCTAGTGGAGTTCAGGAATCGAGTTTTGTCCTATTTGAAACTCGTTACCTGGACGCACTTACACCCCAGTATTAATATTCACACAAAGGCTAAAACTCCTCTCAGGATGAACATATGGCAAACGAGAGGAATTAATTTCAGACCATGATAAACCAAAAGCAAGATCCAAACGCATTCTCATTATATATATATACCCGTTGTACAAGTTTGGCTGCCTGGACTCAGTAGCCTAGTGGTCAATGCGGTTGCACGAAATGAACTGAGTTTGAGTCCCAGCATGAGTGTCAACACTGAAATGCAGGTACATCTGGCTGACGAATCCCGAATAGGACGAAACTCTCGTCCTAAATTTCATTTGCCAGTCACAATCCAACTCAAACAATATAAGTAAGGCGGTTTTGTAGAGATCAATATTAAGTTCACTTAATCAGGTTCGTCACAGATTGACGTTAGTAGGGTACCAGTGAAAACCAGAGATCACTGGACATCTGTTTCGTTTCAGTATGGGACTCATAAGCAGTATACGTTCTACATTCCACCATGGGAATCAAACCAATCATCGAATCCAATCAATCAAACTCTATACCAATCTCCACAAAAATACCCGAATTCAACTACAATAATTAGATTACTGGTGACTAACTTGATGATATTCCTTAAGTTCTAGTGAAATATCAAAACTAGTGGAGCGCATACTTGTCGGGAATGAGACAGTTATCCCCACCTAAGATGGATGATAATTGCGCTATCTTACAAATTGATGGAAGTGATAATTCTACCACTGAAGGCAACCCCAGTGGTATACTGGATTGGGCGTTTGCAAACCCAAAGGCCCTGGATTCCATCTCCTAGGCAGAACTGAGAGTGCGCGTTGCTGAAAAGTCTCATACTATAATGAAACAGTTGTCCAGTGCTCCCTGTTTTCCACTGGTGCCCTATTAGCGTTAATTTGAGACGAATCCAATCAATCAAACTCTATACCAATCTCCACAAAAATACCCGAATTCAACTACAATAATTAGATTACTGGTGACTAACTTGATGATATTCCTTAAGTTCTAGTGAAATATCAAAACTAGTGGAGCGCATACTTGTCGGGAATGAGACAGTTATCCCCACCTAAGATGGATGATAATTGCGCTATCTTACAAATTGATGGAAGTGATAATTCTACCACTGAAGGCAACCCCAGTGGTATACTGGATTGGGCGTTTGCAAACCCAAAGGCCCTGGATTCCATCTCCTAGGCAGAACTGAGAGTGCGCGTTGCTGAAAAGTCTCATACTATAATGAAACAGTTGTCCAGTGCTCCCTGTTTTCCACTGGTGCCCTATTAGCGTTAATTTGAGACGAATCCAATCAATCAAACTCTATACCAATCTCCACAAAAATACCCGAATTCAACTACAATAATTAGATTACTGGTGACTAACTTGATGATATTCCTTAAGTTCTAGTGAAATATCAAAACTAGTGGAGCGCATACTTGTCGGGAATGAGACAGTTATCCCCACCTAAGATGGATGATAATTGCGCTATCTTACAAATTGATGGAAGTGATAATTCTACCACTGAAGGCAACCCCAGTGGTATACTGGATTGGGCGTTTGCAAACCCAAAGGCCCTGGATTCCATCTCCTAGGCAGAACTGAGAGTGCGCGTTGCTGAAAAGTCTCATACTATAATGAAACAGTTGTCCAGTGCTCCCTGTTTTCCACTGGTGCCCTATTAGCGTTAATTTGAGACGAATCCAATCAATCAAACTCTATACCAATCTCCACAAAAATACCCGAATTCAACTACAATAATTAGATTACTGGTGACTAACTTGATGATATTCCTTAAGTTCTAGTGAAATATCAAAACTAGTGGAGCGCATACTTGTCGGGAATGAGACAGTTATCCCCACCTATGCAAACCCAAAGGCCATGGATTCCATCTCCTGAGGCAGAACTAGAGTGCGCGTTGCTGAAAAGTTCTCATACTATAATGAAACAGTTGTCCAGTGCTCCCTGTTTCCCACTGGGTGCCCTATTAGCGTTAATTTGAGACGAATCAAGCAATTAAAAACGATAAAATGTAAGCAATTATTGTTCAATAGTGTTCAGTATAAAATACTTGTTTATAAACCGGAATCAGTTACGCATATCAAAATAGAAATGAAAAATCAATAGGAGAGTTAGATTAGTACACTGAAAATGCACTTCAAAAACCAAAATTCCTTATCATCCCCATAATACTTCATTCAGGGTAATTAAACTAGAAGAAGACGAAGAGTTCCTTCTATGCTTTAATCGATAATGATGCATAATAAAAAATGTTAATGTCTGTATTTACTTTTTTTCACAGTATCCCTGAAAACCAACCAATCAGAATACTAGCTTAATGGTATGTTTTAATCAGTCAAAATGATTATTACTGACATTGCTGTATTTAGGGTAATTCATGTATAGGCCTTGGAAATAATACATTCCTCAAAATTATGTACTGTTAGATCCGATAGAAGAAACGAAAATCACAATTTATCGAGTCTATTCTCTGTACTAATGGGACCCTTTCTTTAAGGCTAAATCTGGTTAACTATTCAGTACCTATGATATTTGAATTGCTTAAATGATAAACTTTTCACAGGTTCTTTAAGGATTGTCGTATATGTCTTCCTTTTCAATTTATTATAACCTTGTTGTGACTCTGTACTAAACTCTCCTAATTTAGCATGTATTTTATTTTGTATTTTCTGTTACTATTCGGCCCAGTATATGATTCATAAAAGCCATTGTTTTATTCTATAAATGAATTGACTTTCAGTAGCCGATGTTTGTACCCTTTATCCATATCTCTGGAGAAGGCTTTAGTCAATCCGGCATAGTTTTAACCCATCATCTTTTCCAAGTCTATATTATCACAGTCATAGAGTAACGTATTCTACCTAAACCAATTGCAATCATTTTGACTACTAATAGTTATTTATATCAACTGAGCAGAACGAACAATATCTAATATAACTGATAGATGTTGGCTAAAATTGCCTGTTGAATATGTATACATTTCAGTTGCAGTGTGATATTGATATTGGGGTAGTCAACAGTCGTCGAATTTTATGTATGGACTGAGTTCAACTTTTAGTTTGAACCACCTCTGGGAAGCAGGTATATTCAGATGATGAGCAGTGTCAAATATACAACCCCAGTGGTATACTGGATTGGGCGTTTGCAAACCCAAAGGCCCTGGATTCCATCTCCTAGGCAGAACTGAGAGTGCGCGTTGCTGAAAAGTCTCATACTATAATGAAACAGTTGTCCAGTGCTCCCTGTTTTCCACTGGTGCCCTATTAGCGTTAATTTGAGACGAATCCAATCAATTAAACATAAAATGTAAGCAATTATTTTTCAATAGTGTTCATATAAATACTTGTTTATAAACCGGAATCAGTTACTCATATCAAAATAGAAATGAAAAAATCAATAGGAGAGTTAATGAGTACACTGAAAATGCACTTCAAACAAAATTCCTTATCATCCCCAATAATACTTCATTAAGGGTATAAACTATTAAGAAGACGAAGATTTCTTCTATGCTTTAATCGATAATGATGCATAATAAAAAATGTTAATGTCTGTATTTACTTTTTTTCACAGTATCCCTGAAAACCAACCAATCAGAATACTAGCTTAATGGTATGTTTTAATCAGTCAAAATGATTATTACTGACATTGCTGTATTTAGGGTAATTCATGTATAGGCCTTGGAAATAATACATTCCTCAAAATTATGTACTGTTAGATCCGATAGAAGAAACGAAAATCACAATTTATCGAGTCTATTCTCTGTACTAATGGGACCCTTTCTTTAAGGCTAAATCTGGTTAACTATTCAGTACCTATGATATTTGAATTGCTTAAATGATAAACTTTTCACAGGTTCTTTAAGGATTGTCGTATATGTCTTCCTTTTCAATTTATTATAACCTTGTTGTGACTCTGTACTAAACTCTCCTAATTTAGCATGTATTTTATTTTGTATTTTCTGTTACTATTCGGCCCAGTATATGATTCATAAAAGCCATTGTTTTATTCTAATTCTATTTACCAGTTATGCTGTAACTAGGGAATCTTCCGAAAATAAATCTATGGTAACCTAGAGTTATAAATTTTAGTCCTTAACAACACTATCGGTATAACACCAATGCTTAAATATTACACATATTTCATCATTTTACTACATCATTTTTAACTAAAAGCAGCGTTGTTAAGAAAGTTCTATTGTATGCATTAGCATATAAATGCATAGTATATTGTTAGTTTATACAACTTTAGAAATATCTAAGCCTTTTATAATGTCAAGTTCTCTGAACTGGATAGTTTAACTGTAAAGCTTAGATTATCATTACAATTAACATCAACAGTGATTACTTTAAGTAGACGTTTGTATTTTGATTACTAAACAACGATTAGATCAGAAAATATGTATGGTCCTGTTGTCACTTGGTTTTCTTTGACTATTATTAATAATAATGTGTTTTTTTACTTTCCCAACAGTTTCGTCCATATTACTGAATAACCTCATCAGAGTAGACTGATAGATTGGAGCTATGTCTACTTATTTTGCATACAGTCCACAGTGTCATGATTGTAGAAATTATCTAGAATTCTTCGAACTTCTGAAATTTAGGATTGATGTCCGTAGTTGTATATACGGATTGATGATTGGTACCATGCCATGCTGTTTTACTATTGGTCTATATTCATTTAAGTGTAGGTGATATAGGATCGTCCAGTTTGTCCAATATAGAGTTTAGAGAAGCCAATACAGTTGATAGTGTTGATAATTTAATATTTAGTTGCATTCGCTAGTACGTCTTTTTGTCTATATAGAATAGTTTATTTTACTTTTTTTCAGTATAATTTTATCTTGACCGTATGTGTTGGTTAAATCTAATCACCTGACATCCGACCACTCAAATAAGATACAAAGGATTTTAGGATTCGTTGTTATAAAGATTAAAGAACATCACAAACTGACTTGCCTTAAGCAACCATCGAGAACTAGGAGGCAGAATATAGATGTTTTGTCGTAGTATAAAACTATTTAGCAATACGTAATGGGTGTTCAACAAAGTCAGTTCATGATATCACATTCAAGGTCAACAATCACCAAAACACACAATAATAATCAATATGAACCTGCTAGTAACTAATTTTAGGAATTAACGCCTTACTACTAGTAAGACTACGTGACTGAGTTTAAGCATGCTTACAGAGTGAGGCTGTTGTTCATCAATGATAGTGAATAAAGTTTTGGGATGTAAATGATCAACTAAAAATAGGAATGTATACCTTTGGTAGCTTGAAAGTTATTTGTTCAAAACAAAGTTTGAAGATCCTTGGCTAGATCCTAGATGGGTTGCTGGTGTTCACCGGTAAGGAATTCAGTGCTACAAAGAAACAGCTATCTAATGCTTCCTAGATTTCAAAAGCTATATAGCCTACGTTATTTTTCGATATCACATTCACATATAATGGCTATATCTGCCTCGACTTGGTATATTTTTAGTAGTCACTCGGCGCCAGTAAATTGTCACCTTTTTCAACTATGTTAATGTCAACTAGAACCGTATTCGATTTGCAACAGTCTTTATATAACTAACGGGATAAAACAATGAACAATATACAATGATCATTAGTTTAACATGTAGGTTCAAGTGTATCACTGAATGTGATACTACCATCAGTTGTATTTATATCATTGGTATTTACATAGTATCTGGGTTATAATTAAGGCATGTAAAAAAAAATTAACAAATGAAATATTGATACAGATAACCAGAATTAGCAATTTTATTTACAAGTATGAATTGAGTTGGATTGTGGGTGGTAAATAGATGCGCGTTTCACCTTATTTGGTATTTGTCAAATTCATCTTAGTATGAACTACTAGTGTATCGAAGCAATCTGCTTAGGCTACACGTATGACAACAGTGATTGATCTACTACAATATTTAACAAAGTAACAAAAAGATACAAATATCTTGAAATTTTAGAAATTTTATTCATTTCCAATTGATCTATTTTCCTTATGTAACTATTTTGCCAAATAGGAAATCAATGAAGGAATTTAACTTCAAAACTGTTCCAAAACAACTTTATAGCCAATTTGGATTCATTTCTTATTTTTGTTGCCTTAAAATGTTATTTACACATCTGATATATACTACTGTTATTATTATTAATATTGTTAGCGAATAAACTATTTTACTAATAAACAATATGCATAGTCATACTTCACAACACTGATATAGTCATTAGTTAGTTAGCTATACTTACCATAGGATCTGACATGAATATGTATTAATTCAAATTGTAAAACCTTTCATTGGCATAATAATAAGACAAACGGACAAAATGGAAAGCAGTAGAGAAGAAATCCTAGTATCTATTTCGATACAAAGTTAAAAATGAGAAAGATTGTTACACGAGACAAATGCGATAAAATGTATACAGTTGTACTATTAAATTGAATTTCAAGTAATATCACACATTATCATCAGTTATAATTTATGCGAACTGCTAAAATCTCAATTACAAAGTGATAATTCATATTTAAACGAGTAACGTTCACGGTTTATTGTATATTTCATCTGTGGTTGTCAAGTGAAATCCAGGACATGTATTTTATTCTATTATGAACATGATGTCAAATAGGCATATTTATATCCTAGGTTAAGTGTTCACATCAGTATTCGAACTCATTTCATGCATGTAGTCAACTGAGTTACTGAAATGGCTACGTAATTTGTAAAGGTTTATATCTTCTCTTTGTTATTGGCAAATATTAAAGTTGATCAGTCTTTGTTGTAACATGAAAACTGTCGTTGGATGCAAACGTTTTCAATCAACTCAACAGATATGATTATTGTACTTCATTCTTCATGTATAAGATACAAGAATAGCAATATAATTGTTTCCTATAAGAAACAAAATGTACCAACAAATGTAGCAGCACAATGATTTATGAGCATTCAATACATACGCATGACTACATGAAGTTATCATATAGAATTATTTGTAATGTGTACACAACTAGAGAATAAATGATTTAAACCTTTGAAGAATCTTAGATTATGAATAATATTTTAATGGAAAGATCTCTAACGGAGTGGATCTATCACCATGCTATACTTTCTTTAAAATGTGACTGAATTTTGCAGGGAAGTATAGGTAAAGAAAATGAATTATATTGAATAAATTAACAAAATTATTAAATAATTGAGTCAAAAGCAGATAACTTAAGTTATCTTTCTTCAAGACGGTGTAGTGATGACAATAAATGTCATTTAGCATTTAAAACACAACTAAAACGAATCATGTTGATTGTGTGTTAATATCTTGTTGGCACTTTATGGAAGCAAGAGGAGCTAGACTATGGTTCTGTCTAAATATGGGACTCAAAAGTTTATATCAACGACTTTATATGAAATCGATCACAGAGCCATTAGCATTTATAAGTAGTTTTGTTATATCCTAAGTTTCCCCAATCCTGACGTACAGACAACAATAGCCGTGCTATGTAAAATATACAAAAAACGCTAACCACGAGGCTATTATTCTATCCTGAACGGTTGGGTTGATACCAACTAGTTCGAACGCAATAGAGTGCTAACACAGAAAACCGTTGATTCACTCGTCCAAGATATATTAACGAATATATTTCAACTACTTGTATATATATACGCGAAACCACACAACAAACCATTTGGAATAATAATATCAACACACAACAACGACATTTGAAATAGAAAAGTGAGTAATGAGTTCAATAATAATCGATTTTAATTTAAGTCTGGAAAAGGCTATTGTAATAGCTTTTGGTTTAATTGAAAGCTAGGAACTAAGGCAGTACGACAGTAATAATGAATAGGCATGTAATCAGTATACACAAATATAACTATTTTTAACCAGCTTTCAATGATTTATCTCCTAGATTAATCGTCTCTCACAACAAATTTCTAATTACAGAGTTTAATTTCAAACTCTGCCATTAACAGCATATTGTGAGGTTTCTTTCATTTCTAAGTAATAGATTGATATTCAAAAGATGTAAATTCCACTGGTCATCTCTTTTCAGTGTGGCTATAAAATTAGCGTTTGAGGTTAGTTACTAGTGAGCACATTATGATTATTATTAGATATGTTGGAGATTAATTAATTTAATTTTATCTCTGTGTAATCTTTAGGTTATGAGTTTAATCTTTCATGCCTCCATCTATCGTGTGCCATTATATAATCAAACTTTTATTTAATGTTTCTAGTCAGTAATAGCTGTCTGGGATGATACATGTGGCATAAATTTCAAATTCTCACTCTAAATATAATTTGATCATAATATCTTTTATTCATTTATTGTATTTTGAAAAAAGAAGTGCAATTTACATTTCATTGTACTTAATGTCTAGTGGAGTATATATTCATTCTAATACTGTTTTTAAACCGAAAAATGATGAAACTAATGAAAAAACAAAGGCTACATCTATTAAGCCAATATTTATTCTGAAGAAAAACTTTGATGTACACATTTGCCAAAAGTGTTCCTTCTTATTTTTTTTCTTTAGTGAAATGTTTTGTACATTGAAAAGTGTAGGCTAGTAAATCCTTCAGTTGTAATTTCACAGTTCTTAAGTTCCTGAAAAAAAGACGATGTTAGTCAGTGTACAATAGTAATTACTAAAACTCATGTTTTTCAAATGAAATGAAATGTCTTCTACTTCACTCCGCCTACACTAAAAACATAAAGATTTTATAACCAAGATACTTGAAATTCAAAGATGCATTCACTTCACATACAACATAAGTCACATAGTGATTTAAGTTGTTTCATTGAATACTAGGAATGACAAAACAGCTGTACTATTGTGTACTATTGAGTTCACTGAAAAGCTGTTCCATCTTTACTTCAAATCATTCTTGATATTCTAATGTAAAATCATGACTGATCAAGTTTAAAAATACTGAAAGTAGGATAATTATTAACATTGGCAGTAAATGAATGTTACATGTAGTTTAACCTCGTCAGATTTAAGAATGATTTACATTTAAGAGATGTTGTCAGTGAATAAAACGTTCATGGAAATCGTGATTGAACTCATGTTGTGAGAACGTTTTAACTAGTATCAGACAAGTGACCAACGCATAATGGTTGTTGATTGTTGCCCAGTCAATATCATTTTCAGGGAATATTATTCAATTCTGTAGGTGGGTTGGTTATACATAAGAAAGGACGGAATAGTTACGTCATTCAACTACTCACGACACTACTGAAAATCGAAACATTCAGGCTTCATAAGGTGAAAATTACACGTAAAACAATTAAGTCAGCGTGTAGTAAATAACATTTATTAACTTTACATTCATTATACATTAAATTTTATGTTTTAAACCATTAATTAAAACATTAGTCAATGAATCATTAAAATTGACTGGAAATATACATTTTTTTCAAGATTACTTCATTGTCATGTTTTATATTCAACTGTAATTCTCACTAAAGATTCATTTCAAGTGTCAGATATTATCCGTAACTATCTGCTATCCATCTATCAAATTCTGTCTTCAGGAGGAATATATGAAATATGTCCACTTTTTGAAAGTCAAATTAAATAAGAAAATCCGAAGGAATATTACAAAAATTGATTTACAGAAAACACGCTTACAACAGTCAAGTAATGAGCATCCATAATTGGGTCCCGGTCAGCAGAAATAAAAATCTTGTTTTGTCCCTAGCTTAGGGAACATAGAAAATCTGCTCCTATCCCCACCTCTCATGAATGTTATCGATAACCAAATAAATTTTTCTCAGGAAAACACTAATTGATAACGCTGTTCCAACACAATCCATAGACAAAAACATGAAGCTAAAACCACCCAGACTATCTGAAATCTCGGCTGCAAAGTCATGCTGCATTAGTGTCGAATTCAAAGGCGATTCATCTGCGAATATTCTGACGAGGAGAAGTAAAAATGGTATCAAAAAAGGTATTTTTTGAAACTACTCTGATAATATTGTTATGTTTCTCGTGAATAAAATTACACCTCGTTACCTGCTAACGAACGTATGACCAGCAACACAGCAACCAGGAAGCTAAGCTATTTGCAGCGCCCCAGCCCAGCTAACTAGAGAGAGAAGTCCAAAAGTCAGCAAGAAGCGTTTAATTCCACAGGCAGCCGGCAACGAACGAACATTCACACATCTCATGCGTATATATACAAAAAGAGAGAGCGTCCTTGAAATGTTACAAATAGCGTACTAAAATAAACAACGAACCAATAAGATTTAGCGTCTCACTAAGTAGGTAACACGAACTGAAGGTGAAAAAGGGGAATTTCTGGCGCGAAAATAAGAAATTTAAATTTACAAAAATTGATTTACAGAAAACACGCTTACAACAGTCAAGTAATGAGCATCCATAATTGGGTCCCGGTCAGCAGAAATAAAAATCTTGTTTTGTCCCTAGCTTAGGGAACATAGAAAATCTGCTCCTATCCCCACCTCTCATGAATGTTATCGATAACCAAATAAATTTTTCTCAGGAAAACACTAATTGATAACGCTGTTCCAACACAATCCATAGACAAAAACATGAAGCTAAAACCACCCAGACTATCTGAAATCTCGGCTGCAAAGTCATGCTGCATTAGTGTCGAATTCAAAGGCGATTCATCTGCGAATATTCTGACGAGGAGAAGTAAAAATGGTATCAAAAAAGGTATTTTTTGAAACTACTCTGATAATATTGTTATGTTTCTCGTGAATAAAATTACACCTCGTTACCTGCTAACGAACGTATGACCAGCAACACAGCAACCAGGAAGCTAAGCTATTTGCAGCGCCCCAGCCCAGCTAACTAGAGAGAGAAGTCCAAAAGTCAGCAAGAAGCGTTTAATTCCACAGGCAGCCGGCAACGAACGAACATTCACACATCTCATGCGTATATATACAAAAAGAGAGAGCGTCCTTGAAATGTTACAAATAGCGTACTAAAATAAACAACGAACCAATAAGATTTAGCGTCTCACTAAGTAGGTAACACGAACTGAAGGTGAAAAAGGGGAATTTCTGGCGCGAAAATAAGAAATTTAAATTTACACAAATAAATCACAAAAATAACAGGTTTACTAAGAGAATTCTGGGGATCTAACATCCCCAACAAATATTGTTTTCAAGTAGACTCTAATTTGTAGATAATTTAAAAGACAAGTTATCACAATTGACCTTTCTCTGGTACGCTCATCAATCCACTTGCTCATACGAAGTAAGATATATTGGTCATTCGATGTTCATGTTGTACAAGTGAGCACGAGGACACTGTCCTGTATAGTTACAGAAATGTAACAGCGGTAAAAGTAAAACGTCGATTATATAAAATCTCTTGACTACTGACCATTTAATCAACTTGGATTCCTCTTTCAAAGTGATCTCAATGGTCGTTAGGGATCGACTAAAGTCCAGTAGTTCTCCGCCTTCTGTATATATTGTTAAAGCTGTTATCAAACACACAGAGAAGGCAGAATTATGTACGAAGAAAACTGTTTCAATCTTTGGTCCTACCATGGATATAACCGAAACTTCTTATGCATTGTCCTTTAGATAGTGAATTCAATCCACTTTTATTCTACTCTGTTTATTTTGTAAAATTCTTACAAGTTATCTCTTCCTTCTACCTCTTCCACTCTCTGATAAATAAACGCTTTTTACGTTTGAATTCTTTCACACCACAGATACGTCCCGTTTTCTAAATAATCTTATTACACAACCCAACACTAAAATCGTTACATTTGATCTACTTACTTCGTTCTCCTTATCTATTCAGAAATTTCTAGATTGTTATTTATTTCGAAGATTTCCCTTTTCATTAGAAAAGTCTAAATGAGAGGAAGACTAAATGTTTTCGGTTTTTGTTACTATATTCGATTAGTCATGATTATTATTTTAACTTACATCCTTCCCTTATTTGAACTTCGCCTGGAGGCCCCTAGGGTTGCTGCCGGTCCCAAGCCCGGATAAAAAAGGAGGGTTGGGCATGGGGTTAGCGACCCCATCCCGTAAAACAACAACGTTGCTAAAAAAATGCTAACCAGTAAAAACCTTTATAATCATTTTCACTCTCCCCTGGGAGTTGGAAGGTGTGTTATGACGCCTCATGGTGAAAGCCGACTTTCTTCGGAAGCCACGAGGCCGATGTCTCTTCCGACAACCAGAGCAACGTAGAAAGTCCGCACATTGTGGGCAACAGGGAGAAGCATAAAAATAGCTGAAGAAATGAGAAGATACAACCTGAAGATACTTGGAATAAGCGAAACCCATTGGTTACAAGCTGGACAGCAATGATTATCTTCAGGAAATGTGCTTTTATACTCCAGCAACGAGGAAGAAAACGCTACACACACACACACAAGAAGTAGCATTGGTGTTGTTCCAAGAAGCATGAAAGGCTCTCGTAGGATGGGAGCCTCACGGACCTAGGGTCATCGGAGCATCACTCAATACGAAGAAGGAAGGGATTACAATGAATGTCATCCAGTGCTACGCACCCACCAGTGACAGCCACGAAAACGACAAAGACCAGTTCTATGCGAGGCTGCAGTCAATCATCCAGAAATATTCAGCCAAGGACCTGATCATTCTGATGAAAGACTTCAACGCCAAAGTTGGAGTGGACAACACCGAATATGAAGACATCATGGGGCAACATGGACTGGGAGAAAGGAATGATAACGGTGAGAGGTTTGTAAACTTATGTGCCTTCAACAAAATGATTATAGGTGGCACCATATTCTCCCACAAACGCATACACAAAACTACATGGGTTTCACCGGACCACATTACGGAGAACCAAATAGACCACATTTGCATCAATATGAAGTTTAGAAGGACCATGGAAGATGTGAGGGCAAGGAGAGGAGCTGACATAACTTCAGATCACCATCCGATAGTGGCTAAAATAAAACTGAAGCTGAGGAAGCACTGGCCAACTAGAGCAGCAGTATTACACAAGTTTAATACAGCCCTTCCCCGAGATACTAACAAACGCAACGAATTCAAAATAACTCTCAGCAATAACTTTCAGGTATTTCATGATCTACTAGAAGAAGGTGGAACTAATATGGAGGACAACTGGAAAGAGATTAAGGAAACAAGAACCTCAACAAATCGGGAGGTTTTGTATCCCAAGAAACAACATCAAAAATAATGGATTTCTCTTGGTACTCTAGACAAGATCCAAGAAAGTAGGAACAGGAAAATAGCGATTAATAACAGCCGGACAAGGACAGCGAAAGCCAAGGCACAAGCCGAATACACCGAAGTCAACAAGCAAGTGAAGAGGAGCATCAGGTCGGATAAACGGAAATTTGTTGAGGACCTGGGAATTACAACGGAAAAAGCTGCAAGAGAAGGAAACATGAGGCTCCTATACGATACAACGAAGAAACTAGCTGGGAAATTCAATAAGCCAGCACGGCCAATCAAGAACAAGGCTGGCGAACCAATCACTGAAGTGCATGAACAACGGAACAGGTGGGTAAAACACTTCCAAGAACTCTTTAATAGAGCAGCCCCACTAAACCCACCAGTCAACGAAGCAGCAGCCACGGATCTCCCTATAAGCACAGACCCACCAACAGTCGAAGAAATCAAAATGGCCATCAGACAGATCAAGAGTGGTAAGTCATCAGGACCAGACAACATACCAGCGGAGGCACTGAAGACAGATATAGAAGCAACTTCAAAGATACTCCACATTCTCTTCAGGAAGATTTGGGAGGATGAACAAGTTCCAGCAGACTGGAAAGAAGGGTACCTCATCAAGATACCAAAGAAAGGCGATCTCAGCAATTGTGAGAACTACAGAGGCATTACCCTACTTTCAGTACCAGGAAAGGTCTTCAACAGAGTGTTATTGGACAGAACAAAGGACCCGGTCGACGCCCAACTCCAAGATCAACAGGCCAGATTCCGTAAAGACAGATCATATACCGACCAAATCTTTACTCTACGGTTCATTGTTGAACAATCAACTGAATGGAATTCACCACTTTACATCAACTTCATCGACTATGAAAAGGCATTCGACAGCGTAGATAGGAGAATATTATGGAGCCTTCTACGACATTACGGCGTACCCGAGAAGATAGTCAACATCATACGGAATTTTTACGACAGACTACATTGTAAAGTCGTCCATGGAGATCAGTTCACAGATTCATTTGAAGTGAAGACCGGTGTCAGACAAGGCTGACTACTCTCGCCCTTCCTCTTCCTACTGGTCATCGACTGGATCATGAAGACTTCAACATCTCAAGACACTCTCGGAATACAATGGACAACATCGACGCAACTAGATGACTTGGACTTTGCAGATGACCTAGCTCTTCTATCCCGAACACAGCATCATATGCAGATGAAGACCAACAATATAGCAGCCCTCTCGACAGCAGTAGGTCTCAAAATACACAAAGGGAAAAGCAAGATCCTTTGATACAAAACAACAAACACTAACCCAATTACACTTGACGGAGAAATTCTGGAAGACGTTGAGACGTTTACATATTTGGGCAGCATAATCGACAAATAAGGAGGGTCCGACTCGGATGTGAAGGCGCGGATTGGTAAGGCAAGGGCAACATTTCTACAACTGAAAAACATCTGGAACTCAAACCAACTGTCAGTCAACATTAAAGTCAAAATTTTCAACACAAATGTGAAGATAGTTTTGCTGTGTGGAGCTGAAACTTAGAGAACTACGAAAAGTATCCTTCAGAAGATACAAGCATTTATAAACAACTGTGTGCGCATGATTCCTCGGATTTGATGGCCAGATACCATCAACAACAACCTTCTGTAGCAGAAAACTAACCAACTTCCAGCCGAGGAAGAGATTAGAAAAAGGCGCTCGAGGTGGATTGGACACACATTGAGGAAACCATCAAACTGTGTCACAAGACAAACACTAACTTGAAATCCAAAAGGCCAAAGAAACAGAGGAAGACCCAGGAACACGTTGCTTCGGGAATTGGAAACAGACATGAAGAGAATGAACAGCACCTTGGAAGAGCTAGAAAAGAAAGCCCAGGACAGAGTTGGTTGGAGAATGCTGGTGGGCGGCATATGCTCCACTTGGGGTAACAGGCATTGATTGATTGATTGGTTGGTTGATTCCTTTTGTTTCCATGACTGATCATTTGTTATTATAATTTAAAGGTCCCTATAGAGTAATTAAAAGTAAGTAATATTTGATTTACTAAACTATGTATAGATTAACCAACATTTATATATTTTTGTGGCCATACTGGTTCGGTCAACAAGGATGTATATGTAACTGGATAGTGGAAATTTCATGAATACCAGAGAATTTCTAGATGCTTGATATTCAGATGGAATATCAATAAATAGACAATTAGACATAGACTCTATTTGTTAACCTGTACAAAACAGATCTAATACCTGCTAAGTTAAGAATTAAGTGAAAAAAACAGGAGGAGGGGAAACAAACAAACACGTGAAGTCAACTATTCGGTCTCAGTGTTCACCGAAACATACTAACTAAATACTTGTGGAACATATATATATATATATATATATATATATATATATATATATATATGAGAGTACTTGAACTGCTAATAAACTAGATAGGCATTTGATTTGTATAATACATGATAAGTAAGCTATAAGATATGTGGTTAGTTTTTTCATCATATCAAAATAGTTGGATAACGAACCATTCCTATAGTTCGCCAATATAGTCATATTGCCTTTATTATGTTATATATGTTTTTATTCACTTGAATGGAAATTTTCGCTATTAGTTTTATCTGATGTCCATACTTGCCTGTTATAACAATTATTGCAAAATACAGTAATACCATGTTAGTTTTGCATCATGAATTGGTCCGATTTAGACAACGATTGGTAGTAAGGAAGCATTGGACAGCTGTTTTATTTTAGTATGGGACTCTTTTGTAGTGCACATCCATGATCTGACTATTTCGAATTGACTGATATAAGAAATATCAGCCGTTAGGAGCCAGTTCAGTTATCCAAGGGTTAGGCGTTTACTGTGGAGATTGAAGGTCCTAGGTTCAATCTCTGATGGGATCGTGGATGAGCCTTGGTGAGGAGTTCCATACTAGGACGAAACAGCTGTCTAATGCTTTCCGGTTGTCACCGATTGTCTTGGTCCAATTTAAGATGTAAAAGTGACATTCAACAATCTCAAAAACTTTTGTTTATAATTCTGTGTTATAGATAACTCAAAAAGTGTTATATATTTGGTAGTTATATTTAAAAATACCTGGGTGAATGATCACTGAGTAGAGAACATTGTATTGCTTCCGTAGTACTCGACGAATCAGTAACTTAAAGTATAGGTTTCGTGAACATTTCAGATGTGCGACGTTAAAAGAAGGAAAATAACACGATATCTATATCAAAGAGAGTTTCCTACCGGAAACCAACTTTATATTAATCCATTACTGTACCCTGTGTCAAGTTACTCGAATTAGTGTCCACATTACAACTTATCGTTAAAATAAAATTAGTAGCTAAAAACGCCAGAGAAACTTGCTAATTGTCATTGCTTAATGATTAATTGATATTCTGTAGCACATTAATCTCAGTTTAAATCCTTCTGCTATAATAGTAGCAATATTACTTGACTAATTAGACCGACTTTAATAAATCACAGTAGGAACCTGAAGATCAGTGAAGAAACATTGTGTTCCACTCGTTAATCAACCAACAAACTACAGTTAACCGCGCTGCTCATTTTCAGTACAAATTATTACATATTAGGGACATTCGTATCAACTTTGTTCAAACTAGAATGTTAAAACAACAATTGGAATAATAACATGAGCATTTTTTCATAATAACAACTGGTTTATCACTATCAACATTCTGGTTATTTTGGCTGGTGGTAAATTGACCATAATCAGTACAAAAAGGAGACTCATAAACTCCAAATACTTTTATTTTCCAATAACTGTTATGCTAAGTAATGAAATAATTGTATAAGAAAGCTTTCTGGAATAAAGATCCTTGAAAGCAGACTTAGTAGATGAAACATTTCATGTCAGCGAATTATTATTGCCAGTTATTGTTAGTTAAAATTAAATTCAGGTGACTCCATTATCCTGCTATGAACTGTTGATGATACGACATACATGTATCCTTGATCATGAGATGAATGGAAATGGAAATATGAATCATCGGTCTTAGACATAGTTTTATATAGTTCGTATGAGCAGTGCTCTAAGAGAGAGTTCTGTATTCAATACTGTATAGAGAAATCAATGTGAGCTTTAAAGATATTTTACAATATAGTGCAAAAATAATAATAATATTTACGGTTATTCAATGACGGCCATGTAAGTATCAGAATATGGAGCTTTAGTCAAAGTGAATTATTACATAACTACTAACCTAGATAGCATAATATGGATAGTGAATAAGTTAAATCGTTAAGCTAATGCAAAAATAAAGAACTGACAATAATGATAAGAATCAGTGATTTCTGATTATCAATAATTTATCCTACTTCGTTAAAGTAAAATTCCTAGTGTTTGTCACGGCAGTAAATGCAGTTGTGAGGTAGTTTTTCAATTCGAAGTATAATTTTTGATAAGACGGATGACTTACACTTGTTTACACATTTACTTTGGCTTTCATTCAACATGGATTAAAACGAATATTACATTAAATTGAAACTACTTATTCAGAAATCATAATAAGTAGTCGACCATAACCTCCCTCAATCTCCTCCGCTCCTAAAAAAACACTTAATACTTCTTGTAATTCATGTGTTTAATAGGCTGTCTACACCATATAGAATGTTAAAATTTGTAGTTTTATATCATTATCACTAACCTTAACAAAATAAAAAAATATCTGTAGTGGATAATCAGCATTAAAATTATTCAAGAAATTTAATCTATTGTCAGTAAAACAAATTCTGATAATCGGAATAATCGGAGTCCTGTATGGATTGTTTGATTGAAACGAGCTTGTATTACGATCAACGTTTGGAAGGTAGAGGGTACTGAATAATAATTTCATTTTTCGGAACTCCTCAGTCAATCAATCAATATCTGTTAATCCAAGTGGAGCATAGATCGTCGACCAGCATTCTCCAACCAACTCTGTCCTAAAGTCTCTTTTCCAGATTTTTCCAAGTGCCGTTCATTCTTTTCACGTCTGCCACCTATTCCTGTACCCTGTAATGTGTTCTTTGGTTTTCTTCCTTTCTTGTGGTCATGAGGATTACAAGTTACTGCTTGTCTTGTAACACAGTTTAGTGATTTCCTTAATATGTATCCTATCTTTCTCCAGTATATTTCCTTAGTATCTCGTCGGTCGGATATTGATTGGTTTGCTCCCTGCAATAGAAAGTTATTGCTGATGGTATCTTGCCAACTGTTCCAAAGTATCTTAGGCAGAAAACTGTTTATATATACTTGCAACTTTCGAAGGGTGCTTATGTAGTTCCCCATACAATAGAACCGTCATGACGTTTGTAATGAAAATTCTAACTTTGATGTCTGCTGACAGCTGTTTTATTTTTTTTTTGGGGGGGGGTTGGTAAGGGGGTGGGTAGGGCTGCTCATTAGTGGTTGTATATAACTTAACCATGAATCAATTTTGTAGCATCCAGGTATTACAACAAGGCCTGCGCATTCATCCAAAAATTAACGCTTATCATATGAATTTAACAAATGTTTCTCATAGTATATGTTTGTTTTGTGCAGAGCCTTAGATATGCATTACAGTAGAGTTTCAGTAATTATTGGTTCTCCATATCTGTTGTACGAAATTTTAAATCTAATAATTATCACGACATCGTTTAGTAGCAGTGATAGCGTACCTCCCCCACACTCGTGGCTAAGAGTTCTAGTTTATTTCATACACTTTGTTCCCTTTATCATTTTCAAGAGAGCAAGAACAAATATTCGTGCAGAATAAGATGAATTCATTTTATTTCGTTGGTTTCGCATCAACTACACGCAACCTAGAATGATACTCTTTTACAAAATTAATATTTAAAACAAAGTTTAACGTACTCATGAGAGTGTTTGAACTTGATTGAAATCAAACATGTTAGACATGTGAACATAACTAAAATGTTGAAGAAAATGCTGTAACTATATATATCCAATACAAAGAAGGTACCACAATGCAAAATAGAGATCAGATTTCAAATGATTACACAAAAAGAGGTGGTTGGAAATATTTGATAATCATGTGAATTAAACTCAGCTAATAAAATTAAATTGACCTAATTAAACACAAGAGTTGAACTCAATCATCTAAAAAATATAATGGTGATGTAACGAAAAATGTGATCCAATAAAGAAGTAATAAATGAAATAGGCAATGAAAATACCGACACATAAGTCAGGTTACCAGGATAAAGAAAGGCTTATAACAGTTTCTTTTTGGACACCTAAATTTGAATTCATTCGTTTAATGGCAATCGCTTCAGTATATTTCAGACGATTTGAAGTGTTTTGTCCATTGAACACTTTAAATGATTTATTGATATCAATCTGGTGTCCCGTGTCAATCAAATGTTTAGCGATTGCACTCTTAAATGTATTCATCCCTGTTAATCGTAGATTTTTCAGGACATGTTCATTAAAACGTATGTAGGCCCTTCTTTCTGTTCAGCCAATTTAACTGCTACTGCAGGTACACGTAAATTTATACAGGCAGTTGGTGGTAACATGAGAAGGATACCTGTCGACTTTTGATTGTTTCAGTGAACATGTTGTTATGTACGATATAACCAGTTTTGCAGCATAATAAGTTCTCTTTACAGCTGAGCTAAGTTTTCTTCTGATTCTTTCAGCAATATCATTACGTTTAAAATCGAGTTGAAGGAAAACAGGCTTCTTATAGGCTGTGATTTCATTTGGTTTATCAGGTTTTTGTTCACTGTATTTGTCAATGAATTTTTCTGAGTAGCCATTGATTTTTAGATAATGTTTGATGTTAGCAAGCTCTGAATCTATCGTATCTCAAGTACATATCTATTTGGCTCTGAGAACCAATGTTTTCACTAATGCTATTTTGTAATGAATTGGACAGAAGCTATTGAATTTCAAGGACAATCCATCGTAGTTTATTTCATTCATGTCGAAATTGAGTTATCCACCCTGTTTCCATAATAGTGTGGAATGAGTGAACAGACCAAAATTTAAGAATATAGATGTTGAATGCTGAGTGTTGTGTAATCACTGATAGGCCTGACATTTGTGTAACTGATTCCTGATATAGTCATTAGTTTATATTAATATGAAGCTTCATATTAGAACCAAAATAACTGCCCAGTTATTTTTCGGCTTTCAATGAGTCTCTGTCTAATACGCTTATCAATTTCCACACTATTTATAAATGTATATGAACAATTGTTTTTTTACAATTAAAGGGGCTTGTGGAGATAGTTAATTGTCAATTTTGATATCACGAATCGACTTGAATCAGACAACCATTGATCACCTGGTAGCACTGGACAACTGTTTCGTCCTAGTATGGGACTCCTCAGCAGTGCGCATCAGCGACCTCATCGGGGATCAATCCCAGGACCCTCTGGCTCCGCGGCGGTCGATTTACGATTAGACCACTGAGTCGGCTCTTAACGGTTGATTTTTTCAATGCAGTCAATTCGTGATATGTTGCTCGACCACCTCCATGCCATCGGTAGGTAACTGTCCCACCCCCGACACTGTTAAATTCCACCGGTCACGTCTTCACACTTGAACTCCAGGAATTACCTCAAGGAGCTAGTCACTAGTGAGCTCATGTTAATTACAATTAGGGGGGGGTTTGGAGATAGTTAATAGTCCCATACTAGGACGAAACAGCTGTCCAGTGCTACTAGGTGATCAATGGTTGTCTAAATCAGATCAATTCGTGATGTCAAAATCGACAGTTGTTTTTTCTATTTGACCACTTTTTATTGATCAAAATTGATTGTATTGAACTATAGTTGACATTCATCTATCCCTATTGTGTTCATAACTCATAACTGGGTCAAAACAAAATTAATTCTTCCCTTTTTTTGGAATAAAACAATAATTTTCTTCTTGTTACTGTTATTTTAGCTAAATATTCTTTTCTTTCTATCCATATCTTTACTTTTTTACATGTACAATATATTAGTTGTATAGGCAAAATCTGAAGAGTGCGAGGAAAAAAGAAACAAAATCTAAACAATAAGAAAGCGGTTAATCAATAGTTAAACTGTATTCTATGATGGATACATGGTTGATGTATAATAATATAATGAAATGATTAAGAATGAGATTACTTGATAAGTTGAAAGATAGTCTTTGTTTAATGGTAGTACTAAATGATTAGTTTTCTTTTATCTTTTTGATAGATTTGTACCTCTTCATGGAACTATACAAATATGATAGGTTTCTTGTTAGTAAAAAATGTTTGACATTTGTATAACGTTAGGTAATCAAGACGGAATAACTAAATTTTGCCTGGAACTAACTTCATTAGGATACTCTACTAATATGTATTAGATATAATCTGTCAATAAACTATTGAATTAGACTGGAAGTAGTCAATTGGAAACGAAAAAATCAAGCCAACGAAGAAAATAATTCAAGTACACATTCTATAATAACACAGTAATAAATCATAAACAGTCAGTCATTTGTTATGGTGATAGTACAACTTATTAATTACTTGTGAAGAAATTTTGATAGCCCAATTCCTTTTCTTGAGCTAAGTGCTGATGATGAGATACAATGAAAGTTTGCAGCCTATGAAAACTATCAGTAAAGGAATTTTTCTTTAAAGTTATAAATCTACATAACCAGTTACAGTGCAAACAGCTCAGTGTTAACATCCCTGATTTTGAATCTGTTATTCTAGTTGAAATCTGATGATAAGCATAGTTCGCTCAAGAAGGTTTCCACCTTTCATACGAGTATCTATTAGCATTTAACTCAACATGATGTTTTATCGACTGCCTTTAACTTGTTAACATTAAAACACCTTATATTCACACTCAGTACAAGTAGTGCGAAGTATTTTATTAAGTTGTAATACTTTAGCGGTAGACTTCTCATTGTTGTTTCTAATGATCATGGTACATATAATGATGCAGGGTATTGATCTGATTACATGAATGAAATATACCCATATAATTCAAGCAACTCTTTTCAACTAACACTTAGTTGCTCACCTACTTGCCATAGGATCTATAAAAATATGGGAGGTTGGTTGATACGAGACAACATATTTCAACTAGCTAAAACCAAATAAGTAAAATTCAAAAGTACAGATGAAGAATTCTCTGCTATTTATTCACACTATAACTTGGATACCAAGATAAGAATATATATTAAGTAAAATATTATGTCAAGGATTGTCAGCAGCTGATACAATACAAGTGACATTACGCTTTAAGTTAAACTATGATATTTTAAGTTACTTTAATCTAATCGAATTCAGAAAACCTCATTTTAACTTCAACTGCATTAAATTATTTAAGAAATGATATGTGATACTTCAGTTAATGAATATCTGTACTAAACTATTAATTGACATAATTATCCTTAAAGATAGTTTATGTTATTAACTTCTTGTTCTAATGATAGACATGAGTGATATAAATATCCTTGACGATGATGAATGATAACTTAGTAAATTTTAAGCGTAACACATACATGAGATCTACGAAATTACGATAAAACATCTTACTTATATCACTCGACATTGTGTGTGGAATTTTTTGACGTTACATGGTTGGAAGTATTCGATTAATAAAGATATCACGTTTCAAGAAAAAGCCAGTTGCTAGAAAAATAGTCCAATGATAACTTCGTCAACTACGAGATTAAGTTATATGTGATAACCCTAAAGAGATAGCACCATTTCTTTTAAAATTGAAGTTAGATCTTGTTGAGCAAGAACAATCTTTTCTTTGACTACTTCCAACTACTTATTATTGTTAACATTTTGTAACCAATATGAATAAACAAAACAAATGTCCAAGTTTACAACTACTTCAATCATTTTACCTCAATTAACTAACTAATCAAAAGAAAGGTGGTTTCCAGGTATGTTTGTTCATTGTAATACAACTTACGCTGAAAATATCAACAACATACATTTTTTTTATTATTTAGGTGTTTAGAATGTTAGTAGGTCACTAATGATGTATCCTAAACAAAACATTTTTTTAAAATCTAATTGAAATGAAAACATAGTCAAAGGAATAAAGTGAAGGAACTAACGAACTTAACCGTAACAAAATGAAAAGGTATGTATAAATACCAAGTAAAAAAATACAATGCTTCATATAATAGATTTATGAAGCTTGTTTATTTTTGTTACTATCATCATGAATTACCTTTAGCAAAGTAGCCATTAGACCCCAAGAAGTACTGAATATCTATTTGACTGTACTCTTTGTTCTCAATAATGTGCTTTCATAACTTAATCTTGGGTAAAAGCTAGTACTCTCATACATTTTAGTAAAAACTATAGCATTATATCACTGAATTAGCATCCAATACATAATTTAAATCGATTTACTTTGTTGTCTGACCAACATTTATTTTAATTAGTAACTGTCTCAATTCTAAGTCTTTCGTGAGGATGAAACAGATTCTTATAGCTTCTTAGTTGTTCAGAAAGGTAAGGGTATATTATTCAAAGAAACTTTTAACAGTAACTGATTCAAATGAATGTTCAATATAACAACTGTAGTAGATTAGATGTTGGTGAAATGCATATAAGTTACATCGTTTCTACTGCCGGAAATAATTCTGTAAGTACACTGTTGCTCTTCATTAACAATGTAAGAGAGTTGTAATTTACTTAGAGAGTGGCCAAGATACTTAATCGCTAGACCTGTGAAATGATTAACGTTTTGTTAGTTCAAAGATCAAGATATCATGTTTGGCAAAAGGAAAAATAAAGAGTATAGCACAGTGAGATTCATTTCATGTTTTATTTATCATCAGCTGCGTCTGGAGAAAGAAAAGTGTAAACACAACACAACTTAAAAAACAAAAAAATATGGAATGAGTAATGAAATGAATGGGTCGAATTAAAACATAACAAGTTACTCCTGAAGAGAATTCCTAACATAGGCTCATTTTAAAGTCAAGATGTTAGAATATTATCATGAAACGAAGTTGTATTAGTGTACTCGGTGATAGTAATATTTGCACATTTAAAGTCCTTATTACCTCTCTAGTGGAGTACGAGGTAATTTAGTTGTTTGTAATCGTCTTAGAATGTTATCATTTGAGTACTAATAAAAACCAGGAAATACTGGACAGTTATTTCATTTTGTTATGGAACTCCTAATCAGTGAGCATCTTCGATTTCGTAAGGTAATCAAACAAAGGGTTTTCAGGTTTCACGCTGAAAGCTTACCCATTTGAACCATGAATTTGTGATAAAAGGCTTTAGTTCAGTGTCGTAATAGACGATTTTACCAACGTTTAGTATATGTAGTTAGAGCAGATCGGCCTCATGGGCAATTTGTTGTATACTGTTCCAGATTATCGAAAATGTTTTTATAAAAATATTATGGAGACGGTAAATTTAAGGATAAGTTATTTTGCTTTTGAAGATCAATTAGACTATAACGTAGGATTTCCGAAAATTGAATTGCACTAGAAGATATAAAAGAAAAATCTAATTTGAATTGTTGCTTCCACAATTGGTCTTAGCGTATTTTAGTGATTCCAATTATATAGTATAGGGTACAGTCATTCTCAACAGTTCAAAGTGCCGAACAACGCTGGATAGACCTCAGTTTAAATATGACCTTAATGCAAACATAACTGTAAACGAAAGCACAGTATTTCAGTAGTGGTCGGGCAAATATTTATCATCATAGAATATGCTGGTCATCGTTACATTACTTCCATTTTCGGAATTGTTGTATTCAGAGACTATCGACAAACAACTCATGACTTGATTTAGAAATCTATGCTAGAAAGTATAACATTGATATTATACGGTATGAAAACACGATCTCATATTTCCCCTGATATGCATTTCAGTATTTCATACTACAACCTACAGTGAATTCACAATTTTTAATTAACTTTGTGTCCAACATTATCAAATTTATTACTGTTTAATCGCCAATATGAATCACTTCACAATAAATAGCTTTTTCTAGTTGGATTTAGCACATGAACTTGTAGAAAACTTTCGTACAGTAGGTAGAGACTATTTTGAATAATTTTAATAATAATTCATATTGACAGATGTTCTTAAAACGACCTCTATCTACGATACATTTTCAATTACAAAAGTTCATTAACAGTTTAACTAGTGTAATTAATCATATTTCATTGGTCATAGGTAGAAGATGCATGTATTTCAGTATGTTTACTTCCCATTTTCGCTCAATGGTTACATATGGAAAACTCATCTAGTAGTTAATCATTTGTTATAAAGTATGATTAGTTACAACAGTCAGCATAAATTACAATTCAGTCTGAGTAAATATAATGGAATTTATTAACCTTATTTGATAGTAACGCAGAGAGATGTGGGTGACCACGATATCTGATTAACATAACTTCATCTCACTATCAAGTTAGTAATCTTCATATTAATAAATCCTGGCCGAATTATGCACATATTCTTTAGCCGGCAGAATGAAATGCTTATGAAAGCCCCCCCCTTGATAAAAAGAAGTGGGAGAGAGGGAGAGAAAAGGCAACTCATCAAAGAAGTAGAGAATCATTTATTGAGTAAGAACAGTTGCTTCAATGCATCATATTATAGACCTATTCTTAAGAAACAATGCAAAACACAATGAAGGCTATCATAGACGAGGGTAGAGAGGGGGAAGAAGTTGTATATTGAATGCGGTACAATAAGTTTACAGTAAAATTAAAATAACTCGAAAACATGAAGAAGCATAATAATCGTTAATGAGTACATAGAAAGTTTATAGTTTAAGGAATACACATATCTTATCTACTGAATATTAGGTAAATACAGTTTAAATGTACATGTCTTCATATCAGAATATGTAGATGTTAAAGATTATGACCTTTGACTATCTATCCCGTTATAACATAAAAGAAGGTTAATTCTAATTGAAAAATAGATACCAGAATATATGTAAACAACTTACATCCAGTACACTATATATTATTTTAATAGCTTCAGTGAGTATATAAACGTTTTTATGTAATTTAAGGTTATTACATATACAGTACACTTTAGTTTTTTAAATTTGCACACTTCGATATCAGTTCATCATGTAAATGTATGTAAAATAGTAAATAATGTTTGTGAATAAATAATTACATTCTATTTTTTCACTGACAGTAGAAAGTTTAGATACCACTAAGGAATCGAACCCAGTTTATTCAGGTCTCATAGCTAACGTTCAAATATCGGCACTGTTAAGGTAGAGACGACTGGTAAATTTATCACTTCATTCAGTTTGTGATATAATGTAATAAGCACTCATTGTCATTGGTGATAACTGTGTCACTGTCGACATGTTTGAACTCCATTAGTCATAAATTCATACTGGAATTTTGTGAACGTCATAAAGTTGATCATTAGTCAGCTGTTTATTATAGTTCAATTAAAGTGGTTATGTAGACAGTGGTATTTTTAATTTGTTGTTTGTATTCATCACAAGTTGATCTTAGTTGAATACCACTTAAAACCAGCAAACACTGGACAGTAGTATTGTTATAGCATTAAACTTCTCACCGGTAATGACATTCTTGATCTCACCAAAGAATTGAGACAAAATCTTACTATCTAACGGTGATTAACACTCAGTCAGTCATCATTTAACTTCAGGATTTTCAATTCAATTAATACTTCAACAATCAATCAATATCACTATTTTATATGTCAAATTCATTTTAATGTTTACATTTTATTATTAAACTTCTCAAAATTGTTTATTCATCATATTCACCATGATAAAAACTTCATAATTAATAGTATTAATAACTTTCAATCATAAACATGATGAAATTATTACACCTTAATAATGACATAACTTTAAGAAACATGTGATTTTACGTGAATATGTAAAATACATTCTATATTTTAGAAAAATTTTATTATATTTCTATGTTTCTATGTAAAAAAGAAAAAAAAAGAAAAAGTTTTTCTTTATTTGTTAACTTTTCTTGCTTAATTTATACTGTTTTTTTTTCTTCTTTTATAAATAAATTATAACGAAAAACAATAAATTGTATGTTACTCCCCTCCCCCACCTCATTCAAAACTGACATGTTACCATTCATTACATCAAAAAAAAGAGAACTGATGGAAATAAATAAATAGACCGGTTAGAAATTGTCTTTAAAAAAGGATCAAAAAGGAATATTTATAGAAAATGAATCAATAATATTCTATTAAAAGTTATAACAAGCCAGTTTAAGTCACTTGTTTATAATGTTTTCTAATTGATCTATGGTAGTTTTAGTACATTTTGATTACAATCAAAAAAATGTAATTACGTTGTAGTGTTTGCATGTATTTGTCAAAAGCAGTTACATTACGAGAACAGAACGATTAGCCTACATTCAAAGGATTTTCCTGGTTGGATAGCTTAATGGTATTCAGTAGTGCCATTTCAAAACATCTTCATGAAATAACGTGCATGACTAATATTTTAAAATTCGTAGGAAAGATTTGGTAAACAATCGAGTTCAACTCGTTAAAATCTCCCCACCGCCACCACCACCACCAAAACCATACCCAGTAAACATTTCAAAATAATCAGTGGTTGATTTCTCTCCTTCATAGTGATATTGTCTTTATTCAATTACATCATCTTTAAATCTTTTCAGTCTCGTCATCTCATTTTTGAAATTAGATGGTCTGTACTCACCTTCTGCTACGCAATCACTTAAAATGTTAACCATGAAATTGGGTGATATAGAGATTTTTAAATTTCATTTTAATGCAACCAAATGGTGTGAATTAGACAACCATTGAAATTCAGGAAACATCTATGACGGCATGATCGCGAACCTAGTAGGGTAGTGGATTCTCACTTCTGATAAATTTTGTATTAAGACAAAACAGCCAATTAGTTTTCGCTGGTTCTCGGTGGTTGTTTTTTTTAATTTATATGTTTTCACCTTTTATGGTCACTAAGTATATTTAATTGCAACAGTTATCACACTGTTCATTAAAATACATTTGCATCTTGTAAATATCATGATGTAACATATGCATTTACTTTTGAATTATTTCATTTCATATATGTATTAAATCATTATTTTTTAATTTCTTTACTCAGAAGTTCGCACCGATGAAGTGGTTCAGAATGATGGCGAAAGCTCTTCAATCAAACTATCCAGTTCAGAGATCACAATCAAAATGAAACCATCCTCCTGAGCTGCAAATCCTTTCTACCATTTCAACTAATGTGGATTGTCATTGGTGGATGATGGAACTGAACGAAGTAAAATGAATATTAATGTTATTCTGATCAAATGCATGTTCTTTCTTACTTCGACGTAATTTTACTTCACTAATGATTTCGCATTCTCTGTTTAAACTGAAGACTAGATTTTGGTAATTTTTTTGAAAGTATATCCAAGTACTATCATGAATAGTTATCTAAAGATGGATATACATCTAATTGATTTTGATTATTTTTTTCTGAAAGAATCTTCGTAGAATTATATTATCTAAAACACTCAGTATAATGGTTTCAATGGAGGTTAAATAAAATAATTAGTGAATAGTATAGGATCCATCAGCTGATCACTTTAAGTTTGATCTCTTTATACAAACACAGCGTTCTTTATTCACTTATATAAACACAGACGAAATGGTTTCTATTTCTATGAATGGTCTCTAATACATGTTATTCACTATCTTTTTCTTCATCACATCATTAAACCACAACTTGTTTATCTGTTTGTGTTTGTCATAGACTAATACTGGTTAGAAATTATGAAGAACTATGAAAAACTAAACACCTACTTTGGGACTCTGTAGCAATGCACACCTTCGATGCCGGCAGAGAGTGCCCTAGATCCGATTCCCAGAGGGAATCGAAGGTAAGCACTACTGAAATGCTTCATACTAGGGTTAAGCAACTACCTAGCGCTCTTTTGTTTCCAGCGGTGTCCAGCCATCATCAATTTATGACAAATACACCAACTAAACTGTATAACTAACTCAATAAAACCGCCTCATTTTATGACTTATGTGCTTAAGTCATATCACTAGATGATCTTTACAATTCTTCCTACATCTGATTATAATGACTATCATTTCATTCTATGTTTTAATTACTGCTTAATTCGTAACATACTACTGAATTGTACTCGTTATTCTTATATTTCAAGAGAGCAAGAACAAATATTCGTGCAGAATAAGATGAATTCATTTTATTTCGTTGGTTTCGCATCAACTACACGCAACCTAGAATGATACTCTTTTACAAAATTAATATTTGAAACAAAGTTTAACGTACTCATGAGAGTGTTTGAACTTGATTGAAATCAAACATGTTAGACATGTGAACATAACTAAAATGTTGAAGAAAATGCTGTAACTATATATATCCAATACAAAGAAGGTACCAGAATGCAAAATAGAGATCAGAGTTCAAATGATTACACAAAAAGAGGTGGTTGGAAATATTTGATAATCATGTGAATTAAACTCAGCTAATAAAATTAAATTGACCTAATTAAACACAAGAGTTGAACTCAATCATCTAAAAAATATAATGGTGATGTAACGAAAAATGTGATCCAATAAAGAAGTAATAAATGAAATAGGCAATGAAAATACCGACACATAAGTCAGGTTACCAGGATAAAGAAAGGCTTATAACAGTTTCTTTTTGGACACCTAAATTTGAATTCATTCGTTTAATGGCAATCGCTTCAGTATATTTCAGACGATTTGAAGTGTTTTGTCCATTGAACACTTTAAATGATTTATTGATATCAATCTGGTGTCCCGTGTCAATCAAATGTTTAGCGATTGCACTCTTAAATGTATTCATCCCTGTTAATCGTAGATTTTCCGGAACACGTTCATTAAAACGTATGTAGGCCCTTCTTTCTGTTCAGCCAATTTAACTGCTACTGCAGGTACACGTAAATTTATACAGGCAGTTGGTGGTAACATGAGAAGGATACCTGTCGACTTTTGATTGTTTCAGTGAACATGTTGTTATGTACGATATAACCAGTTTTGCAGCATAATAAGTTCTCTTTACAGCTGAGCTAAGTTTTCTTCTGATTCTTTCAGCAATATCATTACGTTTAAAATCGAGTTGAAGGAAAACAGGCTTCTTATAGGCTGTGATTCCATTTGGTTTATCAGGTTTTTGTTCACTGTATTTGTCAATGAATTTTTCTGAGTAGCCATTGATTTTTAGATAATGTTTGATGTTAGCAAGCTCTGAATCTATCGTATCTCAAGTACATATCTATTTGGCTCTGAGAACCAATGTTTTCACTAATGCTATTTTGTAATGAATTGGACAGAGGCTTTGAATTTAAAGAACAATCCATTCCACGTCGTTTTTTTTAAATCGACCGTCGCACTGAACCTTCTTTTTGACGTTGCAGGGCAATACCCAAGAAATGAAATTTACTATCTTTTTCCACCTCCATAGTAAATTGAATATCTTTATGTGTTTGATTGAAAACTTTTAATAAGGAATTAACATGTTGTTCATTACTGCATACGATAATGGTATCATCCACGTACCTTGAATAATGTGTCATTTCGTTGATCACCTCCTTTAGTTTTGTGTTTTCAAGATTGGCCATAAAAATATCTGCTAGGATAGGACCTGATGGACTACCCATTGCAACACCATCGATTTGACGATATATCTTGTTATCGAACCGGAACTGGATGTTCTTTGTGCATAGAAGTAATAGTCGTTTAAATTCAATCACTGGTAGAGGAAGTAGGTGCGAATGTTGGCATATAATGTCAATGGTTTCAAGAAGTGGTATATTGGTGAACAAGGATGTTACATCGAAGGAAACCAAAGACTTACCAGAAATATCTATTTTCTCCAATGTTTCAACGAAATGGAAGGAGTCTTTCAGTGATAACGTAGACAAACGTTGACGGATAGGCTCAAGTTTTTCTGCTAACCATCGAGCCATCTTGTGATGCGTTGAATTTATCATAGATATTATAGGTCTAAGTGGAGTGTTTTGTTTGTGTACTTTGGGCAAACCATACGTGTACGGCATTCGAGATCCTCTAGGTTTCAGATTATTATAAGTCTTGTTGTCAATTAGTTTCTTTTTTAAAAGATCCCTCAGTAGATTGGTGATTCTTTCCTCCGTAGAATCCGTCAAGTCTTTGTTTAATTTATCAACTTTGAATCTTGTTTGGTCACTTAAAATAGAATTCATCTTTGCAATGTAGTCAGTTGTGTTCATCAGGACAACACCAGTGCATTTATCTAGACGTAATATCATTAGTTGGTCATTCTTTAAATTATGTAAGGCCTTCTGATGTTCCTTAGACATGATTCTCGATTCCATCGTCGGTGACGTAAGGTACTGGTTTGCGATGTCAACTAGTTTGGATTTGAACCAACATCTGTTGCCTTCATTCGTTGGATCCAATTCTTTTAATTGGTCAAATAGGTTTTCAAATTGTGCTTTAGTATCTATTCTTTTGATATTTCTCTTCGGAAGATGAAATTTAAACCCAAGTGATAAAGCTTCGTATTCTGTACGATTCAGTCTAGCACTGGACAAATTTTGCACGAAATTTTCCAGGTTTTCTGGGAAACCTTCACATAGTTGTTCTTTTACCAGAGTCTTCGTAAAGGTTTTGTAGAAATTTGTGCACACTTTTACTTGGAGATCATGGACAAAATTCATGAATTTTATTCGACAAACTATATTTAAGTCATCCACAACTTTATTGAAAGCACTGGCGTCAGACCTTAACCCTGGTAACCTGACTTATGTGTCGGTATTTTCATTACCTATTTCATTTATTACTTCTTTATTGGATCACATTTTTCGTTACATCACCATTATATTTTTTAGATGATTGAGTTCAACTCTTGTGTTTAATTAGGTCAATTTAATTTTATTAGCTGAGTTTAATTCACATGATTATCAAATATTATCAACCACCTCTTTTTGTGTAATCATTTGAACTCTGATCTCTATTTTGCATTCTGGTACCTTCTTTGTTTTGGATATATATAGTTACAGCATTTTCTTCAACATTTTAGTTATGTTCACATGTCTAACATGTTTGATTTCAAGCAAGTTCAAACACTCTCATGAGTACGTTAAACTTTGTTTTAAATATTAATTTTGTAAAAGAGTATCATTCTAGGTTGCGTGTAGTTGATGCGAAACCAACGAAATAAAATGAATTCATCTTATTCTGCACGAATATTTGTTCTTGATCTCTTGAAATTAATAAAGGGAACAAGGTGTATGAAAATTCTTATATTTACTAGTCCTATTATAGAACTGAAAACCATTTGTTTGCTTTAACATCTGCAATTGATTCTTTGTGTTAAGTGATATTTCTTCAATATCGTTGAATAATGTTTACAGGTGCAGTACATTTCTGACGAATCCTAAACCAAAACGATAAAGCTTGTCCACATGGGTCAGCGTTGTTCTTCTAATGTCCTTAATACCCGTAGAATCCTATTAATCAATCAACAGTATAGCTGAATCCCATGCCGTATGTTTTAACATTCAATTATTGTAGACCTTTTTAGACAAACACTACTGATTAGTATCAACATTAACTCTGGGCATTAGTGGAGTATATCTTTAACTTCTTAGAACAGCACAGTCCCATATCTTCAATGATTTACTAAGTGGTTAGCGATGAATAACTGCTTCAAAAAGAAGAGAAATAAACTCGACTAAGTTGCAAACTACTTTTTTATGTTTATTTTCTTCCCTCATTTAAAAACAGTTGATCACGCGCTACTTTATTCTCTAACCGTTTCAACTTGTTTCGAACAAACTCGCAAACACACATATACACTCTTCTCTCTTGTAATAAACCATTCAAGTGGATTGTCAGTCTTCGATGCTATATTTACTTATATTGACTAATGTATTTTCCTTTACTATTCCCTTACAATGAATAACGATATCGTGTTAAATGACTACTGTAAAACAATTAGTCAAAATATCAGTTTAATTTCACAGTTTAGTGATAAGTATATTTATAAGTAGTGTTTATTAGTAGATTGTTTTATTTCATTGTAATTTTATATCATAATCACAAAAAGTAATTAGATTTGTATTCATGACTTATAATTATTATTAAATACAAGCTTGTTGAATGTTTAAGGTTACACTTTAGTGTATTTTCGGTGTTCATGAAGTATGATGTTATGGGCATTTTCGTCATTTAACTGATGAATTCTCCATTTCACGAAACTGAAGTTATTTTCAACTATTTGTTTAGAATATCTTCAATGTAGCGTAGATCATCCAGATACTAGAAAAAAAAACATAATTAAGGGAAAAGATGGTATTTGTAATGAAATCGTTAGTGTAAATTTCACTGGAATACAAAGCGTCTTCGCAATCAATGAATGGAGAAATGATTGAAAGTATTGAATGCTGATAGTATTCCTGTGAGTTCACTCTAGCGTTGAATGGTGTTATTGTTGTGAGTATTTCTTGAAATGTTTGACAACTGAGAATATTTTTCCAATGTTATATTAGCTCATGTCAAATCAGAAGTCAATCTCAGATATTTATAAAAAGCATAATCTATTGACCAATAGAATTAGAAGAAGAAAAGGTAGACAACTGAGCATAATCAAAAGATGCTCTATGTAATTATGAAGTATACCATCAATAAAATTCTAAATAAATGTCCATTATTTAAGTTTTCCTTTACAATATTTTAAGATTTATTAGATATTGCTTCTACAAAGTAAGTGACATCTTGTGAAAAATTAATGTTACTATGGTATACGCTAATGAGGAAATCCTAATTAGAACGAGAATTTCATGTAGAAGTTTGCATGTTTACAGTAGTTTTCACCAATTTCAGTTAATATTAGTTTATGATGAAGACAAACTAAACAGTAACTATTTTGATTCAGTGGAAACACCATAGAATACAGAACTTAATAATAATAATATTTATACACTTCTGAACTATAAAAAACTGAGTACATTTTGATTGATTACAAGATAAGTTACTCGAGTAGCACAGTAGTATGACATTCTATAATAATGACATTCAAGTTCGAATCCTTCATAGAGTAACAATTATTTCATAATAGCAGATTCTCTTTACTCCTAAGTGCCGATTAAAAAGAGTTTGTTTGTTGTCTACCTTAAACCTCTTAACATGTAAATATAGTGTACATAATGGTGAATTACATAAACTAGTGGTTATATTACAACGCAGTCGATGAGATTTCAACAGATTTAATGACTAGACAAAAATAACAATGACTACGGTTTATAGAACAATAACAGAGTGTCTACCAATTAATAAAGGTACAAGAAACTATCTAAACTTTTATTTTACACCAGTAGGACCAATTTACAAGTATTGTCTAAAGTAAAAACATAGTCAAACCGGTAAGTGTTTTCAATTGCATGTTTTACTAAAGGCTTATATGTTTAAGGCAAAAAACACACCATAATTCAATTTTGCTTATCATATGTTTGCCATACAAATGAGTGTTGATGTATGTGTGTGTATGTTGTTATTCTGTAGTTGCGTGGGTTTACATTCACATCTACTATCATTAATACCATTACACAACTAAATACTTTTTCGATAGTTATTAACTTCTAAAAAAAACTTTGTCCAGTTAAATTACTTACTTTACTAATAAGAATATACATAACATCTGGCACCTACAATAATAATAACAATTATACCGGGTTCAGTGTTAAATTATAGAATATCAGGTCAATGAATGACCTGGAAAATGCCGGTATCTACATACATTTATACACATAAGTGCCTAAAAACACAATTGAACATATACACATACATCTATAATATGCTTATAGAAATGTATATTTCCCAAAAAATATCAATAGCATGATATTACTATTATTATCATGATTCTTATACGAAAGCATAACACATTTTAGATGTATTTTAGTGCCGCCTACACTAATCTACATGGGATTGGTGGAATAATCCTCATGACCTTGAAAAATTTAAATGAAACCTTAATCGCCATTTATATGAATGAATAAAATCAACTGTATTTATAAGGTGAAATTTCCAATTAGGTGCATAACAACAAAACAAATAACAAAAAATATATAATACACATATATGGATACATATATAGATATCAGCAATAGAGAGATTGACTATTTTACCTTATTTTTATAGTTGAATTGAAATTATTTTGTAAATAACACTTGGAAAATTTAATTCAGCAGTTATAAACAAAGTAACTGTATATGATTTAATAAATATTGAATTGGAATAATAATTAATAATAGTAATAATAATATCTATAATCAATACGGTGTTACTAACTCAATAGAATACATCTTTTTAACCATCAATATTTCAAAGAATATATTCAAAGAGAATGAGACGTGTATCAGTGATTTGTTGGTAAGTTATATCATATATATGTAAATATGTATATATTACTCATTATCAATAAATATCTTAAATATAGTTGAATTTATGAAGCAATATATTATGACATGATTGGAGCTGAAATGTTAAGCTCTAGCTTTGAAACCCAATCATGTTGGATTCAATCTTTGATAAAGTAGTGCATATACATTTTTGACTAATCAACAAGTAAAACATAACAATGATCAAGTGTTTCCTACTTTTTTTAAAAATCTTTAATACATCTATAAATTGTAAACCATATTTACATCAGTATAATTTTCAATTACATCATTTAGATGTAAACAACATAGAATTAATTTGTTACTATTAAGTTATTATTCAGTAAGATATTAATTAATGTAGTTTACATTGGATACTTCATTCATGCTAAACTTATGTATATCATTTAAACAATCGACTATATAGTTAAAGTAAGTAATCGATTTAATTAATTGGTAACGTTATCAATATTGACTAATTTTACTATATCCATTTTTATTTTGTTAATTTCTCCTTTCGTTTATTTAGTGGGTGTGTACTGAATAAAAAAAAACATCTGATGTCTTTTTTTTCCTCTATAATTGTCTATCATGTAAATATCAGTGTACAGTACAACTGGATACAACAGTTGAAAAGATCGAATATAATTAAAGTTAGAATATGAAATGAAATATATCAATAAATAAAAAATTTACACAGTTTACTATATACTACTTATATAGATAAAAATGAGTATTCTAATGTTGGTTTTATAAAATGTAAATTATAATACGTTAAATACTATTGAACTAAGCATAGAAACTAAATGATATAAATTTGTATTTAGTTTGATTTTATTATAACTTATCAATATTATATAAGTTGAATTGTGACTGACTAGCGGAAGCCAGGAAGCGTGTATCGTTCTATTTGGGACACATCGGCTGGATGTAACTGCATTCCACTGTTGATGATGTTCACAACGGGATTATACAAGTTCATCCTAATTATCAATATTAGTTATAATTGAATGACTTTCATTAAAAGAAATACAGAAATTAATCTCTAATTCATCAATATTCAATAGCTTGTTGAACACATTGATATGTTGGCGTAAATCTACAATTATGAAATTGGGACGGTTAATTTTGTGGAGATTGGTTATTTGATTTGATTGGATATATCACAGATTGATGTTGGCAGGGTACCATTGACAACAAGGGAGCACTGGACAGCTGTTTCGTTCTAGTGTGGAACTCTTCAGCAGTGCGCACCCACGAATTGATGGAAGTGGGAATTCTACCATTGGATGCTGACCCAGTGGTGCAGATGGTTAGGCGTTCGCGTCAACCTAAAGCCCCTGGTGCGGAATCATGGGTGCGCACTGCTGAAGAGTTCCACACTAGAACGAAACAGCTGTCCAGTGCTCCCTTGTTGTCAATGGTACCCTGCTAACATCAATCTGTGATATATCCAATCAAATCAAATTATGAAATTGTTTTGTGCTAACTTATTCCATGTATGCATATGTATACACAATAAGAAAGTTTAGCATTGATTACAATGAGTAAACAAATCCTACTATAGTACTAATTCAATGTTCTAAAATAAATTTCAATGCACTTTGTTATAGATTGTTTTCAGTAGATTTCAGTAGTCAGTTTAAGGGGGGGGGCGAATAAAAAAGAAGTGAAAAAGAAATAAAAAAGGGGTTGGTTTTGAAGCATAATCTCGAAGACTTTTTGGAACAGTATTAAATATAAACAAAAGGATTATTAATGCATGTTGTAGAAATTGTTTAATTTTAATTCAATATCAAGAAGTAACTTAGATTAGACAACCTTTAAAAACTAGGAAGCATTGGACAACTGACTCGTCTTAGTATGGGACTTCGCAGAAGTGAGTATATATTACTCTAACAGGAGATCGAGTCTAAAGGCTCCTTGTTAACATTTAATTGTTACGTCACAAATACATC